>NC_061168.1:26823530-26998530 GCF_022113875.1 Hydra vulgaris
ATAAACGTAAGAAAAAAATTTAACCAAATTTCATTTAGTTCTAGTGTACATAGCAAATTAGTTTTTTAGTTATATGGATTGATAAAAATCATGCATATTAATTGCATATCAAATCTTTCAATTGTAGTTAAATCGTTTTAAAAGATGTTTTTTTAACAACGACTGTAACAAAAAGAAAAGTTGTATAACAATTTTATAACTTTTTTTTTTTTAAATTTTACTTTTTTAAATTATTAAATTTTCTAGTTTATTTAAGTAAACTTGATGTTTCATTACAATTTTGTTTCCTTTTTTAAGGATTGTTTTTTTTAAGTAGATAAGTTTAGCTTTTTGCTACTTTTTTTTTTCTAACTTTATTCTAGTAACTAAACTTAAAGATATTAAATAAAAAATATATTAACAATGAGCAAATCAGCCTGTACCAATCTGCATTAGCTAAAAGTAGGCATTGGTGCACACCTAGTGAATAGTTTTTTGTTTGTGTTAAATTAACTTGAAAGGCAGCAAGTTTTTTTTTAACTAGTTAATTATTAGTTACTTACTTAATTTGAGTATCAAGTCAATAAATAAAATTAATTATTATTTTGTGTATTCCAGGCACAGTAATGCATGAAATTCTTCATGCACTTGGATTTTGGCATGAGCAATCTCGACTAGATAGAGATCAATATGTTAAAATAAACATGGAAAATATTCAAAAAGACATGGAAGATAATTTTTTGAAGTATGAATCAGGACAAGCTGAAACTTTTGGATTTGAGTATGTTTTTTCAAACTCTATTTTGTTTATAATTTATTTTTTATATAACAATATTTAAAACTTAATTTAAAGATTGTGTATATAATCAACTTTTCCTTAATGTCATATTTAAATAAAAAGACCGATTGCACAGGTGTAAAAAAAAAAGTAATTCTAAAATTTAAATAAAAAACTTTTACTGTAAACTTTTTGTGGTTTTCATATAAAATTTAGTCACATAATAGCCATCATCCTGATTAAGACCATTGTCGCGAAAGATACTTTCGTTGTGTTGTATTTCCAACGCTTCCCTAACTTTCCTATTAAAACTTTTTGTTTTTTGTATTGTGACCATTCCAGTGAAAATTTCTTTTGCAAATTTTGGAATGTTCAGCTACAGCTGAATTTTCCTCTTTACCTTGTTGTGCACTTGTTTGATGCTGGCATATCCGAGACGATATCTTTAGTCCAGTTTCACCAACATAACATTTGCCACAAGAGCACTCTAATTTGTAAACACCAGGATAGGAATCAACTGGTAGTGTAGGTTTATTTTTGGAAATTAGTAGAGTTTGGAGATTTTTTGGAGACTTAAACACTGGTGCGTTACCTGCTTTTTTAAAAACTTTTCTTTACTTAGGACTGATTCCATGGATCCAAGGTAAAGACAAATCTTTTTGAAGACATTAAGAAATATTGATTTTTCGTGAGATCTTTTTTGTTGTTAACATTTTCTTTAGCAGACTTAACTAGTTTTTCTAGACTTCTCATGAATATCATTTTCATATAAAAAGTAACAATGAGAAAGACAAAGTTCTTAAAGTAACCTGATTTCTTCAAAAGTTAATTTAGATATAAAGCTCTCGTTGTTTCTTAATCTTTCAACTAGTATAATGATTGTTTCTTTAATCGCGACTGAAGGGTACAAATTTACAACATCAAAGGAGACCTGAACCTCATTCTTATCAATTTTCCATAATCTTACTGTATCCACAATTTGTTGAGAATTTTTTAAACAGGTTTCATTTAAGTTTAGAATGGGTTGTACCATATTGATTAAATATTTAGAGATGCTGTATGTAGGTGTACCAATGGTACTTGCAATTAACCTCATTGTAACCTTTTTCAGGCTTATGGGCTTTAATTACTCCATATAAAAGTGGTGGTATTGTGTTACTCGGGTAGATATTTTTTTATTCTTTTTTGGTAAAATGTCCTAGTTTATTTAATTTTCTGAGAGTGATTTGAACTTTGTGAAGTATTTAAATAGTTTGAATGCGGTAGTGGTTAGAGCGCTCGCTTTGTAAGCGAGAGGTTCGGAGTTTGACTCCCACCACGTCCCTGGAAGTACCGCTCAACTTAATTTCTCTGTGCAGCGGTCTTGCGGTCAAGGTATCGTGTTTCGAAGTTAAAGAGTTGAGAGAGGGTTGTACCACGATTTACAACAAAACAAAAAAAACAAAAAAATGAGTAGCCTCCTTGACTGTAGTGGCCCCCTCGGCCTTGGGGAGGTGAATAATTATTTAAAAAAAAAAAAAGTTGGGTCGTAGTTTAACTTTTTTGTATCTCCTAAGTGCTCTTTAATAGAGCAATATTTCGATCAATTCGAACTAATCCAGATCCATCTTTCCTTATTTCAAAAAGAGCTTTTGTTTACTGTTAAGGCTACTTTTAATTGGTTTTGGCCATTTTTATAATTGATAAAACTTCTTGTCTTAACTTAACTCCCTCAGTTGGTTTTATAATACACAATACAAAATGTAATCTGCAGACTTGACCAATACATTAAACTATCTTGATGTTTCAGTTACCAACAATAAAACTGGTACATATAGTTTTAAAATACATTGCAAAAATGCAATCACAAACGTTCAAATTAAACCAACCAACGATTTTGTATAATATAGCTGTTTTATTTTTTATAACGGTTTTTAATATACTTGATAACGAGGGTATCAATATTCCCTCGAAATATGGTAAAAAATATATATATTTTTAACAAATAGGTATTAAACCATAAAAAGAAGTTTTAATTAAAATATTTATACAAATAAAATCTATTAAAAATGTCAACATTTGAAATATATAGTAGTTGATTTTATAGAAAATATTTTTATAAAATATTTAGTAAATATTATAGTAAATTTTTTTTTGCTGAAGTCAAAATATGTTTAAACAGTAGAGTTTTGAATTTTATTATATTATCTGCTTAATCGCAAAGTCAAACCATTCGCTAACTTTTTTTTTTTTTAGGGTCCATTTGACAAAAAACTTCGCTTAACTAGAAATTTTACTTTGAATTAAAAAAACTAGAACTTTTACTTTGCATAAAAGTCCATGTAATAAAGTATCAAAACTTGCAACACTTCAATGAAAATTCCAAACTTAAATGTCTTAAAAAAATTAAATATCTAGCTTAATATTTATAATTATCTAGCTTAATATTTTAATATTTATAAATAACTTATAAATATGTAGCTTAAAAAGTTTATTAAGCTAAAACTTCACTTAAAGCTTCGATTTTGTACAGGTTCGATCACATTCTATTAATTAATCACTATTATATTTACAATTCAAAAACGTCAAAACGTTGGAATATGAAATATTTTGACAAATATATAAATTTAAGTTAATATAGAACTAAATAGTTTCACTGGTATCTTTGAATCAGTTAAGCTTATATTAAAGTCTATTAAAAAAGTCAAAGCTATCGCAACTTAAAATTATAAAAAAATAGTTTCAATAAACAATACGTATAGCAATATATATTTGTTATACAACTTTGAATTGCAGCTTTTGGAAGCATGCTCGCAAACAACAAAAGAAAAATGTTACGTCACTAGTTTCACTAACGTATTTCTCAAAATATTTGTCAGTATATAAGTTATTTATATATTATGTTTGTATAAGTATATATATACTTACACTTATTATATTAGTATAAGTCTGTTACATAATTAATTGTTTATAAAATTATAATATCATTTATTTGTTAGCAGTACTACTTCATAACCTTTCATTTGTTGTTTGAACAAAATAGAAAATTGCTTTCTATATTATACAAAATATCAATTACAATATCATTCATTTGTAAGCATTTTGTATATTTCATGTGGTGATAATTCCTGATTTCCAAGCAAGAGTATGTTAATATCATTCTTTTTCTTTAAAATCACATTCTTTTAAAGTTGTTTGGTCTACTTCGCATGACAAGCTTTTGTTAACATTATTGTCATTTTCAATGACTTTCTCTTTTTCTTCTACTTCGGCTAATGTTTTATTGGTTACATTTTATGAACTGACGAAAATAAACAACACTTGAAGCGTAAGTAATTAATAATAAACTTTCAGATCTTAAACCATACCAAAATTAAAAAAACTCGCGTAAATATTACAATAAAAAACAAGTTTATAAAATATTATTGACTTGAATAATATTTTATTCAAGTGAGTAATATTTTGTATAATATAGAAAATAATTTTCTATTTTGTTCAAACAACAAATGAAAGGTTATGAAGTCATTACTACTAACAAATAGAATGGAATGTTTACTATTTTTAAAACATTTCGTCCCAATGATAATAAAAGATTTAAGTTTAATAAATTGATTGAATTTTGAAAAACCAAAAGTTTTAATCCACAAGATTTTGTAAAAACGTAAAATTCTTTTGCTTTATTGTTTTTAATTTTTTGCACATCTTTTGTAAATAAAAGAAATATATTTTTTTTTTAACTATTATTTGTTTTAAGTTAAATTAAAAATGTTTCTGTTGTTTAAAATATCAGAAATTAAGCATGTCAAAAAAAACCAAAGATATAAAATTATTTTTTAATAAATGATTATATTTCATTGTTTTTATTTAATATCAAAGCTGCAACATATTTTTTCAGATAGATAAACAAATGCATTAACTATAAAACCAAAACTATTTTATCAGATTTCCTGGACTTCACAAGAAAAAAATTAAAACAAAAAATTGCCTGTTTTTTTCCTTGTACAAACTAGTACATTTTTGAGTGAACATACTTGCTTACGCAATTTATGAACGGCCCCATGGCAACCAATTCCCAAATCTGAATGTTTCTCTTGAAGACTTGATGCCAAGGACTCATAATTGCGCTTGTTGATAACGTATTATAGTATTACAAGCGCAAAATATTGCGCTGTATGATTTTATTCATCATATGCATTGATATATAGACACACATTTATACAAATACATGTATGATGTTTTTACATTTTGAAACTTTATTTCTTTAGACTTTTTTTAATATAAATTTTTTCTTTTTTAATATTTGTTTGCATTTTTAAGTTGTCAATTTTGTTATTTTTTTATCCTTAACTATATTCTATCAACTATATATTTATATTGTCACAGTGGAGCATTATATATAACTGTTGCATGGGTTTTATTAAATATTTAAATATTTTATGAACTTTTAGATACGATCTTGACTCAATAATGCATTATGGAACACATTATTTTTCAAAAAATGGGAAAAGTACAATAGATGTTTTGGGTAAAGAAAAACCAATCGGTCAGAGAGATGGTCTAAGTAAGATTGATAAGGCTCAGCTAAATGCGTTATATGTAAGTATGATTCAATACTAAAAGTGTAAAAATGATTTTTATATGAAGATTTTACTTTTATTTATTTTTTATTATCAACAGAAGAAAAAAAAAATCAAAAAAAAAATTTTTTTTTTTTTTTTTTTTTACTTTTTTATTTTTATTTTTCTGTTGCATGTAGTCATTAGGCATTTTACTTCTTTATAAATCAAGGAAAAGTCTGATCTAAAACCAAGCAATATAACAATGTAAAAACAAGGTTAATCAAAACACAAGTATGCTTTGCTTGGATATCTTCAAGAATATAATGGTTATCTAAATATTGATAACCATTTATTGATAACCATTTATCTAAAGATAAATGGTTATCCTTCAAATCTGATAAAAATAACAAGCTCACACAAATCAAAT
Organism: Hydra vulgaris; assembly: GCF_022113875.1. NCBI lineage: Eukaryota > Metazoa > Cnidaria > Hydrozoa > Anthoathecata > Hydridae > Hydra > Hydra vulgaris. The sequence goes on from NC_061168.1 coordinate 26,829,253, forward strand.
CACTAAAATTAATTTATACCAACATTGATTCGATTTTAAACAAACGCCAAGAACTAAATTTCATTGTTCAAAAACTTAAACCACATCTCATTTGTCTTACTGAAACTTTGCCTAAAAATTGCAGATCAATGTGCGGTGATCAAGAAATTACTATAGAAAACTACATAACACTATCAAATCACAATAATAAATCATGTCAAAGAGGTGTAGCAATATTTGTACATATATCGTTAAAATCGTCATTGGTTACCTTTGATACCATTGCATCAGAATCAATTAGTTGTGAAATTCAAACAAAAAATTCTAAGCTACTAATAACAACATTCTACAGATCTCCAAATAGCAATGACGAAAATGATAACTATATAAATCAACACATAACCAATCTTTCTGAAAAATACGAAAACATCCTTATTGTTGGAGACTTTAACTACCCAGATATAACTTGGTCTAACAAAAAAGGAAACCCGATATCTCACTTATCAAAATCTTTAAAATTCATAAATTCAATCCGCAATTGTTTCCTCACACAACATATATCTAAACCAACCCACTTCAGAAAGAATCAAAAACCAACTACTATCGATCTTATAATAACATCCGTGGAAAACATAATTTCACCAATAACCCACCTTGCTCCAATTGGAAAAAGTCATCATCACCTTTTATACTTTACCGTACTAACCGATCCAATAGATAAACCAACTCATACTACTAATAAGCAATTATTCTCTAAAGGAAACTATAATAAAATTAATAAAGATCTATCAAGCTTAGTGTTAAATCAAAACTATAATTCAGAACAACTTTGGTATACATTCTACACAAACCTTAAAAACACTATTAAAAAAAATGTTCCAAAATCCTCAACAAAACCTAAAAAGCGTTCACAATGGATAACCGCCCAAGTAGCAGAAGAAATAAGAAATAAACAAATTAAATATCAAGACTACATTCATAAACGGAATGGTAAAACTTACTTTGACTATTGTCGAGCGCGTAACAGAACTAAAGCAGCTTGCAGAAATGCTATAATAAATTTTGAAAAAGAAATTGCTAAAAACATCAACAAAAATCCTAAAGCTTTTTTTTCATACATAAAATCAAAAAATCTTATAAAAAATCTCATTCCTGAAATAGTCCACAATAAGATAGTTGCTACCACCGATCTTGAAAAGGCTCAATGCTTCAATAATTACTTTGCTAGTAATTTTTCTGATAATGATACATTGATTGTTCCAAGTTTTAACTTATCTTCTATTTGTCCCAGTCAAATCTCTAATAATCTTGATCTATCTCCTGGAAACATTGCATCTCATCTTCTGTCTATAAAGTCATTTAAATCACCGGGTCCAGATGAGATACATCTTAAAATATTAAAAGAAACCCATCATCAAATCTCTAAACATCTTTCTATTATTTATACTAAGGTACTTCAAACTAGTACATTACCACAAATCTGGAAAGATGCAAATATCATTCCAATTTTCAAAGAAGGAGACAAGAAACTAGTTACCAACTATAGACCCATTAGTTTAACATGCACTATAGTCAAAATATTTGAAAAAATAATACAAAAACATATTTTTATTCATCTTTTAAAAAATAATCTACTAACTTCTAGTCAACACGGTTTTTATCCAGGGCGCTCTTGTGAAACAAATCTTCTTACTGTAATCAATACATGGACACTTAATTTAGATAAAGGTCTTCCCGTCGATAATATTTACCTTGACTTTGAAAAAGCATTTGACAAAGTCCCACACGACTATCTTCTTTTGAAACTAAAAGCCTATGGGATTAATGGTCCAATTCTCTCTTGGATAAGAAACTTTCTCACAAATCGAAGACAAAGAGTAATTGATAAATGGTAATTACTCTGATTGGGTATCAGTAAAAAGTGGAGTTCCCCAAGGTTCTGTTCTCTCAGCTCTATTATTCATTATATATGTTAACGATATTCCCAATATAATTACTTCAAATGCAGCACTTTTTGCTGACGATACAAAAATATTTTACCCTATTACTAATTTGCATTCACACACCGTACTTCAAAATGATATTGATATCTTGGTTGACTGGGCAACTAAATGGGGGATGAAATTTAATATAGAAAAATGTTCAGTTTTACACCTAGGTCATAAAAATAAACATCTTGTCTATTCTATGTACGATCCAGTGAAGAAAACAAGGATTGATATCAAATCTACCAACTCAGAAACTGACCTCGGAGTACATATCGATAATAACTTGCTATTTTCTAAACATACCTCTACTCAAGTTAATAGGGCAATGCAGATGCTATTTCTAATAAAAAGATCTTTCTCTTATCTAAATTCATTTTGTTTTAAAAGACTGTTTTCAGTACTAGTACGACCATATTTAGAATATTGTGGTTCTGTATATAACCCTCGTCTACTGAAAGACAAACGACAAGTTGAAAATATACTCAGAAGAGCATCTAAATCAGTTCATGGATTAAAAAGTCTAACATATCACCAAAGACTATTGAAACTTAATATGACAACCATAAGATACAGACTAATCCGGGCTGATTTAATAAACGTCTATAAATGGCTAAACAACTACTACAACTGTCAAACGATCTTTCCAAAAACAATTATAAATTCTATTACAAGAGGGCATTCATTTAAACTAGAAAAACCTTATTCTCGTCTAGCTTCTCGTCAATACTTTTTCACCTTACGAGTAATCAACAAATGGAACTCCCTCCCAGATGACGTTGTAAATGCTACTTCCGTAAGCAATTTTAAAAACAAACTCGACAATTATCTAAAAGAAGAAAAAACAATTTATGACTAGTATATTTATATAGTAATCATAAGACAGGTTGACAGGCATTTCATGCCTATACAAATCCAATTTGTAAACCTTAATAATAATAATAATAATAATATAAATTTCTTTTTATATTATTTTGCGTATGAATTAGGAGTGTATGATTTTGCTTTCCTTCTGAGAAAGTGGAAGTTTTTTAAATAATCCATTTTTTTATGAGGAAAAATAAATTGTTTCATTTATACAGTTTATATGCCATTAAAAAAATTTCAATTTTAATGAGTTTCCAACTTTCCGAGAAATGGAAATAGATTAAATTCAATCTATTTCCAATTTCCAGAACGTGGAAAGTATTTAAAAATTATTCACTTTCTTTAGGTTTTTACAGGATATTAGTAATATATTATTACTATTAATTAAATTCGACCTTACTTCCTTACACTTTCCAATCACTTTTAATTGGATAGTCATTAAAAAAATTTATTAAATTCTTATCTATTTTATAAATTTCCGACCACCTGGAGCTTATTAAGATCTGTCCAGTTTGTTAATTTAAAAAAAAAAAAAAGTTTTAATGTAACATTAAGAAAGACAACTGTCTCTATTATTTGGTAAATGTGCTGGCTTGATTTCGCAAAGACACTTATACATAAGTATATCTATTATACTTTTAACTGAACTATTTGCGCACTTATAACTGAACAGTGCGACTCACCCTCACCCAAAAAATCATAAAGGACAATTTTGGAACAAACAAAAAAAAAAGAAAAAAACTTTGATAACTATAAATACTTTCTAACTTATGAGTTTAAAATTAATGGGGTTAAAATCTGAAATTTTTTTGTTCCAAATTCTTATAGGATCCTATAGGACATTTTGACTAGGGCAGTTAAGCAAACTGGTTTATTCTTAATTTATAAAAATAAATATATTTATTACCGTATAAGGCTGGTATTTTGAAAATAGAAGCATTTTTTTCTTTTTACAATTTTCTCTTTTTAAATTGAATTCAAAATAAATATATTTCAGGCACCAAAGGGACTGCGATGTCACTTTCTATAATTTATTTGAGTAATAGAATATAATAATGAAGTTTCTATTTTAATGTGTTTATGGAAACTTTATTAAATTATCCTTGGTCTTATTAGGTGATTGTTTTACATGCCAAAAACAGTAGTGATTTCACAAAATAAACATTTACTGGGAAAAATAAACTTTTATAGAAATGAAGCTTCCTTAAGTCCTTTAAGTTTTAGTCAAATTTGGAAAAAAAAAATTATCAGGTTTCCCTGTTAGCTAGTGCGGTTCGAAAGTATTTTATTATACCAGCATCTTCTGTCACCATAGAATCTGCTTTGTGAGCCAAACTTTATTCAAAGAAAAGAAAAAAGTAGCCTTCATCGGAAAACTTAAGATTTACATAAATATTTTTTAGGAGTGTAAAAAGAAGACCGATATATAATCAACTATTTGTAAAAAAGAAAAAAGAGAAGGAAGGTCAAATGTAATTAATAGTAATATTATAAATTTAATAAAAATCAGAATTAGATTGAATTCAATCTATTTCCACTTCCCAGAAAGTTTGGAATTTTTTTTTTTTTTTTTTGCCTTTAAACTATATAAATAAAATATATAAACTTTAAACAAAGTACAATTAAATAAACATTTTCCAATATAAATACATTTAATTTGCAAACACATTCCAATTCAGAGGAAACTACTTTCTGAAACTGGTTAGAAAGTGAAATTGAACAGCCCAAGTATGAATTGCCAGCCCAAGTATGAATTGCCAGCCCTAGTATGAAAATCTAGCCTAGTATGTGTTAATATTTTGTGTTCACTCATGATGGAGGAAATAAAAGTCGATATTAGTGTTTATAAATATTCTTAAAAAATACATAAAAACATAGCCTCGTGGCTGAAACTAAAAACATAAAGAATATACAGCACATAAAAATACGGTGCCGATATAACTACAACTTAAAGATGGTGTCATAAAAACTTAACACCCCAACTTGACAACATATTATTTTAAAGTCCAAATAAAAAATCTTTAAACTTTTGTAATGAATCTTTCTTTGCTGGTTTAGTAAAAATATCAGCATAATTTTCATTTGATTGTATATACTCTAATAGTATACAACCTTGTTGATGATATTCTCGTATAAAATGATAAAGTATGTCTATATGTTTAGATTTCATATGTTTTATAGGATTTTTCGCTAATGCAATGGCTCCTTGGTTATCGTTTCTAAGGGTTACTGGTTCGATTTTTACTTCTAATAATTCTCGTAATAGTTCTGCTAAATAACTAATTTCTTGGCAAGCTGCAGATATCGACATATATTCTGCTTCATAGGTGGACAGTGCAACACTCGATTGTTTCTTTGATTTCCAACTAACGACTGGTCCATCTGTACACAGAGAAAAACAGTAACCTGATATACTATGTCGATCTTCTAAAGATGAAGCCCAATCTGCATCACAGAAAGCATAAAGCTTTAACTCATCAGTCTTTCGAAAAGTTAAACAATAGTTTAGAGTATGTTTAATATATCGAAATACATGTTTAATCATAATCCAATCACCACTATTTGGTTTTGATAGATGCTGAGATAATTTGGTAAAAACATAGCTTAAATCTGGTCTTGTACATGTCATTGCGTAAAGAAGACTTCCAACCATTTGTCGGTATAATCTCTGAATCATTCGATTTTATAGATTCTTGATTATGGTATGAATAAGGAACTTGCTCACATGGGGTAGATCTTGGTTTGCAATTGTCAAAACCGAATTTTTGTAGAACATTCTGCAAGTAATCTGATTGATTCATAGTGACACAATTACTAGTTGATTTGAATTGAATACCAAGAAATGAAGTTAATGGTCCCAAATCTTTCATTTTAAATCGTTTACTTAATTTCTTCTTAATTTTAATTAATAGTTCGTTTGAGTTGGCAGCTATAATTATGTCATCAACCCATACTAGAATCATTGCTACTTCAGTATTGCTTCTTCTAACAAAAACGCAATTATCAGCATTTGATTGAATAAATTGTATTTCCTTGAGAAAGTCACTTAAAACATTCTGCCAATTTCTACCACTTTGTTTTAAACCATAAAGTGATTTATTTAATTTCCATACTAATTGTTTGTTATTGTGGGTTTTTTCATACCCAGGAGGTTGGTTGACATAAATTTCATGTTCTATAGGTGCATGTAGATAAGCACTTTTAACATCCATTTGATGTAAAATGAGGTTATATTGGGCAGATATTTGCATTAAAATTCGGACTGATTCCATTCTAGCTGTGTGTGAAAAAGTTTCTAAATAATCAATTCCTTGAATTTGGTTGTACCCCTTTGCAACATATCTGGCTTTGTATATAATTTTATTATTGTTCCCTTTAATTGTGTAGATCCATCTTCCCCCAACTACTTTTTTATTTGCTGGGAGTTCAGTAATAATAAAGGTGTCATTATTCGTTAATGATTGGATTTCTTCATCCATGGCATTTTTCCATTTATCTGACTCATCGGTGTTGATAGCATTAGTGTATGACGTAGGTATATTCATCAAATAACAATAATCTATATAGTTAATTTCATCATCATTATTATTATCAACTATGTAATCTTCCAAATATTTTGGGGGTTGTCTTTGTCTTTGAGGGTAACGTGATGAGGGAATTTCTTGAGGTATATTTTGTTTATTATTGGGAGTGGATGGCTCAGTTGTAGATTTTGGTTCAACATTTATAAAATCATCTGTATTGTAGGTATCTATTTGGCTAACAGATTCATATTTTTCTGTAAATTTTACAAGTCTGTGTTTTAAAACTGAATTTGATTCTGGATAATAAACTAGGTATGATGAACTGTCTTTGTCATATCCAACAAAATAACCTTTAATGCTTCGTGGTTGTAATTTTTTGGTATTATGTACATATGGGTAACATACTGATCCAAATAAGTGTAATCTCGAAATGTTTGGCTTTAAACCAGTTACTAATCCATATGGTGTACTTTTAATTCGTTGTACATAGCATCGATTTCTTATATATGTTGCTGTGCTAACTGCATAAGTCCATAAATGCTTTGGAAGTTTTGATTCAATAATCATGGCTCTTGCCATGTCAAATAATGAACGCCAATTCCTTTCTGCGGTTCCATTTTGGTGTGGGGAATAAGGTGATGTAAATTCATGTTTAATGGTATGTTTTAGAAGTAATTCATTAAATTCTTTTGATAAATATTCACCTCCGTTATCACTGCGAATACATTTTACATTACCAGATGGGGAAATATCATTATAAAAACTAAATGTTTTAACCTTCCCATATGGAGCAATATCTGCTAGAAATTTTTCAGCAGCTTTTGCAGCATCACTTTTTTGTTGCAGGAAATATGTAAACAAACAACTTGAGTAATCATCAACAAAGTTTATAACATACTTAAATCCACCTATAGCTACAGGTTCTATAGGTCCGGCTAAATCAGCATGTACAAGTTGGAATGGGTAAGTTGCCCTTGTGTCAGGTTGTTGGTTACAAGTGTTAACATTTTTAGATAGAATACATGTTTCACAATCAAATTTAGCAATATTGTTGATTTTCATTTCTTGAGCTACATCTTCTAATTTTATAATATCATTGGTATTGCAATGTCCCATTATTTTGTGCCACATTTCTAAACTTTCAGTTCGTGTTTCATTTATTGAGTTTTTGTAAAAATAATACAAACGACCATATTGTGGGATAGGAAACACAGTTCCCTCTTTAGATATAAGTTCAGCACTATATTTATGGAAGTTGATTCTGGCGCCTTTAGCCGTAGCTGCTTGAACAGAAAAAATGCATTGTGGGTAGGTTGGGATATATAAAGTGTTTTCAAGAGTGACAGTTACTAGTTCATCATTTTTTGTACGTAAATGGGTTTTAACTGTTCCTCTCTTTTTAGCTATATTGTTTGTCCTGGTGCCATCAGCTAACTCTATAAAGTGTTCTTCTGGTTTAAAATATTCATCAATATAAGTGATATTGATGAATTATTCATAATATTCATCAATATAAGTTGATGAATTATTGGTGAATTATTGATGAAATATTCATCAATATAAGTGATATTGATGAAGTATTCATCAGTATTTACAATATGGGTAGTTGCCCCACAGTCTACCAGAAATGTTTTATTTTGTGTTTCCCTATATTGTTCTTCGTTTATTTTAAATGCATACGTGTGTTTTTGTATATTATTAACAGCTTTAGCTTTATCTTTTATTTGTTTTCTGCAAGAACTGTCTTTGTGGGTATTTGATCTACAGTAATTACACCATATCTTTGGTTTAGTTTTTGCTTGACATTCAGAAGATTTGTGACCAATAGTTCCACAAGTGTAACAAGTCAAAACTTTCTTTATATTACCCCCACTAGTTTTGAATTTCATTATTTTGGTATCTGAATGTTCAATATGAGTTGTTCTTGTGTATTCTGTTTCCTCAAAACTTCGTAAAGCCTGCTTAAATTTTTGGAAATTATTACTTGTTTCAGATTGGGTAATTATAGCTACAAAAGCTCTATAATCGTCAGGTAATCCTTTAAGTACCATAGCAATAAGTAATGAATCGCTAATACTTTCGCCAGCTGTATTTAATGAAGTGGCTGATTTCTCTGCTCTAATAACATAATCTGTTATAGACTCGTTGGTAAATTTTTTAAACTTGTTAATTGGTTATATAAGGTAATAATACGAGGTTTACTTGTACTAGCGTAATGATCTTTTAGAATTTTAAAGGCTTCCCTACCTTTATCTTTAGCGTCTCTTATAATTAAAGCTATGGATCTTTCATCCAGAAATTGTATAAGTTCAGCAAACGCTATTTCATTTTCGTCTTCGTCAATTTCGCTATTTCCAATTAAAGTATCTTTTAAATTTTTTAACTTCATATATCCAAGGAATTTCGTTTCCCATATTTCGAATTTCCTACTATCTCCATCGAAAATAAGATTTTGCCACTGGTTGCTGGGACCATAACCTGTTAATATTTTGTGTTCACTCATGATGGAGGAAATAAAAGTCGATATTAGTGTTTATAAATATTCTTAAAAAATACATAAAAACATAGCCTCGTGGCTGAAACTAAAAACATAAAGAATATACGGCACATAAAAATACGGTGCCGATATAACTACAACTTAAAGATGGTGTCATAAAAACTTAACAGTATGAATTGGTTAAAGCAGTTTACAGCTTAATTTTGTGAAAATTTCTTCATAGTTTTTCTATATATAAGTATTAGCCCATAGATAACATTGATAATTTTGTCTTAAACTGCAAAAATTATTTGATTGTTTTTTTTTCTTCTATTTAAATAATATATTAACGTTTTGTTATATACTGGTATATTCAAGAATATACTGGTATATTCCAACTTGAGCTCCTGGTTTATGAGGTAAATAAAAATCAGACTCCACCATGTCATTAGTGTTAGGGTCATTGTATGATATTGTGTTTTCCTTCGAATCTTTAGGTTTGTTATCTTCATTTGTTTATAATTATAGTTTGGCTTTTCTTTTCTTAATCAACTCTACTGATGTTACATTTTTATGTTTACATTCATTTCAGTTAGACTAAATGCAGTAACAGAAAAAGCTAAAATGTGATTTTTTTTAATCGATTGATTATGATTTTATTTGAGATTGATTATGATTTTATTGGAAAGGATTGATCATGATCTAAGCATCTGTGATTTTTTTTTCTTTTTCTTTTTACGTCAATGTTATTTGCTCAGTTAGATTAATAATCTATATTTTTTTTAATCTAATCAGAAGTTTGGTTAAAGCAAATACCTTTTTTTAAGATAGTGATGAAAATTTACTGGTGTATTTTGATTTGAAATTTCCCCATAAAGTTTTGCGGTAAGTTTACTAGTAAATTAAAAAAAATAATTTTATAAGAAAACTTTTGAAAAAAAACATTTGGTGGATTTCCATTGAATGAAACTGAAACAATGAAGTTATCTCCATGACTTTAACCTAATTGACAAGGAATAATTGCTTTAAGCACTTAATTGTTGACCAAATTAACTTTAGGTTTGTAAATGGGGTTTGGAACCTAGTATTTAATCAACCAGCTGTTTTTGATTCTACCTTTATTTTGATTCATCTATTCAAAACACGCCTCTCAATATTCCAATGAAAAACTGTAAACATAGTTTAATGCCTGTTTTATATTTTTTGGTGTCTAAAATATTGAACTCCCTCATTAAAGATCATTAATTAAAAATGGAGGCACTGATACTGGATGCTGTTTAAGGTGCTGGATTAAGGGTGGGGCTTTTATTTTTATTGAGGCTTCATAGTTTTGGAAGCCCGATTCAAAATAAAACTTTTTTAAAAAAATAAATATTTGATTAATGACATGAAAAAGGCTTGCAGCTTTAAAATAGCCCTGGGCTTCAAACGAGACCCTGTTGTATTGACTGGGGATCAAAAATTATGCAACTATCCTAGGTAATAATGTCTTATTAAACTTCTAAATTATTTGAGTTTAAGTGTTTTGTCTCTCAATATTGACTTACATTCACAATCTATTGTATATCTAAGCTTCAGTGAAAAAATGCTTTTATTTCAAATCAATTTTTTTATTTTTTTTATTTTCATTATTGCTTTTGCAAATTTTCATACATAGCCATACATTTAGTATTAGTATTAAACAGGACCTTTCTACATTGACTTTTTGAAATAATAAAAAGACTTGTTCTCAAGAGAGATGTTCTTGTATAAAAGAATAATTTATACCAAAGACCATCACACTATCTTTCTTAGATCTCTGTTGAAAACTTTTTATAAGTCATTCTCATTTAATTTGTCATTCAGCAAACCCAGGTCCTTTTACTGTACCTGTCCTTTCATCCTAAAAAAGTTTTATCCATCTATTTTTTTTTTTTTCCTGCACTTCATCCTTTGTAACTCTTCTGTTCTTCTGTCTTTTGTCAACCATTTCTTTACTCTTTAACTTTGTTCTTTATTTTTTATCAACTCACAATTCTTCTTCAACTTCCTCAACTCCATATTTTTATTATTGCAATCTTACTGGGAGTTAATAAGTACAAAAAAACAACCTACTCATTTGAAAAACTTTTTTGAACTTGCTTTTTAATAAATATTGCATCCGTTGTTTACTTTAATGACAAATAAATTATAATAGTTATAAAAAATTGAAAAAACTACAAATAATGTTAATAATTTAAAAAATTTAGTAGAGCACATTAATTGGTACTCAATTTTAATTTATTTTTTAATTATTTCAGTTTTTTTCAACATGTTATTTCAAATATTTTTATTTTATTTAATAATTTTATTTATATTTTTCAAAATTAATAAAATTCGACTTGAAAAGAGTTGAGGTCGAATGGAGGAGAATGAAGGAGAATGGGGTCGAATGTAATAGTTGAGAGTTTTAATATTAGTTTCTTTTTTTTTTATATGCAGGAAAAAGATTTAAATTTTTAAATTTTTTTTTTATAAAAGTCAAAAAATTTTTTTGATTACTTTTTTAACATGTTTTTTTAATCTTACTGATTCTTTTTTGTTTGTTTGTTGTTGATGTTTTTTACTTAGTTTTCTTCCCCATAGCCGAGGAGGTTTCTCTTTTTGTTTACCTTTTTACTTTTTTTATTATTTTATTTTACTTAATACGAAATTTAATTTAACTTTTGAATTTAAAAAATTTTTTTTTTTTAGTGTTCTAACGAAGACATAAAAAAAGACAGATTAACACGTTTCAGAAACAAGGTCAAATTGTAAGTATTATGTTCTTTTTGTTCAATATAAATTTTTATTAGACAAAGTTAAACTAAAAGTAAATAACTTAAATATATAAATAAATATGTAAACTCAATATAATAGGATTTTTATTAAGGTTTTTATATTAAAATATAATTAACACAAATTTTGAGTTCAATTAAGGAGTTTTTTAAAAGAATTTATAAAAGGAAAAAAAACATAAGCAACTTTAAGAATATTTAAAAAAAAAAGCTAAAATTAAAATTTGTATGGTGATGAATAAATGGTGCACTATTTTGTTTTGCTTTAAAGAATTATAAACATTGCACAAAAATGACAGGTGACAATGACAGACAATGACAACTACTTTACGGTGCAGAATGGTTGTGAAACAAAATTTTGTTTTACGTTACCAAATGAGAAATAAATTATCATCTAACGTATTTACGTAAAACACATAAATTATCGTACTAAGCTTTGTAAATCATCGAAGTTTTAAAAGTTATTTAGTCGATTAAGTCTTTAAGTTTGTTTTTTTTTTTTTTAATTTAGAGACAAGAACATTTATGCATCCTAAACTGATGAAGTTGAACATTTATGCATCCTAATCTGATAAAGTTGAACGTTTATGGATCTTTAAGTGCATGAAGAGCGCTTATGTATTTCTAAATGCTCGTGTTATGACGAAAATTGCTTGAGCAACATTTTATTTTGCATTGAATATGTATTTTTATATTCCTAAATACATTCTTAAATGTCTCTGAATTTATATGTTTTACTTGATAAATCATAAAAAATTGAAATGAAAATCATAAAAGTTGTATAAATCATAAAAGTTTATAAAATCAAAAAAATGAAAATCATAAAATCGTTTCCAATCTTTTTTTTTATATCTTTAAAAATGATTAAAATGGGATCATTTTGTAGCGATTGCTAACCCAAGTGGGTTGTCTTTATACTTTCCAGGTTAAATTCCAGGGTTGTAATATTCCGAAATCCCAGTGTTCTAATATCAAACCCAGAATACTCTGCAATGCCGAACAAAACAGGATTACAAAAAAAACATAAAAATTGTACGTAGTAGTAGAATAAATTTTTTTAGTATAACATTATAGAAAGTAATGGGACGTTTTCAGTTATACTGTAAATAAGTTCTCAAAAAGGCTTAACTTTGATAAAAAAAACCTTGCAAATTTACGCAAGATGTCGTGTCGATATGCAAGTGTAATGCACTATCTTCTTTAAAAATTAATAGATATATACTACCCTAAAAGTGTAATATAATAAAACAGATGCGTGCAACTACCGCCCCATTTTTATTCTTCCAACTCTTTCAAAAATCTTACAAAAAATAATTTATAAAAGAACATATAAATATCTTAATGATAATAAACTGTTAAATAATAATCAATTTGGTTTTAAAAAATGCATTTCAACGGGACACACAATTATTCAATTTGTCCGGCAAATCTCTGAGTCTTTTGATAGAAAGCAATACACATTAGGTGTATTTATTAATCTATCAAAAAATTTGATATCGCCGATCATGAAATTTTACTGCAGAAGCTCAAATATTGTGGGATAAATAACAATCTTTTGAATTGGTATAAAAGTTATTTAACAAATAGAAAACAATTTATCCCCGTCAATAACAGACGCGAAAACGAAATGACACAAACAACTTGTGGTGTTCTTCAAGGCTCATTTTTTGGGCCTCTTCTTTTTTTAATTTATGTAAATGATATAAAAAAAATATCAAACTTAAAAAACTTTATGTTTGCTGATGATACAAATTTATTTGCATCAAACCGTGGCATTTCGAAACTGTTCTACAAAATGAGTAAATAAACTTAAGCTTATCTCTAACTTTTAAGGTGGTATACCCCCATTCATTTTTGAAGAAGATAGCGTATTAACTTTATAAATAATAAATAAAAGCTTTACAAATATAAACAAGATTTCTGATAGAATATCTCATTGATCTTGTCGTATCTCTAACTGGTTTAAATGTAATATTTATCTGATGTGCTCTCTTCAGTAATATTAAGTTGGGCTAGACCTTTGAGTTTCACATTATGTCTCAACAACATGTATATATGAAAACCTTTATAAAGGTCTTTAACTTAATTTATTTGAACCACCACCGCCCGCCAATTTTTAAAATCTTTGTTCAGTTGTTTTTCATTAATTCTATAAAGCTTGATTATTTTATTTTTAAAGAGTATAAATGCATTTCACTTTTAAGATGGTACACTCACACAAGATGGTACTTTCACTTTTAAGATTGTAACATTCACAGAATACATTTCGATTTTGGAAAGGAAAGATGAAGCACTTTATGCTACGCTTTCCGGCATAATGACGTCTGACGGGCTTTTCTTTAATGCGATTTATTCTTTAGTTGATTTACGTGCCACTCTAACTGTCATGGAGATTAAATTCACCAATGGCAGGTAACACAATATGTAGTGATGCGGTAGAAAACAGCAAAATTTAATAATTTATCAACTGATTGAGGGTAGGAGAAAAATTTTCTTTATCTTTTGACGAATGGACTTCACTTCACTTCACTTCAAAATCGTCGATATATAAATATTAACATTTATGGTAAAACTTCTCAGGTTGACAGTTTAGTTATACTGAGAACAACAGGTTCATTGACAGCAGAGCCTTAAACTGTTTAAAAATAATAATAATTTAAAGACCAATGCTCATGATTTACGCTACTTTGCATTTATAATGTTAGTTAGACTTTGCATCCAGGGCCGCCGAGAGGGGTGGGCCACCGGGACAGTTTGTCCCGAGCGGCAGATATCCAAGGGGCGCTAAATGAAATGTAGTTACCTTATAAAAAAAAAAAAGGTCCTTCATATATAATATTGGGAAAATTTGATAAATAAGGGCGCAGGATTGTTGTCCCAGGCGGCGTGACAGCTCTCGGCGGCCCTGCTTGCATCAATAACAATAGTAAAGCTATTGTTATAAAAAAATTTAGAAAGTTATTGATTACTAATCAACATTTATGATTATTGTTCAAGTTCAAGCAAAGCATTATTATAATGCTTTGCTTACGGCATACAACTTGCTGTATTTTCTTTTCTTTATAAAGCAAGAAAATTCGCTACAAATCAACCAGAGTTTTTAAAACTTTTGACATTCATTTTTGACATTTATTCATCCATGAATGAGAAAATAGAGAAAGATTTACTGGATTACAGTCATGAAAATATAAGACCTCAAATTTCACTAACTGAAGTTTGTTATTCAATGACGAACTTCAGTTAGTTAAATTTGAGGTCTTTTATTTTCATACCAATAACTTATCAACTAGCCATTAAAATACAAAACCTTAAATTGAACGATTGAAGAACTTCAACGATTGAAGAACTTTGCTATTATGGAAGCTAGAGTTGTAATAGAAGATTAACGGTTCTAACCTTACAACGATTGCTAATAATTTTATACTTGCCAAATTAAATGACGCTGAGTATAAAACAAGAAAATGCGTACAGATTTAATGGTTTGAGTGTTTTCTTCATTTCAACTGCTCAAAAATTAATATAAATAAAAGATTAATGGAAGGACTTCAAGAAGATCATATAGATCTTATCACGAAACCTTGTACAATTTATAGTTTCAACAATATATAAATAGTACAATTTTACAATTTTTGTGAAGTTATATACATGATAGTTAAATACATTTAAAATAAAACAAATTTAAAATAAAACGGATAATATTTAATCGTTAGGAATAAATAAAGTTGAAAAAATAATTTCCTTTAACTTTTGTTTGAAATAATTATTAGTCAAATGAATAAAAAGTTCGATATTAAGTATAACTTTTTAATTCCAATAATATCGACCTCGATAAAAATATACCAAAAATGATTATTCTTATTTTGACAAAAAAGGGGATAATTATCATTACCTAAATCATATTTATTTTTGGGTTTTAACACACAGAGATTTTGGAATACACAGTCTTGCTTTATATATAATACCAATAGATTTTGCCACATTTCAGAAGGTACTGTCAATGTAATTTTTTCCAAAATAGATTTATATCAAATTTTGAGTCATCTGCAAAGATTATGGTTGACAAGATTGAAGTTTTATTAGAATTATTCATATATATCATAAAAAGAAGTGTTTCAAGTAAACACTCTGATTTTGAAACATGCCCTTTTTCTAAATTTTTTATTTTACTTTTTGTATATTATTTAAGACACACAATAATTATTGCTTTGATTCTAATTTTAATTTAAAAATTAATTTTTAATTGATAAATGTTTATACTTTTGAAAAAAATTTTTTAACGCTTTGTTTTCTGCTAGTACACTCGGTGTAGTTAAGACTTTTTAAAATATTATAGGGTCTGTATGATATTTTGTTGACTCCGACATAGGGGCCATCCATAAAGTACGTACGCATGTATGGGGGGAGGGGGGGGTTTCCTGAAACGTACGAATGCGTACAGGGGGGGAGGGTGTTAACGACAGCGAGTACGTACGCGGTTTAACTATCTCTCCTAAACTTCTTTATAAAAACATTGAATTTCACGTGTTTTAATGTTTTTTTATAAAAACATTGAATTTCACGTTAAAAAATCATAATATAATATATGTTATTTTTTTTTTTTGACTTCAATTACAATTGTTTTTTATTTTTCTTTATAAGTAACGAGGAGAGAAAAAATCGAGCTATAATATCTCCAAATAATGTTTTCCATTTTTTGCAACATAATTCGACTGTAGCAAGATGAAAAGTAACAAAACTGTAATCAAAGAAAACTTCTTCTGAATTCTTTTTTTAATTACGAACCTGGTTTTTCCCATTTCTCTTAAAAGGTTAATATTTTGTTTTTAAAAAACAATAAAATAAAAAAAGGTAGTATTATTATTTTTTTTATCATTAAAGTTAATATTAACATACATTAAGATTGCTAAGGACAGGCGAAGCGAAATGAACATACATGTGACAATGCATATGACAATCATTGTGATAATTATAAAAAATAGTTACTTTAAATGCTGATGGAAACCAACACTTTTTATGATGCAATGTAACGGTAATTATCTTGAGTAAACTAAAACAAAAAAAACTTTCATGATTCTATTCGAAAACTCAATACGCCTCATTTGAAAAAAAACTTATTATTTATTATGACCAAGATGCCGCGCGGGAACGAGAAAAAATACCTTCAATTCCTTGAGTTATATAAAAAAGCATATTCAACACTTGAAAAACAAAAGCAGTATCAGCAAGCACAAGAGTTGTGGAAAACAGTAAAAAACAATGAATCCTTGTATGAAAAAAAAATAAATGAGTTAAAAGAGAAAGTAACAAAGTCGAAAGTATCACTTATGTCATTCTGGGGAAATACCATTTCACCACCTAGCAAAAAGAAAAAAGATATCCATCCAGCGCCGTCTTCGTCAAATGAAACACGAAGTTTCCTAAATGCAACTACGACAGAGCCTGCAAGGATTGAAATTAGTAAGCTAATTTCTGTAATATTTTAAAAACTTTTTCTCTCTTGTGATTTTCTATACATTAGGCCGGGTGAATAAAAATAAGCAATTGCTTTTTCTCAGTAACTGTTCAGCTTTGCGTGAATAAAAATTTGACCAAGATTGCTCAAATTTTTATTCACGTAAAGCTGAACAAATTACTCCAACAACGCTCAACTTTACGTAAACAGAAATTTGAGGATAATTGCTCAATTTTTTATTCACGTAAAACTGAACAATTACTGAGTAAAAGCAATTGCTCTTTTTTATTCACCCGGCCTACTGAGTTTAACCGTATTGTAAATCAAACTACATCGTACGACCTTAGAGCAGTCACAGAAATTTATAATGTTGACCACTAGACCTATTTTTCTATATCCAAAATAAATTGATTAGTAGTAATTGTCAAGAATTTATAATAGCTTATTTTTTTGGCATTTTTTAATTTAGATTTAACAGACAACAAAAAAGAAAGAGAAAATCCGGCACAAGTTAGGAGTCGAAAGAAAATCTCAGATCTTGAATCACAACGTGCATCCTTGATAGTCGTACGTGATTCTGGTTTATCTACCGTAACAAAGGAACAAATAAACACTGTGAAAGAAACCATAAGAAAAGAAAAAACAAAATTGGACAGGTAAGATAATTTAGTTATGTATTTCTTTATTTGATATTTCATTTTAGAATGCTTAACTGTCAGGTTTCTAGTAAATATCAAGAGATATATGTTAAATAATACAGAGTTTATTTATGCGTATAGAAAAGCGTCTTGGCTATAAAAACCAAACATTTTCAAAGACAGAAACTTTCATAATCTTATTGTAAATAATACTTTCTTATTTGAAATAAGAATTTGCGTACTTTTTCTTTTGAAACATTAGCCAAAAGTTGCGAAACCTTAAGTATAGAAGTTTTTATAACGGAATCAAAGCTTTACTGATATTTCGTTTTCAGATTGATTCGTGAATCAGCTCGTCAAAGAAAACGAAGACAAAAACTTAAAGAGAGCATCGAAACTGTGTGTCAGAACATCCCTGAAGCATCAAGTGCTTTGAAACAGTTTAGTCGAAACCATACTGGACGACCGCGTCTCGAAGTTGACCAACCAGAGCTTTTATCAACAATTATAAAAATTGTGCAAAATTTATCAGCAGCTGACGAACGTCGAAGAACAGAATGTCTCCGTAGCGTCTCCACTTTAGATGACCTTCAGGAAGAGTTGACAAAGATAGGCTTTACCTTGAGTAGGAGTGGTTTGTACCTTCGTCTTTTACCACGACGTGGAAACACTTCTGAAGGAAAAAAACATGTCAGCACAGTTCCAGTAAAGCTGTTACGTCCAGAAAACTCAATGCGAAAAAAAAATGACGATAGAATGTTTGCCAAATCATTCATTGACGACATGTTCGAAGTTTGCAAATTGTTTGGACCAAAAGCTGTGCTTTTCATTTCCAACGATGATAAAGCCAGGGTCCCATTGGGTATTGCTGCAGCAAGCCTTCAAGCGCCGTTACTGATGCATATGGAATACAAGGTCAAACTCATGGATCACGATTTTGTCGTTAGCTCACAGCACAAATTGATCCCATCAGTGTATGGCGTATGCGAAGTTAACAATACTGGAAATGTATCATACAGTGGGGACACTTTCATACGCATAAGAAGTGCGAAACACGATACATCAAATGCTTTTACACATGCTTTTGATGTTAGAGAGCTTTTTAAAACCGAGTTGGTTAAACGTAGACCAATTATGTTAATGGAGACTGATGGAGCTCAGGATGAAGCACCACGTTTCCCTAAAACCTTAGCAACTGCTGTTGACCTCTTTCGCTTGCTTAATTTAGATGCCCTTCTTCATGGTGTGAATGCAGCTGGTCTTTCAGCCTTTAACCCCGTAGAACGAAGAATGGCACCTCTTTCTCGTGATTTGGCTGGAATAGTCCTTCCTCATGATTTTTTTGGCAATCACCTTGATTCTTCTGGAAAAACAATCGACTATGAATTGGAGGTAGAGAAATTTCAAAAAGCGGCTGACGTTTTATCCCAAGTTTGGGAGAAAACCGTCATTGATGGGTATCCTGTTCATTGCCAGGCTGTACCAGTTGGGAAAGCATATGAACCACCAATTCCAGATCCTGTTTGGGTAGACAAACATTGTCAGCAATCGCGATACAGCCTACAAATTGTAAAATGCCAAGAGGAGTCATGTTGCACACCGTTTGAAACAAACTGGCTGAAAAACTTCCCCCAACGTTTCATTCCATTTCCGGCAATCTACGAACACTGCGAGAATGGTTACAAAGCAATGGAACCGTCTCGATATTTTAAAAACGTATCAAAACAATCAACGTTTGCACCACTGACACATCGACTTTTGCTACATGATATACCTATAGAAGGATTAAAATACAAAATTATACCATTTGATCTGTATTGCCCATCGTTAAAGGAAAAGCTCTCAAACGGAATTTGCGACAAGTGCAATAAATACTGGCCAAGCGAGGCAGCAATGAAACGGCACAAGAAAGCACAAACACAAAAAAAAAACACGGTTGAAATGGAGAGTGAGGATAGTGTAAGTGACAGTGAATCTATTAATAAAAGTGAAGATATCAGTGAGGAGATTGATTATAAAAGTGTGGAAGCAGAGTTCATGCCTGTATTTGATAACATATTTGATTTATTTAAGTCACCATTTGAGGAAATATGAAATATAAATACTCGCAACAAGAACTCTTTTTTAGAATATTTTTCTTTCTTTAACAAAAACTGGAAAGTTATTAACAAATAACTTTCCAGTTTTTGTTAAAGAAAGAAAAATATTCTAAAATTTTTTTTATTTAAGTTTAAGGTTTTTAATTAAGCACAGAGAAATTAACAAAATGTTTTTTTGTGTTTAATGTTTTGAAAAATTAATGCGTTGGGGAAGGAAGGGGAGGAGAGCCTGAACTTGTAATAAAAAATGCGTACGTACGCAGAAGGGGGGGGGGGGGAGGTCGTTGAAAGCATACAAGTGCGTACAAGGGGGGAGGGGGGGGGGGTCCTAAATCAGTGGTTTTACTGCGTACGTACTTTATGGATGGCCCCATATTTCCGTTAATGATCACGTCTGTGAATTATGAAAAGACGAAAAAAATCAAATGATAAATTTTGCGGTATCCTAAAATATAAATGCTTATAGCGAAAAAATCCAGACCGAATATTCTTTTTATAAAAAAATGAAATGAACATTAAATGAAATGAACATTATAGACTACAGTTGTCAAAACACAAAATTTCTATCAATTTTTACAAAAAATACTAGAATTCTGATGATCAGAATATATTGTTAAACTATAAAATAGTTGGACAATATAATCTGTTCTGATCATTTATTGTCAATTTTTCTTAATTATAAGCTCTTGCTTGGTCGGAATTCTAGTATTTTTTGTGAAAATTGATAGAAATTTTGTGTTTTGACAAATGTATATAGTTAATTTACGTCAGAACCGATTAGAACTAGGATCTATATTGGGTAAAGGCACTTTTTTAAAAGAATTTAACTAAATTCATGTTAACGCGAACGAGCGGAATTGACCTAAAGATTCTAAAATGGTATTCTTTAGATTCCCTATTACGGGTAATGAAAAGGTTTTGAAAATTTTATATAAAAAATAAAAGTTTCTTTAAATATTAAAAAAACCTAAAGCAAAAAAAGTTATACCATTTAAAGCTTTTGTTTGAACATAATACGCTGATAAAACCATGCTAATTCCAAATAAAAGAATTCGAAAAATTCTTTAAGTGCACCCGACTTTTCGCTATAGTTAAATTAAAATATATAATTTATACATAATCTAACTAATTAAATAAATACCTAATTTATTCATAATCTTTTCGTAATTTTATACTAAAAAAGAAAAAAGTAAATAAAGTGTACAATATTATAAACGCATTTATCAGTCAGGTTATCAACTTTATGTAAGTATCGATATTTTATCAGCTAGTAAAATATAAATTGAGTTTTGTAAACGCAATTTTTCAGCTTTATTGGCGATCATTCAAAATCCGTTGAGTTACCGATTTCTTTTAAGTACACATAATGTATTTTTGTCTATCAATAAGTAAAAAGCAACTCGAATTTACTGAAAACAAAATGTGGTGTACCCCAAGGGTCCATTCTTGCTCCTCTTTTGTTGCTTATTTACTTAAACGATCTCCCAAATGCCTCTAATATTTTCAAAACTATAATGTTTGCCCATAATACAAACTTATTTTACTCATCAAAGACTATTGAAGACTTATTTAAAAAAACAAAAAGTGAACTAAAAAAAATAAATATATGGTTTAAATCAAACAAACTATCACTCAATATAAAACTAAATATATTCTATTCCACTCTACTCAACAAATTAAAAAGCTTCCCCTTAACCTACCAACAACTACTATAGAAAATATAATCATCGAAAGAGCTCAAAATACAAAGTTTTTAGGTGTTCTAATTGATGAACACATCTCTTGGAAGCCCCATATCAACTATATAAATACAAAAATATCAAAGAACATAGGTTTACTTTATAAGGCAAGATCTTTCTTGACACAAAAAAGTCTAATACTCGTTTATTTTTCATTCATACATAGCTATCTTATGTATGCCAAAATAGCATGGGGCAGTACCCACATAACTAAATTAAAACCGCTTTATCTGCGTCAAAAGCACGCAGAGACTATATAGACTAGTGTTCAACAAAAACAAACTTACTCATGCTCAACCCTTACTGGAGCAAATGAACGCTTTAAATATTTTTCAAATTAATATTTTCAAATTATACTTTTCATGTTTAAATATAAACTAAGTCTGGTTCCAGAACATTTTACAGCACACTTTTTTGAAAACAACGTAAACAAATACAATACAAGAGCAACGGGAAACTTTAAGATACCCTTTGAAAAAACTAAACTCTCAAAATTTTCAATAAAACATCGTGGTCTCTATTTATTTAACAAAATAATTTCTAGAAACGAATCGCTAATAAATTTAAACAACGAACAGTCCCTGAAAACAAAGTTAAAATCTACAATAATCAAGTTAAACAACTACAAGGAGTTTTTTTAAACTCCAATTTAAAATTTAAAAATAAAAATACTATAAAACAACCCTAATAAAACAAAAAATGTAACTTTTCAAAGGAAACAATAAAAATAATACTAAAAGGAGATAGTAACATTAATAATTTTAAGGCATATATGTACCACTTACATATTTACCACGTATGCAACTGATTTTTATGTGTATTACACGTCTAGAAGGTACTCGATAACAAGACTGACCCCAGTCTTCTGCGAGCTTCCTATAACTACAATCAATTAATTATTTTCTTCAATCTTATACAAATCTTTTTTTTATCATACTTTTATACATATATATATATTTTATTTTAATTGAAAGAATATAGAAAGTTTATTTCTTGGGTAATTTTTACGTTCACGTTATTCTATTGTGTACTTTGTATTTATTTTTATCATGTCTCAAAGTTGAATGTAATAATATTTTAGATTTATCCCTTATTTATTTTGGACTTTATGTTTACGATATTTATATTTGTATATCTTTATTCGCCAATCGGTGATTGGTCAATTGTATATACTTTGTAGTTGTAAAATAAACATGTTAAAAAAAAATATATATATATATACTCTAAAAATTAGAATTAGAATTATATCTATTAAAATATAGTTTAAATTATCACCAACGCCCAGGAATGCTTGGGTTGAACTGAACACAAGTTAATCTAGTTACGGATAGTTATATAATTATATACTTACTCGGTGTAGGTAAAGCGTGTTATGTTCAAACAAGAGCTTTAGATGTTATAATTTTTTTTTGCATCAGGTTTTTTTTAATATTTAAAGAAACTTTTTATATATATATATATATAATTTTAAAAAACTTTTTAATACCCCTAATAGTGAATCTAAAGAACACCATTTTGGAGTCTTTAGATCACTTTCGCTCATAGGCGTTAACATGAATTTAGTTAAATTATTTTTAAAAAGTGCCTTAACCCACTATAGGTCCTAGTTCTAATCTGACGTATATTAACTCTAATTCTGACGCACATTAACTAAACATAGTTGTCAAAGTACAATATTTCTATCAATTTTCACAAAAAATACTAAAATTCTGACCAAGAAAGAGCTTATAATTTAAAAAATTGCCAATAAACGATCAGAATAGATCATATTATTAAACTATGATGTTCATTTCACATAAAAAACGTATTTATTTAAAATCTTATTCAAAACTGAACAAGTAATTGTAATTTTAAGACTTTTTTTTTAAAAAAAAAAAAAAAAAAAAAGAATCATCGGTCTGGGTTTTTTTTTCGCTACAAACATTTATATCTTATGATAACGCAAAATTTATCATTTTAATTTTTTTTTGTCTTTTCATAATTTACAGACCTGATCATTTAACGGAAATATGTCTTAGTCAACAAAATATCATACAGACGTTATAATATTTTTAAATTTCCCTAACTACACCGAGTAGTTGTATATTTTATTCAGCTCAAAGATCCTCTACATATATTAAAAATTAGGGGTGTTCTGGATAACATTTTTTATAATCCAACCTCATATCGAATACCCGGATATTTGAAAATTATTCACAGTATAGTTAAAATACTGTTTTAGTTTTAGAAATTTTGTTTTTAAACATATATTATGTTTAAAAACTTTTAAACTTTAAACTTTCGAATCCACACTGAAACAACATAAATTTATCTATATTAAAATTAGAATTTGCTTTTTCCATGAAAATTTTAGATTAGTCAAATTGAATTTAAAAACTTAAAATATCATAATTATAAGTATCAAATTTATCATTATAAATACTTTTCTAATAAATGATAATAACTATTACTAATTAATATTCTAAATATACAAATAGTATATTCTAAATATACAAATAGTATAATTAGATAATATACTAATACTAATAGTATATTATCTAAATATACTATTTGTATATTTAGAATATTGTATATTCTAAATATACAAATGATCATTATAAATAACTTTTACTATCATTTATTAATATTACTTTATTAATATGCATTTTTAAATTCTCTGTTCTTAAAAAAAGGAAAAATAGAATTATTTCAGGCCGCTAAACTTTAAACTAAATTTTACACTCTAGATTTACATAAAAACATTAGTTTTTCAAAAAAGAAAAAAGAAAGAATACAAAAGTGGTGATCAAAAAGAAAAACAGACAAAATCGACTATTGATTTATATATATATATATATATATATATATATATATATATATATATATATATATATATATATATATATATATATATATATATATATATATATATATATATATATATATATATATATATATATATATATATTTGATAAGACCTTTGATAAGACCGTAAGGGCTCTTAAAAAAAGGAAAAATTAAACATTCCTAATCATAATATCATAACAAATGGTTAAAACAGTTTCAGTTATAAAATGTTGGTCAGTACCTAACAACATTTTATAGAAACTTTAGCAAGTAAAATTGTGCAGAAGCTGAATAAAAGAGTGTTAAAAACACATGGTTAAAATACAAAGTATAATCAAATATAGATGCAGCTAGATTGTCTGCTACTGGTTATTTATTGGTTTAAACAGCTTTTTTTATCTATTTTCTGAACATTAAATCTCTTTTAATTCA
Organism: Hydra vulgaris; assembly: GCF_022113875.1. NCBI lineage: Eukaryota > Metazoa > Cnidaria > Hydrozoa > Anthoathecata > Hydridae > Hydra > Hydra vulgaris. The sequence goes on from NC_061168.1 coordinate 26,854,065, forward strand.
TTAAATTTAAGTTAATGATAAATTCGTTAAACTCATTAATGACTTTAAGATTTTTTTTTTTTTATTTTTTTTTTATTTTTCTTCTCCAGGTATACCATATAAAATACACATTTATTATCGTGAAAAAAAGAAAATATATATACTAAACCATTACCTATCAGATTGATAAAAATACATTAATATAATATTGATACATTAATATAATATTGATGCAAACTTTAATATAAACTCTGGTATAATAACTATTATATAGATTCATTTTTCTAAACTTTAATACCTAAAAAAAGGGAAATCAAAGAAGCTTTAGCATAAAACTCCAAAAAAAATCTTTTCGTAGATTCCCTTAACAACGCCATTTGGCGTATATCTATGTCTATTTCAAAAATTAATTTAAGTAAATTTAGAAGTAATTTTTTTGTAAATATTTTTTATTTATTACAATCATTTTTACAAACTAAGAATATGCAACTTTGTATGCTGTTTAAACGAAGATATTCCATTTAAATCTTTTAATTTTTGATTTTTCAAGTTTTCTCTGTTTTGGGGCCTTGTGACATAATTGAAAAACCAGAACCCCGGGTTTTAGTTTTTTTGATATAATAGTTATGGAAGCTATTGATCGCAGATTATAACTTTGAGAAAATGATGACGAAAATATGCCTATAAAAGATTTTGCTAGCATTTTATTTTTACATTTGAACATAAAAATAAAAATTTGATAAAAATTTTTCCAAGTTTAAGACTTTCATATTTGTCATTGCATTAGAAGGATGTGCCCACACTTTATTAGCATATGTGAGATGACTATGAATTAGACAAAAGTAAAGTTTTTTTCTTAAACGGGCGACATTTATATAAAATACCTAATGCAGATGATATTTTTGATTCAATGTGTCCAATATGATTTCTCCATGATAAATTTTCATCAAGTTGGACAGCAAGAAACTGATTATTTTTCCCGTTTTATTGTTATGTTATTAATGAGCAACTCTAGAATTTTTAACTGTAGAGACATTGATTGATCTGTTATGAAATAAAATGTAATTAAATCTCATGAGTATTTTTTCTTATTGCAAATCAAAAATCAAACAACATTTTTAAGCTCCTAGACACTATATATAGGTTTTTGTATTTTCTATATTAGATTTTTCTTTTAACAAGGAAGTTTAAAACAATGGAGAGAGAACGAAGCCGAAAATCGTTTAAAATCGTAGTACAGTCTTTGATGTATAATTATTCCAGCGGCACATCTAAATCGCACCTTTGCTTTAAAAAAGGAAAATTTTCAAATGTAGCTTTTACCTTTGTAAGCTGTAATCAAAATGGATTACACTCTTACAAGTTGACTAAATAAGTTTTTAACAACTGTTTCAACTTTCAAGTAGTAATCGCAACAATAATCATTATCTACGTTAAGTAACCGTTTTTTGAATACCGTGATAGGTATAAATATCTAAGTTTTAGACAACTTGGCTGAACCTTACCTTTTGCTTCCCAGTTCAGCTATATACTCAGCGAAATTTCTATAGTTCTACTTACAATTTATATATGTAAATAAATTCACGAAGTCTTTGCGTTTTTTTGTTTGTTTGTTTGTTTATTGCAGGAATTATTAGGAACAAATAAATAAACAAATAATATTTTAATATAAAATAATTATTAATTTATTTCGTAAAACTTAAAATTTAGAAATATTAGTTCCATCAAAGGTAATCTTTTATAATTTTCGTTCTAGATAGTAATTTTTTAATTAGTTTTAATAATGTGTGCTACCACCTTTTACACTAATTAATTCGAAGATTCAGTTTTTCATACTTTTTATAAGATTTTCCAAACAAAACTTTGAAATACCGTTCCATGCTTGTTAGATAGATGTTTTAAGTTCTTATATTGTATTATACTGTCATGTATAGTTCGCGCCAATATTCCCCATAAATTTTTGATAGGGTTCAAGTCAGGGGAACATGATGGTCGATCCAAAACATTTATATTTTTTTCCTGGATCCACTTTTTTACACTTTGTGCCGTGTAAACCGCCGCATTATTTTGTTAGAAAATCCAGTTTTCAGTAGGTAAACCTTCACTAAACTCTATTAAAACATCTTCTAAGAGATAATTTCTTGCATTCATTTTTGTTGTAATAAAATATATTGGAATTTTGCCGTGTAAACAAAATGTGGCCCACACCATAACTGTCCCTCCTCCGAAGTCACGACTCATAGCTATGCTATCTTTTTTTTTTCAAATCATGCTAATAATACTTAAAACCTTCAGGCCTATCTAAGTTTTTTTCGTCGGAAAAAATTACATTTTCCTATTCTGCATACCATGTCAAGTGGTTCTTTGCAAACTTAAATCTTGCACTTTTATGTTTTTTGTCAATGGTGATTTTGTGATCATTCTTTTCCATTGGAATCGTCATAATTTTGACAAAATTTGTTGGACATGTCTTGTAGTCACAGGTAATTCAAGTTCAGTCCTTATTTGTCTTGCTGTTCGTACTCCGGATGATGTCAAACGCAAATTGAAAGAATGTTGCCTTTTGATTGTTTTTTTATTTCCGCCTTTAAAGTGATTTTTGTTGTAATTTTCACCTAAGTTTATAAAATTGTTCACTGCATGATGAAACCTTTTAATTTTCTTTTCAATTTGAAATAACTTTTGAAAAACCAGACATTCCATCATTGAAATGAATAACAGCTGAAGCTACACCATTATCTAAAACTTCTTTGCAAACAAATACATCTTTAGGACACCTTTTTCCAAATTATTTGATTAAATGCTTCGTTTCAATTTTGGGTAATACCATGTAGACATCGTTTTAACAAATTTTCTGAACATAAATCAATAAAAACCGGTTTTATTGCATTATGAATAGCTAATGGTATGTTTACAGAAGATATATGAGAATTACTTTCACCTCAAAATGTACACCAACTATTATTTAATCTAGGACAATAAAAAAATTACCTTAAAAAAATGGAAATTACTCCATAATATTGGATTTAAATGTATATAAAGATATATATTTTCCGAATCTATATTAAATTTTGAATAAGAAAACATAATTTTTTATTGTTTTTTAACCATAGAGCCACCTTAATAGAAAATTATGATACTACTAAGACTGTTTCTTGAAAAATGACGTATCTTAACTTCATTCTTCCTTCAGTCTATTATACCTCCTTGGTTTTAATATTTATAAATCAATATTTTAACTAACTGTTTATTTTAAGTAAATTATTAATCAACTTACGTAGTTTAAGCAAATCTTTTGCAATTAGCCTTAAAATTAGAAACTTTGCTTTTAAACAATCTTTGTTCACTATTTGCAAATTGAAAAAAAAAAAACCCCTCAAAAAACACGCTCAGTATGTTTTTGCTTTTATCTTAAGAACAATCATAATTTATAGTAAAATTCTTTTATTTAGATTAAAATTTTATCATTTATTGGAAGTGAAAATTTGAATACGCTGTATTCACATTTATACTATTCATTAAATGAGAAGAGAACGCACAGATGGTAAATAGAAAAACCTGATTGCTGGCAGCCTTCTACAAGACAATTTTGATCGGCAATGTAGACCATTCATAGAATAAGTATTTATATTGAGATTCTGTCTATATAATATGTATACCAATAATGTATTAGCCAGTGAAAAAAATAAAATAAAATGTATTGTCAAAACAATTGTCTTTTTTAGCTGGTTGTATTTGTAATGTATTACTTAGATGTCGATCATGTATTTCTTTATGCTTTTTTTTTTTAAAGTTTGTCTTTTACTTTTCAAAACAAGAAATAGTGAAGTACCAATAGCTGATCTTCATCAGGGTATAAGCAGAATTAGATTTTCAAATTCGAACAAATGCAACCATATTTCATCCAGCAAGATCAAGTCTTCTAAATCGATCCAAATTATAAAATTGAGCAGATACACTGCGTCCACCAAAGAAGCGTCCATTTAAATCCACGAGAGCTAAAAACAGACAAACAAAACAAAATTTAAAAAAATAAAATAAAACAGATTGTTGCAAAACCACTTTACTTTATCATTTAGTTGTAGTTATTTTAGAAAAATAATTCCTAAATTATAATCTCTAACCTTTGACGGCTGATTCAATTCGTTTAAATTCAACAAATATACGAACGGCCTCCTCTTCGACTGCATCAGGAATCTGGTAATAAAATATAACAATAAAACTTATATCTACAAATGGTTTTAACAAAAAGACTTTTGATGTTATAAATTGTATAAATTAATATCCAAATACTGTATCGGCAGTAAAAAAAACAAGTAGATAGTTTTAGAATGATATATCATGAGCTTTTTAAAGTCAATCAACACATTTAGTAGATAGAAAATCTGAAGAAAGTTTTTTTCTTCATATCTGCAATATGGTCTATACACCTTTTAAATTTAATTGAGCTGCTATTTTTGCATCAATAGTTGTTAGGTTTAAACAAAAAATTTTGCGTCAACAATGTCCTTATTGTGTTTTAATTCTTTTTAAGGTGCTTAAGGATCTTTAACTAAAATTTGTTAATTGCTTTTATAGATTTTTAAGCAATCTAAAAAAGCAATTAACAGGTTTGAAGCATCAAGTTAATTATTCCTATTACAGATATAAATTTTAAGTTGTCCCTAATTGCTAAAGATGTTTAGGAATAATCAAAATTATTCATGGACCACTATGCAGTTCACAATCATCTAGAAGCAGATTTTTCAGATTAGCGCAGGTCAATTGTAACAAAAGAATTAACCCAGCTAAAACTAATTATGATAGTGTTTTTTCTAGGATTTTGGTCTTGTGTGAACCTTATTGCGACTAATAAACTATAGAGATTTCTTTTGTTGACATCTGAGTGTAATCTTTTTTTTTTGATTTAGTGTTTTTTAGATTTTAACATCGTGCATTAAATGGCTTCTATGGAAAAAAATTGTGTTTTGTGTTTTTAAACGCAAGTATTTGTCATAAAATAACTTATATTTATTACACAATTTTGATGAAAAGAATTTGTAGGTAGGATTTTGCTTTTGTGTAAAAAATATATCTCTTAAATACACATCATTTTTCATCAAGTGACTGTTAAGTGAAGAGCAACTTTTTGTTATAATTATGTTTAAAGCAAAAAGTAGCACAATATTCACAATGCATTGTTATCTACATTCAACAGTAGATTTACTTAATCAAATGTTTGGAGGATATTGAATTATGGTTTATCATATATTATTATGACAAATTTTCATGTTGGCAATAATTTTTTGGTATTTTGACACACCACACACTGTGTTTGTGGTTCGCTGTGAGGAATTTAAATAACTAGGAGTACTATAAAATTCAATTCAAAAAAACAACAATGAAAAATATTGATGAAAATTTGTTTTAAAACTTACTTCAAAAATTAACACTTTATTGATTTCTCCGTACTTTGAACCACACTCTTCTTCTATTTCTGGTTGCAGCTCATCGTCAACTTCACCAGGGCCAACCATATTCTAAACATTACAAACTATTTTTTTCAAAACTTTGTTTTTTATGTTCAGGAATTTATAAAACTTAAAATAATAAAAAATTATTTAAAATTTTGTGAAATATTACAGCTATATTTTCATATAATAAAATTATATTCATATAAATAAAATTATATAAATACTTATATTTATATAAGTAAAATTTTCATGCAAAAACAATAATAATACTAATCAAGTAAAAAAACAAGATTTATTCTTCCACATTAAATCTTTATTGAAAAACGACTTACCATTAGTAATACTACTTTAGATGGGTTTTTCATTTTGTCTGTTATATTGCTTTCTATTACTTCTTCAACATCTGGGGGTGGAGAAGGAACGTCTTTCTCTTTGTTTTTAATTTTTTCAACATCTTTATTGATTATTTTTCCAGCTCTCTTACCTGTTTTTTCGACTTGTAAACAGGTAGACAACCCTTGTTCTTCTCTTCCTAACCCTTGTCCTTCTTTCCACCCATACTTAGCCATAATTTGAGAAGCAACAACATTCCTAATAAAAATAAAGTAAATAGTGTCACTATTTAGAATTTGTGTACAATACATAGCATGTATAAATAACAATTATTTTTATATAATATTTTAATTTATATAACTTAAAAATTTTTATATTTTAAAATTTTATATTTGGGTCAAATCATTATATTTCAACCAATGGCCTGTGGGGCACCATATCAGATTTTGTTGATTTTTACATATCATTATCTACATCATGTAGATAGGTTAAATTTGAAGCTCAGATTTCCAAGTGCAACGGTTCATAAAATATAGCTTTTGGGGGCCACTGCACAGTGGACCCCCTCGATTTAAGAATTGTAAAAACAGACTACTTAAAAGCGTCATTCAATTAAGTCTCATCTCTTTTCTGTTACTTTTCCTAAGTGCTCCAAAAACTCTTATTTGTCTAGGTTTTTTCCTCGAACATCAGTTCTTTGGAATTCACTTCCTTCATCTTGCTCTGATTCATATAATTTGCAATCTTTTAAGTCATTTGTCAATCATTATCTTGCTCTACAATCTTCATCTTTTCTCTTCCAGTAACTTCCAACACTAATTAGTGGTTGCAAGCAGCCTTGTTGGAAGCTAAGATGTTTAAAAAAAAAAAAAAGTTTTTCAAATTAAATCTATAATACATTAAAAAAAAAAAAAATCATATTCATAAAAATTTGATTAAAAAATTATTATCCTAATTATTATATAGCAAATTTGAAAAACATCATTAAAATAAAAAATATGGTTTGTTTAAAATTGGTTAATCAGAATTTTTTGAGTAATATTAATTAAAAAATTAACCAGGTGCAAAAACGCATTGTAAACATAGTTGGACCTGCTCTTGCAGCCAACCTTCAAACATTATCACATTGTCGTAATGTTGCTTCTCACAACATCAGCGAAATAATAAATCTTCTGAATTTGTGGATATTTCTTAAGAATAAATTTGATTTTTGAAACAACTGAAGACTGCCTCAATATTGTGAATCAGATTGTATGATATAACGCAATAACTTGCTTTCTAGGGTCAGTTTTTCATTCAAAGACCTCATATATACAACAAATGAATGAAGAGTTGCCTGATTTTTAGAAAATTATAACGCCTAAACTTAATCCTGTATGACAAATCGTTTGCTTTCAGGTTTGTTTTTTTAACTGCTTTAAAAAGTATGTCTGAAATTTGCTGACGTAATGACGTTTTGTGAGTTGTTTGTTAACTCTTCAAGAAACTCATCAAGGTTTTTTAACTATTTTTTCTAATGAATCTATCAGTTTTCAACTATTGCTTTTAAGTTATTTCATTTGCTGAATTGCCAACCAGATCATTTAATTTTTTTTCACTTCTTTCTTTTCCAGGACACTTCTTACACTCCTGAAACATAAATTCTTTATTTTCTAATGAGCATACAGCTAAGGCCATCAGTTCTTTCAACTTTAATTCATTTTTGAACACTTTTACCATTAGATTTGGATTTTGATAGCAACTGTTTTTATGCTAATATAATCCTTAGCACCTGGCAATAATCTGCTATTACTATCATCTTCATAAAAGTTAACAATTTGATTTATAACTTTGGAAGTTATTTTTTTGGATTTTTTATGTCAGTTGTTCTCTCACCATAGATTACTTTAGTGTCCCGCAAAGCTCTAGCTTGTTTTACCATATATTGTGTTGTTTTAAATTCATCTATTATTTCCTGAATCGTCCAATGGACAGGAACAAAAGGGAGGAATTTATTTTCAGTAAAATTTTATTCTCATTATGAAACTTTTGTTCTAGTTGTTCTACTAGACAATCTAAAGAGGAGCTAATATAGAGGTCTATTGTAAGAGGTGACAATTTATCTGTCAGCTGTTTACATAAAGCTGGCAATTATTTCAAATATCCAAAAACACCAGATACTCATTGGTATCCAGTTAGTGACATTATTGCCACATTACATGAGCCTGAGCTCCAAAACACAAGAGGGTTTTACTCCTATCTAATAAGAAAAAAAAAAGATTAGATAGATTACACTGTGTTAATTGTTTTGAATTAGCATATAATTATCAATTAAAAAGTAAAAACCAAACCTAATAATTTAAGTAGCTTCTAAAAAGTTTCGACTTTTTCCTTTACTAATTTATTATTTATTTTTATTATAGAAGTTATTATACTTTTTAAGCCCCCTAATGTATTATGAATATTCCCTTGATATATTATAAAAGTCTTATGAAAAATCGTTCAACATTAATTATGTAAAACAACAAGTCTTTGACATATAATTAGTTGCACTCATTGAATATGCTATGAAGCAGGTTGGGGGGGGGGGTACAACACTCCTTAATTGTGTAAATTATGTTTAGAGTATCACTATTTACCAATATTACCGAGTTTTAATTATTGCCCCTTTTTTTGTGCCATTACCCAGGTTAAAATCCAGATCAGCATGGGGCATTCAACCATATTTCATTTTTTAAGAAACAACTTATAATTAGTTGCACCCATTGAATATGCTATAAGGCAGGCTGGGGGAGAGGGGCACTGGTTTCCAATAATACATTCAACCCTTGATAATTGAAAAAGAGGGTTAGTTTAAAATGCTGCCATTTTTGTTGTAAATGCAATAAGTAAAAAAATGTTTGCATTTTCAGATGGTTGGATCTTATGGTCTTAATTGCTGTTAAGCTTAGACCAATATAAAGTGTTAGAAAAAAGTACAAGCATTTCAAAATGGCTGAAAATAGGACTTTTTTGGCAAATGGACAATACATTTTTAGATATATTTCAGTTCTAAACGGCAACAAGTGGCTTATTTTTTGCCTATTTATTGCAGATAACAGTAGCTAATCAGAAAACTAAACTATAAAGACTTGTTGATGAATAGAAAACTACTACTATTAACTTCATTTTGGCCTATTTTTTAGCATTTTTCAATTTTTTTTCAAAGTTGAGCAGGCTATAAATTTTTTTTTAATATGATACAGATTAACAAAAACCAGTATTTTTAACACAGAACTACAGAGAAAAAACTTCTAGAAAAAATGAGCCACTTATTGAGAGATAGAAAAAAGTTATGAGGCTTTAAAGTAGTCTGTTTTTACAATTCTTAAATCAGGGGGGGGGGGGCACAGTACAGTGTTTATAAAGCTATATTTTATGAACCGTTGCACTTGGAAGTCTGAAATTTCAAATTTAACCTATCTACATGATGTAGATAACGATATGTAAAAATCAGCAAAATCTGAGATGGTGCCCCACAAAGTTTTCTCAAAATTGGTTGAAATATAATGATTTGACCCATTTATATAAATATACATACTAATAATTTATGATATATATATATATATATATATATATATATATATATATATATATATATATATATATATATATATATATATATATATATATAATATAAACAAAAAATTGCCTTTAATCCCAAAACCGTCTATTAAATATAAAAAAATTATTTTATTTAATAGATTAAATATATACCCAGTTTGAAAACCTCCAGTGCCTGCACCATCTTTCTTCACAATTAAATCTGGGTTAACAGGTGTTGCTTCAAGCAATGATGCTGGTGGGGCAATAGCTGCACGACCTCTATCTATTGAAAAAGTATAAACAACTTTTATGCAAATCTGCATATTTATCCTTCCTGGAAAGCGCCTTGAACGTCCATATCTAAAGTAATTTTTTTAGACAACCACGTTTTTATTTAGTAAGCGTTTTAAGAACTCGTGGCAAAATAAAGCTATAAGAAGCTAGAGAATAAATCAGCAATACTCGAAAAAATGAACTGAAGACTATACGGAATAAAAAATCTAAATAAAATAAGCTAAAAAAAATTTATTAATAAAAAAAGAAAATGGTTGTCAAAAATTAATATACCTAAATATTTACTGTTTGTTTCCTTATTTTTAGAGTGTTATTTTCCACTACCAAAATTAATACAAGTCGAGGAAAAAAGTAGATAAGAATATAACGAAATTAAAGATACTTTTTGATATAAAATTTTTTCACGATTTTTTGCAGTCAGTTTATAAAAGAAATACTTTATAAACTAGGCTAGAAACACTGACAATTTTTAAATTTGTTTTCCAAATGTTTTTGTTGAACTTTACTGTTTTTATAAATGCACAGGAAAGCGAAAAAATTAGTGCATTGTTATATGAATAATTATACTGAACTTGCTTAACAAAATTTCTTAACAAAATAGGAACCTATTTAAAACTTTTTTTTAAGTTTTTAAATTCATTTTTTTAAACAATCGTTATGTTCATTATCTCTAGTGATTCATATTAAAATTGGAAATTGGGCAATATAAAAGAAACAATTTCAGACAAACATCAAATGCGGTAAATATATTTATTAAAGAAACTATGTTATTCTTTTATTCAACTTATTCTGCCATTAACAAAACTAATTAATCAAATAATATTGTTTACAAATAAATAACAATTTATTTTCTTATTTTCCTATTGATTAAAGATATTGAAGTATTAAGAAAAAACACCAAATATAGTAAAAACTTTTTTAAAAGCGAAAAGACGTTAAAACAAATAATATACATAATAAATGAATAAATGTAAGAAAAAAAATAACAAAATTTCTTATAGTTCCAGCATATACATCAAATTAGTTTTTTATTATATGGACTGATAAAAATCGTGAATAAATTGCATATCAAAACTTTTAATTGTTGTTAAATCGTTATAAAAGATGTTTTTTTCAACAACAACTAGTCATTTAATTTTCATGAAATATTTCATATTTTACATATTTTATACAAAAAGATTACAAAAGTTGTAACAAAAAATTTTTTTACTTTTTTAATTATTAAATTTTCTAGTTTCTTCAAGTAAAATGATGTTTCATTACAATTTTGTTTCTTTTTTTAAGGATTTTTTTCTTTTTATCTAAGTAGATAAGTTTAGCTTTTTGCCGTGAATTGTTGAAATGCTTTATAAGTTAAAAGATGCAAACTGCCATGGTCAGTTAGTCTAAAAAAAAATACTATAAATGTGGGTGAACAAGGCACATGCTTTCCAAGAAGGCTGGTATAACATAAAGTTTTACTATAATAACATAGAAACAAGGCTGGCAAAATAATGTTCACCTCAGACACTTTTAGATCAGCAGTAAAACTTCATGCATTACTTAGAGTTTTTTTGAAAAATTGTTTTATATTGAATTAGTTTACAGGCAAATTTGTTTATTTTCAAGATGATGTTTATAAGCTTTAATTAAACAGCTGTTCAGTTTTGGAGGACAAATTTATTCTCCACAATGAAATAGGTTGGCTCTTGAAACAGGAGAAATGCTTATGTTTTTACATTACAATATTTAAATATACAATTTTAAATACTAAATTTGTTATTTAAACGATTTGTTTATTTTAAACTATTTAAACAATTGATTTATTTTAAAATCTCTTATTTTATTTAAAAGAAAATGTATTGTTATAAAGTTTCTTTAATTTGTTTTTTATAAAAATTTTAAAATTTTAAGTAAACTGCTTATCTTAATAATATTTTCTTTTTAAAATTGAAATAAAAAGCATTCCTCTAAAATTGTATTTATTTTTTGAAAGTTTTCTTTTGATGGTTAAAAAACTAAAAAACATATAATATTTTAACTGAGCTTTACTAATATCTTTTAAAAGCAGGGTTTGGCTCTAATATGGATCCAATTATTTGTTTACCAGGTCTGATTCAATGAAAAGGTTTACACAATTTAAAACTGTATGGTTTTATATTTCAAAAATTTTTATAATTAGGCCTTTTTTTATCCATTAGCATTGTTATCGGCATCAGTCACAAATGTGCAATCAGTACATCACTAGTTTTTTTATCAGGCTTTAAATACATGCAAATTTTCAAAACATGCAAAGTACTTCGGCTAAGTTGTTAAAACACAATGTACGAGTGGACATATAAGGGATGTGACCATGCGGCTTTCCTGAGAAGACTTATATATATGTAAGATATATATATATATAAAATCATAATACCCTTTACGTGATCGTCTACACGCCAACCAAAAAAAATAATTGGCAAGCGCATAAAGAAGCACTTACCAAAAAAAATAAAAGCACTTTTTTAAAATTGCAATGAATCTTTTTTGTTTATCAAATACTTTTATATAAAAAATTGTGAAAACACTTATGTATTAACTATTTTTTAAAAATTTAAATAAAAGGTTTATTTTGCCATTCTTAATGTAACTTATTTTTTTATTTAATTATTTTATCTAAAATTCAAATTAAATGTTTGTTTTGCTGGTATTTTTTATTACTTTATTTAGAATTTAAATAAAATGTTTATCTTTCTGTTTTTATTTTATTTATTTTGTTTAATATAAATATTATCAAACATTTTTAATTTTTTTTTTTACCGTTTATTTTTTTAAATTATTTTTCAAATTCTTTCAGTTAGAATTTAATTAACACGTTTGTCATTCCATTTTTATTTCAACTATTTTGTTAAATATTTTTATAAAATGTTTTATATTTTTTAATTTTTTACCGTTCTTATTTTAATTATTTTATTTAGATTTTAATTAAAATTTTGGTTTTTCAAAACTATTTTTAAAACTTTTTAAAACTTAAGTATTTATTCAAGACTTTTTTTCTCGCTGCTTTTTATTTTAATTTAAATAACAGAAAAAGATGAATTTGACCCAATGACAAAAAATGACTACGCCAACCTAAAAATAATTATCAGGTGCTTTATCATGTGCTGGCATTAAATTTCAAATGGAGAAAACTGAAAATAATATATTCTGATTAAAACCTTTAAGTCGGTCTTCATCTCTTCTCCTTCTTCGACTGTCGTCTCTTTCATGACTTCCACCTCTTCTTCTGAAGTAAAATAAATAAATATACAAGTTATATAACTTAGGTACACTTTTGTTATGCATTATATATATAATTATTATAATAGTGTATTAACTCAAATATCACTTTATTTAAATGTATAAAAAAAATGCAATCTTCAAAAAACCATGTTTTAAATTTTTTATTGTTGTAGTAATTTCTGTTTGATAATTATCAATAAATATCAGTAACTATCTTAAAAAAATACTTTCTATCATCTCTGGAATCTTCTGATCTTTCTTTTTCTCTTCTTTCTCTATCCTTTTCACGTTCTCTCTCTTTTCTTTCTTGTTCTTCTTTTTCACGTGCCTGCTCTTTGAATTCTCCATAATCATTTGGACGCAACGGATTATATTCATCAACAAGCACTGGCTTATTCTCGTTAGTACCACTCATATTTGACTATGAATTTAAAAAAACTAAAATATGATTGTATAAAAGATTCTATTTATTTTAGTAATTATAGGGAAAAAATAAAGATAATGATCTTAATAACTATCATGATTACTGTATCACCATGACAATCAAAATCATGATGAATATAATGATCATGATTATAATGATTATGGGTCATCCCATATGAAATCATCCAGACCATGACACCCTTACATCTTAGACCACTTACATCTCACCCTTACATCTCAGAACATGACACCCTTACATCTCATGACATCCCTTACATCTCAGACCCTTACATCTCACCCTTACATCTCAGACCATGACACCCTTACATCTCATGATATCCCTTACATCTCAGACCCTTACATCTCACCCTTACATCTCATGACATCTCTTACATCTCAGATTTTTTTTTTTTTTAATACATAAAATGAATTAATAATAAATTATTATGAAAATTGAATTTAGAAACATATATTTTTTTTTAGTATAAGTTTGAGAAACAATTTATTTGCATTATTTCAAATTGATAAATACATACCTCTTACTTCAAAGTAAGCACTCAAAACTAAGATCTTTTCACGATTTTAAAAAACCATAAATTTTAAAACCAAAAATATTGAAATGTTTTTTAAAACATTTTAATACTCAATAACATTATTTAATAGTTTAAGGCTAATACAGTCACTGACATAATAAGGTGGACAGTGGGATTTATTTAAACCCCCTCCTTCTCAGCCTTTCATCCGAGGATTTGAAAAAAAAAAAAGACATTTTAAATGCAAAATAGGTAAACAAAATTATTTAAATGTATTTAATTTTCTTTTTGTACAAACTGCAAATCTAAATCAGATTTGTTGTATGTACGACCTGATGTTGTTGTGGATGCAGAAATTAGGCATATAACTTCAGAATTGAGCACCCAACACTCATCATTTTTCATTGACCAAAAGAAGTTTTTACCTGGTTCATGCGGATGGATGAATCTGACTTTTATATCAAGTTCACTCACATCTTCAGCGATCCCTAGCCACCAAAATCCGTCATAAAAATATGCAATATAATCCATTTTTTAATCTTTAATGTTAGCTTTTCAGAATGATATCAAATATTTCAATACATGTATCAATACTTGTTTTTTAATAACTTATAGTGTTTGAAGCAATTGGAATAAAGTGATGATATATCCTTGTGCCAGGAACTGTTCTTCCAACTAAATGTCTTTTTTCTAATTGTGCTTGTGTTTGGTCGATTTCATCTTTAGAAAATAAAAAACATTTCAACATTTTTGGTTTTAAAATTTACGATTTTTAAAATCGTGAAAAGATCTCAGTTTTGAGTGCTTACTTAAAAGTTAGAGGTATGTATTTATCGATTTGAAATAATGCAAATAAATTGTTTCTCAAACTTATACTAAAAAAAAATTATGTTTCTAAATTCAATTTTAATAATAATTTGTTATTAATTCATTTTATGTATTGAAAAAAAAAAAAAAAATCCAGGGAGATTTGTGTGTGTGCAGAAAGGAGAGGGGGAAGGGGGGAAAAGTTAGTCAGAGGATCCTTGGTCCTCCCTTGGACTAAACTAGTCAATAAATAACACTATTTGATGTTTTATTCAGACACAATTTTTAGAGACACAATTTATGAATCTAATTTTTTTCAGTAGACATAACATAGAATAATGATATACAATAAAACATTTTACTTGGGATTTTGGGCCAGTCTTCATTTTACCTCCAAAAATCATGAATTTATAAGTCAATAATTTTGAACAAAATTGGATAATTGAGAGATTTCCTGAGACAATTGAGTCTTAAGGATGCTATTTTTGGATTTTTCAAATAAAAATCTATTAGGGTACCAAATTTTAGGAAATTTCTCAAAGCCACTATGAAGATATAATATGTCAAAATAGCTTTGTAGTTGCTCCAGATAATCACTAGAATGCTAAGTCAGCGCTATTTCAACTGATGATATCTCTGGAACCCATGTGTATTTTTAACTAAAATTTTTGCAGTTATTATCTTTTTAATATGGACTGCAAGTGAGGTAAATATGAACAAATTCTGAGACATGAGGGTGTCAAAAATAATTTTTTTTGATGATTTCATATGGAATTACCCTTATAACATCATAATCATCACAAATATTATAAACACCATCATCATGAATATTATGATAATCATCATCATCATCATCATCATCATCATCAATCATCATCTTTGCTATTGATTACTTCAATAATACTGATAAAAATTGTTTTTTGTTCCTAATATAATTATATAAGTCCTTTAAAAAACATACCAGTGTAATTGTACCAGGGCCAGCTGATGATAAACCTTTGCCACCTTTCTAAATTTAATATATTTTTTCTTTATTTTAAATTTAATATTGCTAAAATATTTGTATTTAAAACTATATCTTATTACAAATTTAGATGTTTTGAAAAAGTTTTATATTATAAACAGAAATACACTAAAAGGATGTTTTTCCTTATTTTTAAGTATCATGAAAATAAGCTTATAAGTATCATGAAAATGATATTTTATCAGTATCACAAAAATAGGAGTTCCCAGAATCCTACAACTTTTTCAATCAAACTTTCAAGTACATCAAAACAAAAGTTTTGGGAAAACTTACAAATGCTGGACCTGGAACTTTTAATGCTTTTCTTAATTGTAATTGTGTTTTCATGAATTGTAAGTTATCTGACCATCCAGCTTAAAAATACAGAAATAATAAATTATCTGCTAAAACATTCAAAATGTAAAATCAAAATATATATATATATTTTTTATTAAAATAACAAATACAGAAATCAGTTTACCCATTTGATTAGAATCAAGACCTTTGTTGTCTCTATCTCCTCCTGCAAATCCAACGCCATCATAAAGAGATGATAACGACATGACTGATCCACTATTTATAGACTGTTATAAATCCATTTTAAAAATTATTTCTTAAACTGAAAAATTAAAACAATATTAAATTCAGATGTTCACCTAAAACATCATAACTAAATTCCAAATAATTTTTAGAATTATTTTACTCAATATATGTAATTTCCCTATTTTAGTCATATCGTTAATTAATTGGTAAAATAAGCAAATATTTAACTCAATGGACAAAAAGATAATCTTTCAAACTATAATTGCTCCCCACTATATACTGTGCTTCTACAATATACTGTGCTTCTATTTTTCTTGATGTAAACAATAATAACTTAAACACCCTAGATTTACTACAAAACAAAGCAATAAGAATTATATTAAAAATTGACTGGTCAACTCAAAAAACAGAAATGTTAAAATTGCTTGGTTGGATCAGTGTAAAAAATAGAATAACTTTTAAATCACTGCTTCATCCACAATGTTACATCAACTAAAAATGATATTTTTAAACTGTTCTATTTAAAAAAGTGAGAGCTACATCAGCATAACGCAAGAGAAGCTAGTTATTTTCAAAAAAGTACCCAATATAATAGAGCAGGACAGAAGTCATTGTTTGCCTGTGGTTTAAACTATACCATAAAATAGCTTGTAGATTTGTTCAATAAGACTCTGAAAAATTGAAAAAAAAAGGTACTGCAAACATTAAAAACTAATCAATTTATTAAATAGTGAACATTTATTTTGTAAAAATTACTAAACTAGCATTAGGTTGCTAAATAAATAAATAAAATTAACAAATAAACAAATTAACAAATTTGCTAGAGTAAAAATCATTTTAAAGTTTAAAAGTATGAATATTAAATTATAATATAATTTATATGTTTTAAAGCTTGAAAATTAATATTCATACTTTACACTTTAAAATGATTTTATAATAAATGTTAATTTTCAAACTTCAATATTAATTTTCAAACTTCAAACTTTAACACATAATTTATGTTTTAAAGTTTTAAAATTAACTATCATACTTTTAAATATTAAAAATAATTTTTAATCGTATAAATTTGTTAATTACTTCTAATAATAAATTAATGATAAAATTTAAATAGGGGAATTACTTACAATCAGTAAAATAAAGTAAAATGAGTAAAATAAAAAATTTATAATAAAGCTTTATATTTAATTATAGATTTAGGTCTATAATTTAAAATTCACAGTAAAAATGCCAAATTGAAAATTGCCTTTTTTTATTCACAAGAATACTAGAGTATCGTTTAAGACTTAAAATTTAAACATGCATTATAACTCTGCATTATACTCTCTTACTCGGTATATGAGCCTACCGAACCGATAGTAATAAAGTTCGATTTTGGAACCACTTATTAATTAACGTGGACCGGTGTTCATAAGGATAGTCCGGTGTAAATTTTTATTTTTGTAAACTTGAAATTCAGGACAATATTTACATCCTCTCAAGACATGGCGTCAAAGTAAAAGAAACCTGAGATTGCGGTGCTGAGAAATCCGTGGAAGAGTATGAGGAGAGGGGTTTGGATTCCTAATGTTATTCAAACTTTTTTAAATAAAGTATAAATTATACGAATAAAAGGTTAGAAACGTGAGTAAGATACTCACGATAAAGAAAACTAAATTTGCAAACCTTAGCAAATGCTAACATTTGCAACGCATTTTAGGGGAAGTGGAGGTATAACCTCACCCGTAACGTTTGGATTATTGTTATATAAAAATATAAACGAAATGTGTTTTTTTAACAGTTTATTTCAATAACCACATTATTAAGCTTTAAATTGTTTCAATTAAGAAAAAAATAAACGGTTTTTAAAATGTTATTACAGTTAGTGAAAAAATAGGGGTACGCTTTTCGCGGAACAATTTTTTACAATTCTCACAGCTCAGATTACTTGCTGATTTTGTTGCGTGCTTCCGAACTGTGTAGACATTCTTTGTATATATAGTCTGAGTTTTCTCATTCAATGTAAATATATATATATATATATATATATATATATATATATATATATATATATATATATATATATATATATATATATATATATATATATATATATATATATATATATATATATATATATATATATATATATATATATATATATATATATATATATATATATATATATATATATATATATATATATATATATATATATATATATATAGGGGGCAGTAGGTCAATTATAAAAGTATGGAAACATTAAATTCAAAAAAATATTACAAAATGTTTGATTGGTACGTTAAAAGCGTAGATACTTTAAGGGAGGTAGAGGATATTCAAAAGAGTGTATGGCAAAATGCGGAGGGGGAGGGGGTAAAAAGAAGCCTATGTACTTTATGGACGACCTCTAACAAGATATAGATTTACACTCTTAACTTTATAGGGTAGACCGGGGCGAGTTCGCCACAAGGGTGATTTCGCCACTTTTAATATTATAAGAAAAATATGATATTTTGGCATAACACCATATTAAGATGATGTAAAATATTTATTACTTTAAAATTATAACTATTGATTGATCATAGTTGCCGCCTAATTTGATTAGTTGTTGTAAATTTTAAATAAGATTTGCTGTTTAATTTTATTAATTGATATTATTGTGTCACTCTGGCTTCAAGTGGCATTATTATTAATTTTGTGAAATTGGTTGAAACAACATTTGAGAACAGCTAATAAGGTGAGAGCTTAATAAATTTGTTAAAACTATTTATCTGGCGTTCGTAGTATATTTTTTAAATAGGTTTTTGTCCTAGTAGAATATCGTTGGGTGATTTCGCCACAGAATGGTAAAATAGTCCACAAATGAAAAAAATATAACGTGCAATATTTTTGCTTTCTAAACAATATTTAATATATTTATTATTATATAAACAATTTTATAAAATCATTAGAGATATATCAGGAATTATAGTAATGATAAATAATAGCGTATTTAAAAAGTAATGATAAATTTATTAGAAGTATTTTGAAGATATAATAAATCAATAGTTTTTAGTTTAACATTTAATAAATAGTTTTTTAAGATTCTCCAAAAACTTTGTATTTAAAAATATCATTTTTTCCAATTGAATTCAATTGATAAAAAAAATTTATATTCCAATTTCTTACCATTAAATGCTCACCATCGCTGATTGTTCATAGCCACTATATCGATTAGCATGTTTAAAATACACCATTATAAAATCTATGCATCGATATTTAAAAAGATAAAAAGATTATTATGCCAATCGATAATAATTATCTTGTTGCATTTTTACTTTGAGTGCTAAAATCTAAAACTCGTTGTATATTACCTATGTTTCAGATAATACGCAAATATCTCCCAAAGAAGGGAGATATTTGCGTATTATCTGAAACATAGGTAATATACAAAGCTCAGGAAAGGAAAGGGATTTTTTGCCTGATCAAGTAAAAGCAAATGGCTCAAAGAAGAGAAAGTCCTATAGTTTAAAATCATTGCTAAATGCTACTAAGTACATCAAATGCTACCAAGTACATCAAATGCTACCAAGTACATCAAATGCTACCAAGTACATCAAATGCTACCAAGTACATCAAATGCTACCAAGTACATCAAAAGCTACCAAGTACATCAAATGCTACCAAGTACATCAAATGCTACCAAGTACATCAAATGTACCAAGTACATCAAAAGCTTATAACAGAAACAGCAAAAACAACTCACGGCTTTGTGTTTGATGTGGCATGGCAATTATATTTTGTCGAATTAAACACATTCTGTGCACATGTCAATGCAAAAGCAGATTTTACACGACCACATATGACAAAAAACGGATTGTAGCTAGTCTTCTGATAAATCCATATTCATCAGAAGACTAGCTTCAATGCGTTTCTTTTTATATATGGGCGTGTAAAGTCTGCTTTTGCATCGACATGTGCACAGAATGTGCTTAATTTGACAAAATATAATAAAGCTTTAACTCTTTTTACATAGGCGAAATTGCCCCATAAAAGGCGAAATTGCCCGAAGTGTTTAATACAAATCGATGTTTATGAGTATAAATATTTCATTTTTTTTTTTAAATTTTTAAACGTGGTCGAACTCTATATATATTTTATTTATTATAATTCAGTTAATGGTATACGAAAAAAGCGTACCAGGTTGAACAGACAACATTAAAGCAGCAAAAGTGGCGAAATCGCCCCGGTTTACCCTATTTTAATCAAAAGCTAATTTATTAATTGAATAAAAAAATACCAATATCTCAAACAAAACTATTTCTATTCAAGTTTACATGAACGCATTCAAGTGTGACGATTGTAATTATTGCCTTTCGTAATTACCTAACTTTTATAAATATCAAAAGTATGCGGTTGTGCCTCCTGTGCGTCTATGGGGTTTTGCCCATAGACGCACAGGAGGACAGTTTCAAGAAAAATTACAGTTTCATAGCTTGCTTATTAGGTTATATTGATATCAAAAATGGTTTTACTTGAAATCTATGTCAGAAAAATATTACGTAAATATAATAATTTTATCAAAATAAATATTTTATCAAAATAAATTTTATCAAAATAAATACAACTTCTCAGAAACATAACAGGCACTCTTTTTGACATAAGCGAAATGAAGAAAACTGTTTTACCTACACGTGGTATATTTTACGCCATATTAGATAAGATTGTTCAAATGGAAATGTTAAAAAAACCGTTGTGCCTCCATATGCGGCTATGCCCCCACTTCCCCTATATAAAGTTTCTGTGAGATGTAAGTAGTGAATAATAATTCAAAAAGACTGAAAGTAGAAGACTCAGCGAGAGGGTTGCCAACCATTAATATAAGAATGTCCACAATATTGCAATAGTTATTTGCATTTAATAACTAAGTTTTTTTGGAATTAAAACTCAATACAGGACCATGTATAGAACCTTGAGTAACCACAAGTTATTGGAAATGAAGAAGAGTTTTGCCTTTAAAGGATCGCTTTAATATTACAATTAGAAAGAAATGATTCAATAATTTAAAAAACTCTCTTACTTGATGACCATATGAAGCAAGCTTAAGAAGAAAACATTCTAAACTTTAACGAAAGCTTATGTTTTTGTTAAAGTTTTGCATTTTTTTGCTGGTCTTGACATATCAAAGTTTTTTCAAAAGCAATAGACTTTGTATTCACGCCTCCATCTAAGGGATAACCTTTCAGCTACAGCAGATAGGAAGTCAGCCATAAAAAAAGAAAATCAAAAATCAATTCAGTGGGCACCAGACCTATAAATGACTTGTTTTAAACGTTCTAAAAACGTTCAAAACGCTTAAACGTGCTCACTAGGTAACTGATTGTCAAAGTATAAGTTATTAAACTCAAGATGAGATTTTAGAAACTTGTTAATTAAAGCTTAGAGCGCAGTTTTTTCAAAATTGGAACCACAGGTGTCATTTTTCAGCAGTCAGGAAAGATATAGTTAGCAGCCGTGGCGCAGTGGTAGCGCACTTGCCTCAGAAACGTAAGATCCGTGGTTCAAACCCCACCTCTGGGCAAGTTTTGCGACATCGGTTGGGAAGGAGGCGTGAACTTCCCATTAAATGCTTTTCCGCGGTGCTCTGTGATAAGACCGTAAGGACTTCTTAGGGCACCTTAATCAACTTATAAAAAAAAAAAAAAAAAAAAAAAAAAATATAGTTGAGTAATTATTAAATAGTTAAGAGAGAATTAAAAAATGTTCTGGAGAACACTTTTGTGTTCTGTTATGATAGGAATGTTGTTTGGATTACAAAAAATAAATGAGATTAAATGAGAAACGGCTTTAACAACTTAGAAAGTTTTACTAAATTAAATTATAGATGCAATATTAGACTTACCTTAGTTAATGACACTGTTGAAGATTTTCCAAAAGTTTAACTTCTGAGATAAGATATGAAATTTAGTAAATTGAGAATAATGGAGCTTAGCATCAGATAGGGTAACCTATAACTCAAACTAGTTTTGAAATTTCGTAAGTCGTAGATGATAACGTTTTTGATATTCGACCGACAATTTTTAATTTTTATATTTACACCAAATTTAAACATGCACTATTAATTTTCCAACCTACTAAATCATGGACCTACTGTATTTTTGACCTATTGAATTTTCAACCTACTGTATTTTGAATTCTACAACTACACTTTTCCAGTGTGTATTTTGTATATTTTGCTGTTGATTTGAATACAAGCCAAATTTGATTAGCCTTAGCGAAGTGGTTGAAGCGCTGTTTACAGAATTAAGAGGTAGAAGGTATAATTGATTGTTAATTTAAAAAAAAAAACTTAGTTAAAAAAAAAACATAGTTAAAAAGACAGATCAGATAATCGGTTAAAAATTAATTTATCTCAAATCGGTTGAAAAT
This sequence comes from Hydra vulgaris, assembly GCF_022113875.1. Classification (NCBI taxonomy): domain Eukaryota; kingdom Metazoa; phylum Cnidaria; class Hydrozoa; order Anthoathecata; family Hydridae; genus Hydra; species Hydra vulgaris. The sequence continues at coordinate 26,876,624 of NC_061168.1, forward strand.
GAAATTCTATAAAATAGAGTTGGTCGAAAACGAAAACTTCAAAAATTGGTTGAAAAAAAAAAAATTATATATAATCGGTTAAAAACAGTAGGTTATCTGAAAATAAGTTCCACTTTTTAGCAGATGTGCTTATTGTAGAACATGAGTGATATCATCCCAAAGACCTTTATAAAGAAAATCATGAAAAGAAACCGAGTTAGCTTTATGGTAGTAGGTAGTCCGATAAATTGAGTTCGATAAAAGATACTTGATTAAAGATTTATAAAATCATTGCATAGTTGAAACAAACTAAAAGAAAATCAGTAAAAACTAAACACATGCTAAGGTCAGAGATAAAACGCAAATTAAGGAGTGAAGTTTAGTAATTAGAGTTGTGTGGAAAACGAGTCACAAATTTAACTATTAGAAGATTGAGAAATACAGAAGTTAAAAACTTTAGTGCCATCAGGGTTAGCGGTGTTATAACAAAGTGGTTAACAAGGAGAAGGGTAATTGAGTGACTAGATGCTACGTAGAAGAATATATAAGAATGGTCAGAGTATTGAAACCTAATTTTTCGACAAGTCGGTGAACTGATGCGTAAGTATACATTCAAGCCGAACATATGACTATTGTAGTTTTTGCGAATCATTGGATAATAGCCATCAATGCTGAGATCCAAAGAAGAAACATCTAAATTCAAATTAGTTTTACAAAGAGCAAGCAAGTCTGGTAAAATTCTTAAAAATTAATTGATGGAAAATTGCTTTGAAAACTACGAATATTTTAAAAACATATATTGAAAAGCTAGGTGGCAGTGATTGTTTTTCAACATCGGCTGCCAACGTTGTTTTTATATCATTATGGTTACAAATGCGACGTCGCCAACAACTAAAAACCAATGTTGATAAAACGTTTATTTAAAGTCGGAAAATGGTTATATTTTCTACGTTGATTCAAAGTTTTATTTTATACGTTGGCCCAACGTTGCATTTATGTGGAACTTAAATTGTATTCAATATTATTCGGAATTAAATTTTTATTAAATTTACTTTCGTTATATATATATATATATATATATATATATATATATATATATATATATATATATATATATATATATACATACATACATATATATATATATATATAAATATATATATATATATATATATATATATATATATATATATATATATATATATATATATATATATATACATACATATATATATATATATATATATATATATATATATATATATATATATATATATATATATATATATATATATATATATATATATATATATATTTAAACAATTTAAAATGTATTCTACAAAAAGAGTGCTCAATGTTCTTAAAATAACAGAGCAATTACAAATTAGTAGAAAATCACTTAGCAAAATTTTTTCTCATTTAACACTGTGTTTCATCAATAAAGATTTCTGATGAGTCTTTACTGATGAAACACAGAGTTTTTTTTTTTTTTTTTTTTTTTTTTTTTTTTAGTTTTTTTTTATTTGCATTCACTCCCAACAAGGCTGCAAGCAACCACTATTAAGTTGGGAGTTACTAGGAAAAAAAAAGAACAGAGTTATAGAGCAAGGAAACGGTTGACAGAAGACTTAAAAAGTTGAAGGTTGTATGAGTCAGGAAAACATGAAGATGGGAGAGAGTTCCAAAGAATAGAAGTGCGGGGAAAAAAACTAGATGAATAAAAGTTTTTAGAGCATGCAAGGACAGATACAGAAAACGAATGAGACTTAGCTGAATGACGAGTAAAACGAGAATGAATTTTAGTTGATGGAACTAGAGATGATAACTCCTTTGAGCAGTGACCATGATAGTATCTGTAGAAAAGAGAAAGAGATGCAACTTTACGACGACAGGAAAGAGGTTCAAGCTTAGCAGATAGTCCAGGTCCAACAACATTTACAATGCGTTTTTGGACCTTGTCAAGAAGAGAGAGTGAATCGTTAGAAGAACCAGCCCAAATATGACAACAGTATTCCATACAGGGACGAATAAGAGATTTGTAGAGGTAGAGAATGGAATCAGAAGTAAGGAAATGGCGAGCGCGATAAAGAGAAGCAACCTTAGCAGAAGCTAATTTAGCAATCGATTGTATATATGGTTTCCATGAAAGGTCAGTAGTAAGCGATAATCCAAGAAGACGTAAAGAGGACGACTCAGTAAGAGGATTGCCATTTATTAATATAGGAATGTTGACCATATTACGGTAGTTGTTTGCAGTAAGCAATTGGGTTTTTTTAGAGTTGAAATTCACAAGCCACTGTGAACCCCAATCTATTACTGAGGTGAGATCAGATTCAAGATCAGCTGCTTGTTCTAGGCGATCGAAAAGAGAAGACTTTTTGTCAAGACAGGAGTATAAAGTTGAGTCATCAGCAAAAAGAGCTACTTTAGATGAAAGGTTGTCAGGAAGATCGTTTATGTAGATAAGAAACAAAACAGGGCCCAGGATGGAACCTTTGGGAACCCCAGATGTTACTGGAAATAAAGAAGAGTGTTGGCCTTCAAGGATGACTTTAATAAACCGGTCAGAAAGAAATGATTTGATAATCTCAAAAACTTTCCCAGAAACACCACATGAAGCAAGCTTATGGAGAAGACCAGCATGCCAAACTTTGTCGAAAGCTTTAGATATGTCAAGAGCAATAGCCCTAGCCTCACCGCCTCCATCTAATGCACGATAAAATCTTTCAGTTACAACAGTTAACAAGTCGGCCGTAGAGCGAGAGAATCGAAAACCGTATTGATTGTCTGACAGCAGTTTATTTGACTCAAGATGAGATGTGAGGAATTTGTACTCATATAAATTTTTTAATTAGCAAAGTTAAATCTAGTCAAAAGTAAATCTAGTGTACAACAAAGAGTTCAGTGGTATGTAGCATAATCTGTGTATATGTGTCAAAAGTAACTGTCAACAGAGTCAACAATTTAAACGAAAATTGTCTCCACTAGTGCTTGTGCGAAACAACGTTTCAAATTGAGGATGGAAAACAAACAAACTTACTAGATCTTGTAATAAGGGATAATGGCGAAGAAGTGGAAGATAGACATGGAAATAGGACCGTTCCTTAGATTAATTAATAAGACACACAACTTCATTCAATGGTATGTCATCACAAACAGCCCCAGTAAAAGTGAAATCACAACAAATCGTACGTATACAGGAAAATTAATAATACAAGAATGTATGCAGCATTAGATAGTATAGACTGGGAAAAGGAGTTTGCCAGAAAATTTTAAGTTTAAGGAGACTGGGAAAAGGAGTTTGCCGGAAAATCAGCAAATGAGTGTCATGAAATCTTCTTAGAAAAATGTAACAGCATGGGTTAGTAATTTATTGTACCTTAACAAAATAAAATAAAAAGTACCATAAAGGATCTTATATATCGGCTGAATTTAGACGACTAATACAACTTAAAAAGACATAGTGGAGTCGTATAAGAATAAAAAGTTATAAAAATATTGAACTTTTTAATGAATAAATAGTGCCAAATAAGAATGTGAAAAAAGCCGTAAAGAAATCAGTGAGCAAGTACGAAAAAACAACTGTCGACAAGATGCATGCGAAAAGACACAAATTGCAGTTGTTGACAGAAAATACGGGTGCAATAATCTTCAACAAGGAAACAATCGTTAATTGTCTAAATGAAAGTTTTTAACCTGTATTTGTGTCTGAAAGAGAGACAGCGCTTCCGAAACTTGATAAAATAATAAATAAAGGCATTGCTGGGACTGGAGGAGTGCGTTTAATTTCGAAAACGTAAAAATTAACTAGGACAATTGGATAAAAACAAAGCAATTGGCAGCAATATAGTGACTCCATATGTGTTCAGCAATGTGCGTCAACACTTTCGAAACCTCTATTAATCATATTCAGCCTTACAATTGAATCGGGCACAACAACAAATAGTTAGAGTGAAACAAACATAACGCTTCAAGAATGGCAACCTATGTCTAGCGTTAAATTACAGACGTTAAAGACACTGGGTCTTTAACGTCAGTTCCATGCAAAGTTTTGGAATAATATATTTGTGAGGCAACTGCTGATTAATTGCAACTACATGGTGCTCTATCACGATACCAGCATGGCTTTGGGAAGAATAGAGCTTTTGTAACCAACTTACTGGAAACAATGGATTTTTTGATAATGTACATGACAACGTATTTCCAATTGACATTATTTATCTCAATTTCAGCGAGGTCTTTGACAAGGTACCGCACAAAAGGTTATTACTCATGTGTGAAGCATATAGGATACTTGGTGTTTTGTTTAGATGGATCGAGATTTTTTTAACCAATGGTAAAAAAAGTGTAGTAACAGGAAAAGTTTTATCGTCATTATTAAGTATAATTAGTAGTGTTTCTCGGGGTTTTGTTCTTGAGCCATTTTTGTCATAACGCATGTACAGCTATATATTTGTTTGGCAATACAACTTGCTACAGCATCTATATTACTTTTACTAAACGCACGACTGAAAATTGCAAAGTTTTTAACTACAGTTTTAAGATGTTTTTTAGTTTAATGTGCTATTTTATCAACTTCTTCTTAGACTTTGCAAGGCCACACGCAAAAAGTTTTTTGACACGCTTTTTTATTGCTTAAAAACAAAATTATCTTGGTGATTGCACCGATCTCTACGCCCTCCGATGAAGGATAATTTTTAAAATTACCTAATCAAAACAAGCATTTTAAACAAAAAGTTTGCAAAAAAGAAAAAAGAATATGAAATCAAATTTTTTATTATTGACACAATGATGGAAGAACAACATTGCCAAAACAACTTTTTTTTACAAAAATATCGATGGAGTGATCTGAACTCTGGAGTTTAAAACGTGTTTTTTTAGATTTTAAAATCAATTATAAAAATGTCGCGTAATTTATAAATCTTTTCTTATTCGTTATGTTTCCTTAACGATTGAATTATTAATAATAATTAAATTTGTATTAATATTACTATATTTTTTTTAGTTTTAGTATTCTAATCAATATTTTTATAAACAATAGTTGTTAGTTTCATTTTATTGACAGAGCCCTATTATTTACACGTGTTAGCCTTTTTGTTTTTGAGGCCTTTAAACATGCAATAGAAACCAACTGTGACCTTTTACGGATTTTTTGTGCCGTTAATAATAAAACTCTTTTTGTCAACATTCTTCTATAAAAGCCTGAAGAACAAGTTGCAACATTGCAAATTTGAAAAAAAAAACCACGCTTCAGCCTGCCTTAATTTGTAATTTAAATAATATAAATACTTGTAAATTAGGTTACTTTTCAAGAAAAGTTTCACCCGGTGTTCAATCTCAAGAAATTAAATTAATTGCGGAGTGCGTATTTTTTTCCCCCAACATTTTTGCTTTCAACAAGGCTTCAAGCAACCACTTTTAGAGTTGGAAGTTTTTGGAAGAAAAAAGATAAAGTTTATAGAGCAAGATAGCGATTGATACGGGGTACAAGGTCACCATCATCGGCTTATATAGTTCAGTATTTTTCTGTATCCTAGTTTATACAATATATTTGTAAAATCTACCGATGTTAAATAAATTAAAATAAATTTGAGTTTGAAAAGGATCTCACTTTAATTTTTGTATTTGTTGCTTATCTATTACATAATGTTTTTCTCAAGTTTATTGAATAGAAAATGCACATCCTTATCTATTACATAATGTTTTTCTCAAGTTTATTGAATAGAAAATGCACATCCTTATCTATTACATAAGGACTAGTCTCATCTGCAAAATTACAAACTTCACAATTTTTCATTAGAGAGAACATATCATTAATGTATATATATATTAAAAAGTAGGGGTCCTAACACCGAACCTTGCGAGTTAGGAAAAAGTATTACCTTGTAATACTTTTGATTAAGAGCTATATGATGCGTTTATTTTTGTTCTTTGGCATCGATCATCTAGATAGCTTTTTAAATGCCCCTTCCAAGCAATCAGAGAGTAATGCCTTTTAATCAAGACAAGAATAAATGGTAGTATCATCAGCAAAAAACGCTACCTTAGATGTGAGAATATATAGAAGATCGTTAATGTAAATTAAAAAGAGTATAGGGCCAAGGTTCGAATCTTGAGGAACCTCTGAAGTAAACAGGGTATTAAGAAGAGTGCTGTCTATCAAGGACACGTTACCTGATACACCGTAAGAAGAAAGCTTATGGAGAAGATCAGCATGCCAAACTTTATCAAAAGCTTTGATAAAAGTTAAGAGCGATAGGCTTAATTTCTCCACCTCTATCTAATGCATAATAAAACCTATCGGTTATTGAAGACTGTTAAGAAAAATTATATTATAGTTTTTTTTTAACGATGTTCAATACAGTAACAAACGCTTTCAAATTATGTCAACTTAAAACGATTTTTTTCAATAAAAATTTATTCCAAAAGGTTAATTTGAAACCATTTATTTCGTTAAAAATTTATAAAAGATAAATATGAAACCATATAATTCAAAAATTCAAATTATAACTACAATATTAGTGCGCCTACAACTACTAGACAGTACAATTAATAACAATCTTCATACATATATTCTTTCATTTAATAAAAGTGTTTGGTTAACAGCAACAGCAACAAACAACAAAAAAAAAAAAAAAAAAAAAAAAAAAAAAAAAAAAAAAAACAAACAAACTATAGCAAAATTTTTACGGCTTTGTCATTCTCAACAGCAATAAAAAGTTGTCATACAGTGACAATATTGCAAACAGATTCGGCAACTTCATTGAAAATGCTAACAATGCTAAAATGCTTATCTGATATTACTATGGTGCTAGTCGAATACTTTTACCTTTTCCTCGAAGCAACAAAACAAGATCTTTTAAATCGCTGTCATCTTCTAAAGGATGCATTTTAAATTAGTTATTATACATTGAAAAAAAATTTGTTATATTTTTTATACATTTTAAACATATATTATTATTGAAAAAATACATTGAAAAATACTAAATCCTTTTTCCGTGAATATAAATTTCATTCAAAACAATAAAATTTTTTTACGAACCTTAATTTAAATATTTTACTAACCTTATTTTTAACAACATGGCCCCACGTTCTTATCTAACCAAACATCCCTCAAGCATAAAATAATTACCAATTTTTGCTTTGAACACTAAGTACCCATTTATTTACTAAATATATTTTCTACTTCACCTTACATGACTTTAATGATCATAATAATTTGAAACATAAACTAGATCTTCACACAAAATACCTCCTAAGGCCGGGAAATCACAATTATGAATAAAGTTTTTTTTACTCTTTTTTTAACCCAAACTCTAAGAAAAAATTCTTGATATATAAGGTTGCTTTATCAAAAAACAAGTTCAAAATGATACAGCTTGGCTAACGCTGGGATAGTTATCTATATCTCATGTAGAAAATATGAGCTCTTTATATCTGCACCGCTGATGCATACCCACAACTATGGAAGTGTAATGTATAATGGCTAAAGAACTACGTGAAATATTTAAAGGCATATTTGAAATGTTATTAAAAAAACAAAATAAATTCAATAATTAAAAAAAAAAAAAAATAACAATATAAATTCAATGAGAAAAATAAAATAATATATGAAAATAATTTTTTAAATTCTGACATAAAATTTGTTCACAAGATAGCAACCTACCCACTTTTTGCATCATTAAGGCATACATAATGATACTTTGTGCAGTTACAATTCATAAAATATCATTATGAAAATATAACTGGCAAGTTTTAAGCTTCTTTTACCACAACTTTACACAACCCCAGACGCAAATCAGCCATTTATATGAGACAGCCCCAACTTCCAGAACCTACTGATCCATTTACGTTAACATTCATGAAACACCGTTTCGGAGAATCCTCAGAAAAACCTGACCAAGAAAAATAAAACGAGGTTCTATTATTAAAGTGATATGTTCCTTCTATTATTAAAGTGATATGTTTTTGGTAAGTTTTTACTGTTTTGGTGAGTTTTTACTGTTAGTTGTTAAGGCACAGAAAGCTTTACCTTTTCAGTCATAAAATTCTTTTTAAGCTGTCATAATTTGACATCATAATCATAATCATAAACTTTAAATAAACTTTTCTTCCTATGATTATGTAACCAGTTGATTTTGGTAACCTAGGTTAGCCTTTTGTGTCATTCTGTTTCTTTATAGTTCTCTTAGCTGTTATTCTTAAAATACTAACAATAAGTAAATTTTTTTAAACTTGACTTGAATCTAGAAGAGAGCCTTTTTTAAATATTGGAATAATTTTGGCAACTTTAAAAATATCTGGGAAAAATACCACTTTTAAATGAGTTATTTATAACAGTACAGAGAGGCTTTGAAATAATGTGAGACTAGTTTGAGGAGAAATGTAGGTACGCTATTAGGACTAAGACTTTTTTCTGTTTTAAGCGTGTTTGTAATGAGACCAGATATTTCATTTTCAGTTACTGGATTAACAAAAGGCTCTCTTCTAGATTTCACCGACCCATCTCTCTGCTTTCTAATATAGGTAAACACTTTGAGAAGGCAATGCATAATAGGCTATATTCTTTTCTTGAAAATTTTTAATGCTTTTACACCCATCAGTATGGATTTCGTGCCAATCACTCCACAACTCAGGCTCTCATTGAAATGACTGAACTAATTAGAAAAGCACTTGATGATAAATGTTTTGCATGTGGTGTATTTGTCCATTTACATTAATCGTTTGACACAGTGGATCATTCAATTTTGTTAAAAAAATTAGAATATTATGGGATCAGAGGCGTACCGCTTAAATGGTTTACTACATATTTAAACAATAGAACACAATTTGTTTCTATTAATGACTCAAAATCTACCCTTGTAAAATGTTCTAATGGCGTTCCTCAGGGTTCAGTATTAGGACCACTGCTTTTTCTTCTTTATATTAATGATCTTCATACATCTATTAAGTTTGCTACTGTTTACCACTTTGCTGATGATACTAATGTAATACTAATTAATAAATCCCTTAAAAAAATTAACAAACACATTAACCATGATCTTGCCAATCTAGTTCAGTGGCTTCGCTCCAACAAACTTTTTCTAAACTCTAATAAAACTGAACTCATTATCTTTAAATCAAATAAAACAAAAATCTATAAATATATGAACTTTAGATTAAGTGGCAAAAAAATTGAACTTGTTAACTCAATTAAATATCTTAGTATAAAAATCGATTCAAATCTTTCCTTTTTATCCCACTGTAAAGACTTAGCAATGAAACTAAGTAGATCTAATGGTATGTTGGCCAAAATTCGCCATTATGTTAATTTTGAGACACTCTTGAACATATACCATGCTATTTTTGGCTCACATCTTAGATATGCATGCCAAGTATGGGGGCAGTCCCATTAACAAGCTTTTATTAGGTTATCCCACCTCCAAAACAAGGCGTTAAAATTATTCATTTTCAGAATATTATATTTAACTCTAATGTGCTCTACCTAACTTCTAAAGTATTAAAACTATGTGACTATATTCAACTTTTACACTGCCAATTTGTCTGGAACCGCCAACACAATAATCTACCTTTAACTTTCATTAATTTCTTTTCCAAAAGTGCCAACAATCGTTATCACCTTCGTTCCGATAGTAATTTAAACCTGTCTGTCTCTAAACACCGCTCTCATAATTACGGGCATAAATCCATAAAATATCAAAGCACTAAAACTTGGAACAACCTTCCTTATGAACTAAAAGTTCTCAATTCATTCTCAACCTTTAAAACCAGTTTATTTTACTTTTTATTAAAAAAATATAGTTAATGTTTATAATTTTTATAATCTATTTTTGTTGTCGTAATATGTATATATATATATATATATATATATATATATATATATATATATATATATATATATATATATAATATATATATATATTTTACAGTTTCTATTCTATATTTTTTATTGATTATTGTTATTTTTACTAATATTTACTATTGATAACTACTTTTAACTTTTTTTATTACTAATACTAATATTGTTGTTATTATTGTTATTATTATTATTGTTATTATTATTATTGTTATAACATCGTTATTTATATTACATCGTTATTTTATGTTATAAAGTTTATTATCGTTATTATATATTGTGAAAATTAGCATTATATTTATTTTAATTAGATATTATTAACATTAGTAGGTGTTTACTTTATATTAGTATATTTACTATTTGTAAACATCCTTGAATGTAAAACCTTAATTCAGAAATAAATGATTGATTGATTGATTGATCTAAATCCAGTCAAATTTATTTTTCGGAATTTATTTAGAATAAGATTAAATAATTAATAAATATCAATAAGAGCCTAAAAATACACATTTAAGGCCCTCTGAGAGCAAAAGAAGGTCTAAACTATTTTTCTATCTTGCTTATATCATCCAATAATAACAATTTATAACAATTCTATAATTTTATAATTATATTTCTAAGTATTATAAAAAAATTTTTTAAAAATACCTAACAGAATAGTAATGTAAGACCCTCTAGCAAAAAAAGAAGATTAAAAAAGTAAACTTTAAACCTATTGTCTAAAGTTAAATTTTATGATCAAAATTCTAAGTTCTTAATTCAATACATTTTAAATAATGCTGATGAAGCATAAAAATGCAAAAACAGAGTAGATACGCAAAATTTTGTTCTATTCACTTAATATTATTCAGGAGCAACAATTTATTACTATCAATTATTCAATTTGTTTTTCATGACCTATATTCATCCTATTGCACACATAACATTTTCATAAAACATAGCTATTTCAGGAAATTAAAAAAAATATGTTATTTCTCTTTTCTCTCTTCATCAAATATTTGCTTGTTAATTTATCAAACTTTGTGTAAATTGAATTATACTTTACTACAGAATTGTACAATATCATACTTTCAAAGTTGAGAACATTTTCTTGCTTCCGTTTCATGACCAAAGAGCCACGAGTTGATGTTGTAGAAGACTAAAAAAAAAGGTAAAAAATGCAAATGGAAAGTCATGTAACTTTTTAAACAAAAGTTTGTAACATTTTGATAATTTGAAAAAATAAATAAAATTCAGAGAAATAAAATGAAAAAATGTCAAGTTGAAAGAAAATCATAAAAAAATTGCTGTTTTATATAAGAAAACTACAATTTTCATTAAAAATATTAAGCTTAAAATAACTAAACAGGAACTATGAAACTAATTTAAAAACTAATTTATGCTTTGAATAACTTGCTTAACTAACAATAATGTGAATTACTTGCTTAACTAACAATAACGTGAATTACTTGCTTAACTAACAATAAGGCAACTATGAAGCAGCTCAAAATTTAAAAAAACTTTAAAAAAAAGCTTTCAAATAAATCAGTTAAAATTTTATTTGTTAAAATATTTTTTAAATATTTTCAAACAAAATATTTAAAAAACATTTTCAAAATTAATTACAAATTTTGTCTTCAAAAATCTCAAAAAACATACTGTTCTACAAACACTGACAGCAGTAGACTTTTCTAAGACAATTAACTCCTTCCATGATTCACAATGTTCTAACTTTTTTTCATTTATATTTTGATCATCTTTTAAAGGTTGGCACTAAATAAAAAAATTTAAAATAAAAAAATAGATTTAAAGTAAAAAGCTTTATGTGAAAAAAACGATTTAAAAAAATAATTATTTATTTGTTAATAATGCAGCATAATATATATGAGATAGTGGTGTATTTATGTTAATAATGCAGTTTAATATACGAGGTAGTGGTGTATATATGTTAATAATGCAGTATAATATATGAGGTAGTGGTATATATATGTTAATAATGCAGTATAATATATGAGGTAGTAGTGTATATATGTTAATAATGCAGTATAATATATGAGGTAGTGGTGTAGTTGTAGAGCACTTGCTTTAAAAACAATATGTTCTGAGTTCGATCTCTGCAACATGCCACTGGAAGTACAGTGCTCAACTTGTTTTTCTGTGAAGCGACCTTGTTTGGGCTGTTCATGTTATGGAGTTAAAGAGTTGAGAGAGGTTGTAACCACAAAAAGTAGCCTCCTCACCTATAGTGGCCTTCTCGGCCTTGGGTAAGTGAACAACATAAAAAAATAATAATAATTAACTACACTTTATGATTAATTGGTTTGGCTAGCTGAATCATATTAAAATGCTTAGATAATGTAAAAACTATTATATTCTGTGAAAAAGATCAGAGATAACTAGTTTCTACATTTACAAAACAGTGCAGTCATCTCTACTTTGATTGTAATCTATCCACCTATCTCTCTCTCTCTCAATATATACATATACATATACATATACATATATATATATATATATATATATATATATATATATATATATATATATATATATATATATATATATATATATATATATATATATATATATATATATATATATATATATATATATATATATATATATATTGAAAAGACTCTTATAGTCACATGCTTGGTCAGAACATAAAATTCGATTTAGATACTCTAACTTTTATGTGGCTTTGTTTTTAATCACCTTTCTGTTTGTTCTTTATCATTTTCATTTTAACACTTTTTTTGATTTTATTTTCATTCACTTTATCAATCAGCAAATATTGTTATTGGTGACTTTAAAGCTCATCCCACTGAATGGATTGACTCTAGTACCACTGAGTCTTCAGGCACTAAAGCTAAAATTTTTTGTCAATTGTTTACTCAGAACACAAAGAAAACTCTGTAAATTGTAATCCAGACAATTTTATTCATTTACCTACACTCCAAGATTCATGTCTTGTCACTTAACCCAAACTTAATCTCAGTTTCTCTTTGTTATCCTTTGGGTAATTTAGATCATGCTATGATCACACTAACACCTTTATTAACTATTTTATCTAGATCAGATGCACTCTATCATCACACTTTTGACTACTACTTTACATATGATTGATAAATAAATTGCTTTCACGAGTTCCTTTGTGATGTTACTTTGACTGATGTCTTTAGTCTCAACTTAAGTCAAAAGTCATTTGAACAACTCTTTTTATTATTACAAAATTTCATTTGCACTTCTCATTTATTTGTCGTACAGTGGTACCAAAGTTACAGATTAAGCCAATCTAAGACATCATTAACCACTAATCAACTTCTGTTGCTAAAGTGATTTTTCTTTTAAATTTTTCTACAGATTGTGGTCTGCGCAATATTTATGTTACAGTTTTACAAAATAATAAATAATATATAATACAAATCACTACCACACTAAGGTTCAACTATGTGTACAATGAAAGCTTTTAAAAATCAACATGACAGAATTTCAATAAAGTCTGGTGTGTTGATTTTCTTTTTAAGAACTCTTTGTTAATGTATTTGTTAATGTTTTTAAATTTATCGTATCATTCTTTTCTAATTGCAGAATTGAAGTCAAGTTCTTGAAAAGCACTCTATTTTTTTTCCAGTAACTTATCAGGTAGCACAAGATTCCATTCTTGATCTTGTGTTATTTCTCATTTATATTAACAGTATTCCTTTACTTGCTGGTGGCACAATTATATACTTCACTTTTGACCTAAGTCATCACTTAGAATAGGTAGCTAATCAATAATTTGAATAGGCAAAGACAAGTTAGTACTTAGAATAGGCAACCAATCATGAAACGATTTCTATAAAAACTTCTTCTGAAAATAACAAGAAAAGGCAAAACAAGAGCTGTACATATTCTGATCATATGGTATATCAGTAAAGCTTTTCTCTTTTTCTTCTCTTCTTTAAGCATTAAAGAAGAGAGGAAAAAGAGAAAAGCTTTACTGATTGGCTTCAATGGTCAACATTCTTTTTTATATCCGGTAATGGAGGTTTCACTAGATCCCATATTATTTTTTTACTTTTTTTAGTAATTACCAACTTAAACAGTGACTATCTGCAGCCTTGTTGAAAGTGAATTCGTATATTAAAAACGAGAGAGTGACAATAGCTCTATCACCCTCTTCTTCCTTGCATTCTCCATTGCTTCAATAAGGTTTTAGTAAAAGGTTTTTTAATGTTTTTTTATGTTCTATGCTATTATTAGCTCAACTTTATTATTCTTTAAATAAAGAAGACAGTAATAATGATAAAAAACTATTACAACTATAGTACTAATGAATCTATTTAACTTTAAGAAATAAAAATACAAAATAAAAAGAAAGGAAAAAAATAACATATATATATACCCTTATAGTAACCCATACAAACTAACACTTGAATAAAATTTACCTTCTTTATTGAGTTTAGAGCAGGGGAAAATAAGTCAACAGACTTTTTAATTTTGCCATATCTTCTAATAGATCTTTGAATAGGTGTTGTTTTTTTAATTTGATCAACTCTAGCAATATTTGGTGTTGTTGATGTCAAGCACATGTTTGAAAATGGTAATTCATTTTCAGTTCTACGAATTTGCTTTTCACAATGTTTTTTTTGAACGCATTCATTTTCATTATGAGAAACTATTGGTAAATTTTTCTGTTTAGAGTATAAATCCGACAAATTAGTTTCCAATAGATCATTATGAAAATTATCTAAATGAAGGTGACATTGATTATGTGAAGAAGTGTTCTTCTCTATTAAATTAAAAACTATAATTATAAGAGGTAATTGTTATATTTCTTTCTTTCAAAATAAATATAATAATTAACTAAATAAAAATTTGAACTAAAATAATGCTTTAATTGAAGAATCAAAAAAATAAGTTTTAAATGGTAAATCACAAATCTTTTATATCACATCTACTTTTATAACATAAAAAGTAGATGTTAGAATGTTTGAAAACAAAGTAGAGGCAGCAATGTTAAAAATGTAATAAATAAATATGTAATAAAAATGTTAAAAATAAATAAAATAATTAATAAATAAAGATAATGACCAGAGCAAATTACAATTTAATTACATTTAAGTGATTATTTGGAAATTACATTGTAATGATTTTAGAATGCTATATTTTATGAACAATATCTATACCAAAACATACAAGTAATTTCAATTGAAAACAACCAATATTTTTATTAAAATCTGCTCATCATTTAATCATCCATGTCATATAACCGTGTTAGTATTTACTTATTACAGCAGAACAGACAAGCAGTAAATATTATACAAAAATTCAATGTGTTAACTCTTTACCTATGCAAATAGCTGGCTAACATCAATAGTTTTTGCTCTTAAAGCTTCAATGATCAACACAGCTAAACCTCTAAAATCCATTTGATCTATAGAATTGGAATGGTAGCTTTTTTTAAATTTAAGTTTGAAAAATGAACATTTTGATTTGCTGAAAAGTTTTGACATGCCATTGTTAAGCTGAGAGACTTGTGCATTAAATGGTTATTTTATCTTCATATCTGGACATAGTAACTGCTTTAAATGTGTTTTTGAGATTGTCTGTCACAGTTAGCAGGCAATATGATTGCGAGGCATCACATCATGAATATGGTTTGCATTTGCATCATCATATCAGTGACGCACTACAGATATGCAGGACTTGCAGCAAATATGTATGTATATATGTGAGTGTGTAGAGGTTACACTACTTAAACTTAAACCCATTTTTTACAGCTGCCACTTTGCGTTAAAAGCAACTACTAAGCCGCCAATCAAACAAAGTAATCAGCCGCAGCTGATTTCAAAGTTGCTCTTGCTGGCCGAAAAAATAGAGAGTTAAGTAAACAAAAATTCTTGTGTATGACAGCAGAAGCAACAACTTTTTTGTAGCTTTTTCTCATGTTGCAACAAGTACTTAAATTCGCTTGATAAATTTTTGCAGAGAGGGAGAGAAATAGTTGTAAAGCATACCTCCTGACAAGATATCACATTAACGCCCAAATATTTTGCATGCTTCAGATTTTTTAGAATAGCTTAAAAATTTAAACATAACAAGTTTTTTATTACTTAGTTATGGATAGAAAAGTGCAAGGTAGTTTGTATAACAGTTTTTTATAACACTTGAACATTAATTTGTGTAGCTCATTTAAAAGAAAAACTACAGATTCTTCATTAGTATGGAACTACGATGGTCAAATACTAACACAAAGTTGTAATGTTATTTACGATAAACATTACTGTAGCAAATTTTTTTAAATAGAAAAACAAAAAGTTGAGTCTTCAGCTGAAAGATATTTATCAAAAATTCACAAGGTTAGGTTTTCTACATCAAACAGTAATTTAAAAAGTCATTTGTTTCTTGATCACAAAATATAAACAGACAAACTGACTGTTGAATTAAAAAATGATAAACTTTTACATAGGTGGGGCAATAACTCTGTAGCTAGTTCATCGAAATATGATGTGAGTCGCAATCTTGTCCTTTGGTTTTTAACAGATCTACTACTGTTCTTTTATGGTTATATTGAGAGATTTAAAAAGTTTTTTGAAAAAAATATTGGGTTAAAACTTCCTACAGGTTTTGCTATAAGTCAAGTTGCTTAACCTGATATTTACAAAGACAATTTGTATTGGAAAATTTTTAAAATATTGATACAGCAACAATTACATTTGACTGTTGGACTGACATATAAAAAAATTAGCTATATGGGGCTAAAGTGTTCCATTATTAATAATAATGGGATAGAAAAATATTTACTCTTGCCTGTTTTACTGTTTGCCTTTAGAAAGTCATACAGGTAAAAATTGTCATAGTTTTGTTAAAGACATTGTTCAAGAATTTTTTCAGAGGCATTGTAGAGATATGAGATTATATACTGTGCACAATGGTGCAGCAAATATGATAAAAACTTCTAGACTCTATGGCTCAAAAGATCCACAACATTGTCTGCCTCATAACTTGCATTTAATATTAACATGTGATGGCAAAAGCAAATATAACAATAAAATGTTTGTGAGAAAAATGCAGAAAAATTGAAACATGTTTGAACTTTAACTCAGCTTTACTTTTAGAGGAATTAAATTGTGAAGCAGATATAAAATTGTACAACAATCTTCTAACTCTTGCTGAAGTTAAAGATGTTGACAATATAGAATAGCAATTTCCAATTCAAATTGTAATTTTCTCGTTCAAAACTTTTCTTTCCAAAAATTCATTTATTAACTTGAATTTAACTCATCTTACAAAAGTTTCACATCCATTTATATAATATATCTACCAACATTACAAAAACCGCTTAATAAATATCTACAACTAAAATAATTAAAAACTATTAGTAAAAGAAACTTTTAAAAAGTTCTAGGAGATTCTACGTAATTGCCGTAGAATGTCCTAGAACTTTCTCCACTTTATTTACACTCCTCCTTGGTCCTTATGGATCATACAAATAATAATAGTTGTATTTTTGGGTCATGCGTCATTCTCGAGTACTTCGTGGCAAAGGCACTGTTTCTTGGAATCCATTTTCGACTTCACCATTTCCTTGTAACACGTCTCCTTTGCTTGTCTCCGACACATTTTTAATTTGCTCACCATGGTTTGTTGCATTATCTCAACCACTGTCTGCGTTCACTTTAGGAATATTGCGTGGTTGAATGTTATTTCGATATCGGATATGTTTTACGTGACGTGGAACACCATTAACTTCGACAACTTGTTTCGAAATATTTCCTGTTAGTTTTGCTGACTTAGTATGGCACTTCGCATTTGACGGTTTCAACCAAACATTATCACCATTTTTAAACACTTCATTTGTGTCAGCTTTTATCGGAAGATTATCTTTTCTCAATCCTTCCACATTACTTCAACACCTGTATATTTTCTCCATAAAGCTTGCATTGTTTTTGTTAGCTGAGACGTTGTACCAATACACTGCTTCCGGTATTGACATTTTGATCTTTCTGCAATTCTCTTAATTGTACAATGATTTCTTTCCTCAATTCCATTTCCTTTAGGATAATAAGCAGCTCAAAACCTAATACGCACTCCCAACCATCAAGAAAACTTCTCAACTCCTCAGTTTTAAAAGTTGCTTCGTTATCTGTCAAAATTTCAGATGGTGCTCCTCGCTCACAAAAGATAAGGTGGAGTATTCATGTAATGGCAATACTTCCATATGAACTTGAAAGTTGTCGCCACAGTGCATATCTTGAAGGTCCGCAATCAACCAGAGTTAAAAATTTTTCTGTGCCAAAATGCGTGATATCCATGGCCACTCTTTCCCAATTTTCTTTAACGCTCAATTTTCCCCTCTCCCATTGTACAGGTGCTGGATCCATTGACTGACATGGTTCCCAATTTTTGATTACCTCTCTAACATCATTTTTGGTAGCGGATAGAATTACTTTACAAACAAAGTTTAGAGTGCAACTCACTCTAAAGTATCCAGTTCTCTTGTGTATGCTAGAAATGGATTCAGCCTCTGCAAATACTGCTCTAACGGAATTACTCGAATTCTTAGCCTCCGTCAATTTATTTAACCATCTACTTCGAACTCTAGTCAATGCATCAGCTAAGTTGTCTTTTGAAGGAACAAGTTTTACATTCACATTAATACCATATTCTTCAATATATTGTTGCAGAACGCTTAATCTTCTTTAAATCAACATTTCGCCCATTGCTTTTGATTTCAATCTTGACTTACCAGTGAGAGCGTCTGAGACCCAGTGGAATACTGTCACGGAATCCGTGAAGATAGTTACTTTCTTTAATTTCCACGTCAAAGCCATATTCATTCCTCGTATTACAGCATCCAGCTCAGCCATGTTTATGTTTTCGTAGCCATGTTGCATCTTCTACAGTAGTTTTACCAACTTGAATAACCGCACCACTTGCCAAAGAACTTGCATCAACCCACACATTCCCCTCGTCACCATGTACAGCCCAATCACTATAAGCTGGATCGTACTTTGCAACCTCATCATAAACCTCTTGAAGTACACGCTTTAAATTTTCATCGCAAACTTCATCGTCCCAACACTTCCTCAAACTAACCACTTTTTAAAAGACTACAAACTGCATGTAACCAACCACATACTGGTAAATGACCTACCAACTGCCCACAAACAGGAAACACTACTCCTCTACTTAACTTTTTCAGCATTGCGTCGATTTGGTTCTCTCTGGACCAGGTCAACTTGCCACCAACCTTGTACACACATAATCCCAAAATACGAACCCCATTACATCCAATCTGTTCACCTTCTTTACTCTCTAAACCATATTTTTCAAAATGTCTTTTAACATAATCAAGACTCATTACTTCCTCATTGACAAAAATATCACGGATGCTCCTCTCTTCACCAATTCATCTTGATCAATAATGGCACTCACAACAGATTTCATGTTCATTCGAGCAACGTTCAATCCAAAACCAAGCCGTGTCAAATAATACCTTTTGTTTTGAAAAACCACTGTTTGGAATGGGCAAAGAGATTCTTCAGTTTTTAATTGGAGATAAGCCTTGCATAAATCAATTATTGCTGGTTTCTTTCCCATTCTTCTCCATTTCCTCAGCTTATCAATACACACATCTGCATCTCTTGTATACGTTTCAATAAAACTGTTAGCTTCTCTCCGGTCCGAAATGGGTCTGACTTTATTATCTTTATTTCGTTGGATAACAGCCATTAAGGGAATTTGCCCTTTGGGTGGTCCCATCTTATTTTCGTCATATTCAATTAACCATTTACAATTGATCCAATCCCATAGTTCATTTTCATATTCTGCTCTTGCATATTTTGGTATGCTGTATTGGGCAACTTTGTTAACCAACTGGTTGGGGCCTTCTCCATTTCTCCATTTCCATTTAACTTCCCATTCGACACTATTAAATATTGCTTCATGATCTTGCTTTTTATTTTCAATTTTATTGACTTTATCTTTCTTTGAGACTGCTATTCCACACAAGCCGAACCCAAACTTTGCTATTCCAGACGGGGAAATAAAAACTCCTCCTAGCAACTTAATGGAAATCATTCCCAGCATCATATCAACTCCAAACGGTTGAAAATCCACTAAAATAACTTCGTTTTGTATTTGAATACCATCAACCTCAATAGTGACAGCCGCTAATTTATTACATTAATGAAATCTACCGCCAAAAGTTACTACCTTTGGAGGATTCTGGGATTTATGTTGCTTTCTCGACAACAGTTTTTGATGTATAATTGTCTTTGAACAACCCCTGTCTATCACAGCATTTGCTAAGAAACCATTAAGTTTTAGATAGTGCGCTAATTCCACCATTGTTCAGATCGTTTCCCTGCTTCATTAAGCATTTTGCAGCCACGTGTCCTTCATTCCCACATTTAAAACATCGAAAAAAATTCTTCGGAGCCAGATTCTTTCCAAAGGGACAGTTTCTTGCGATATGATTTAACCTTTTGCAGTTGTAACACACTAACGAAACTTTTGTGGCTTGATTTAGAAAAGCAGCACCAACAGCATCATCTACGCAAACACAATTCAAAGCAGCTCTTACTTTGGGTAATATAACATCAATTGGATCCATAACAGCTCAAAATCTTGATGATAAATCTTCGGGCAATCCAACAACAAACGCTAATCGAATAGACTCTTCTGACAATTTAGCAAGATAAGCCAATTGTTTTAAGTCGGCCAAAAACACATCAACTTTCTCTCCAACATTTAATTTTCGTTTAACAAAAAGTTTGTATGCCGTATAAGCATCTAAAGAGTATGCTGCTAACAAGACACGCTCAACTTCTTCTTCGTCTTGCTTATTTTCAGGTATAAACAGATGGTATAAACCATCGTATACCAAATAAGCAGTTTCTCTTGGAAAAAGTGACTTCAGCTTTACATTTTGCATTTCTGCAATCACTTTAGTTCGCTGTATCCAAACGGCAGCGTCCAATGTTCCATCAAACGTTTCAAACATATCCAATAATTTGATATTTGAATCCATGCCCGGTTAGCTTGTAATTTTCTTGCTCGAAACAAAACTTCTTTTCTTTCCAAAAATTCATTTATTAACTTGAATTCAACTTATCTTACAAAAGTTTCTCATCCATTTATATAATATATCTACTAACATTACAAAAACCGCTTAATACATATCTACAATTAAAATACTTAAAAACTATTAGTAAAAGAAACCATGTAATTGCCGTAGAATGTTCTAGAACTTTCTCCACTTTATTTACACAAATTTATGATGATTCAAACAGGATTGAAAAAATTTTTTTTTGATGGTGTATGTAAAGATAAATTTAAGGATAATTTTATAATAAAACAGCATAAGTGCCTAAAACAGCATATTCTCACAAGATATAACAGTGCTCTTTTTATGGTAGAATCAATTAACCAGTTAATAGATTCTATAGAAACTTTACTTATTGTGGTAGGGAAGACCTTTGTTTAGATAATGATGAATAAGCCTTGATTTCTGAATTCGTTAAATTTTTTAAAAAACTTGAATTGTTAATCCCTTGTAGTCAGTGCTGGTAACTATCTTTTGATTAAACACAAAATACTAAAGCTTTTTGCAATAAATCATTGTGATTTACATGAAATTAAATAACTAAAGGAATATAGCTCCAAAAAAAAATTACCAAAAACTAAAGTTATCAACTTCTGCAAAAATATGTTGTTTTTTAAAATATTTTATATACAAGAGATGAAATAAAGAAATTTTTGTTGGAGAATGATTTAAACATAAAATTTGTCCAATTGGATTCAATTCAGGGTATTTTATTTCTAAACATTTACTCGTAAAGACAATTGTATAATTAATAAATTATATGATTACACAATAACTGAAGTCTTTAGCAACAATTACTAAAAATTACTTGAAACTCAAAACAGTTACTTAAATTATTGACAATTTGCACTATTATCTAAGTGGTATATTATTAAGTATTATTAATTAATTTGTTTATTATTTATTTCAGTACTTTTATTTATCTGATTGCAGTTATGTCAGAATTAGACAACGATAATGATTCAAAATCAGGTCCTAGTACTAAGCAACTACTTCTTTAGGAGATGAAAAAAAGTCATTCTTTAGAAAAAAATCCTCAAGTCAAATCAAAAATAGAGCAATTATTACTTATTCACCTAAGACAAATGAAGAACAGGATTGTTTATTGTTTTAGAGAAATCATCACACCAATACCCACACTTAGCAGTACTTGCAAAGGAATATTTTAGCATTCCAACTTCTATTGTATCAGTGGAGTCAATGTTTCAAACAACTGGATTGATTCTTAACTCAAAAAGAAGTAACTTAAGTTCTTTCAACGCAAACATGATTCTTTTGTTTCATGACAATATTAGTATTATTTGATTTTTAATTTATTAAAAGTCTATTTAAAATTAAATTTTTTTGTTTTTATTAAAAACATTTCATTCCTTAGCTCGAGCAACTTGCTCAGCCAGAAGTCAGCAACTTTGATGGTCAGCCACTATCAGCTAGTTGACAAAGTCACTCAGTTTTTAGCCATCATTTATAACTGCTAGCCAGCAAGTTATATGTTCTAAGCATGGCTTCAACCTTTATGTATGTATGTATGTATGTATGTATGTATGTATGTATGTATGTATGTATGTATGTATGTATGTATGTATGTATGTATGTATGTATGTATGTATGTATGTGTGTATGTATGTATGTAAGTATTTATGTATGTATGTATGTATGAATGTATTTATATATACAGATGTATGTATGTATGTATGTATGTATGTATGTATGTATGTATGTATGTATGTATGTATGTATGTATGTATGTATGTGTGTGTATGAATGTATTTATATATACAGATGTATGCATGTATGTATGTATGTATGTATGTATGTATGTATGTATGTATGTATGTATGTATGCATGTATGTATGTATGTATGTATGTATGTATGTATGTATGTATGTATGTATGTATGTATGTATGTATGTATGTATGTATGTATGTATGTATGTATGTATGTATGTATGTATGTATGTATGTATGTGTGTATGTATGTATGTATGTATGTATGTATGTATGTATGTATGTATGTATGTGTGTATAATCTTTTATTAAGATGTCAAGTACTAAAGGGGAAAACTGAAGCTATGGGAGCAATATTTTAGCAAGATTATTTTTAAATTGTTTTTAAATATTTCGGAAAACAGTTTCTGAAATAATAATAACATATCTTACTACAAAAAATAAGTTTTTTAAAAGGAAAAAGAAGTTGACAGTCTGATAACAATATAGAAATAGTAACTTAATTTTTATTTACTGCATAAGTTATAACCAAACTTACCTGTAGCAATGTTCTGCTTGACTTGAATGGTCGGAGCAACCACTGCAACAGGAGATAACTTAAGAGCTTTATCAAAAGGGTATGGATGAACTTGAGAAGAAAAATGATTTTGATTTTGAAGATTTTGAGGATTAATCACACTTTGTTGCAAATAATTTGGTAAACATAGAAACTTCTCTTTTAAAAATACAAGACTGGAAGTTGAAGATTCTTGCAAGCTTATTAGGTGATTCACTAAAGCACAAAGGGTGTTATTTTGCTCAACAAGCTGCATCATTTTCAAATCTAACTCTGGTGATTTCATAGTTTTGACAGCTGCATTTGTAGCATTTATTTGAGAGAGTAAATTGTTTAATCTGGATATTTGATCCTTATGGAACAAATTTTCTTTTTCATTAAAATTGGCAATTTCTTTTTGCAACTGTTTGACTTTATCTTCTAATTCACAAATTTTTTCATCTTTATGTTTCAACTTTAGCTCTGTCTAAAGATAAAACTGCTAGAGAAACATACATGCAATCATAACCATCAAGAAGATAAAAATTAGGAAACAATAAAAAAATTAAACAAATAATTTTAAAAACAAGACAAAAAAATCTTAAAAAATCATGCAACACAACAAAAAATCTCATAAATGTTAAGCAGTTTCATACCTCACTAACTGATTGACTTAAAGCCTCCTTACTTGAATTCTTTAAACTTTCAACAACATCAAATTGTACTTTAAAAAAATAATAAACATTTTCAGACTCTCAATAAATGCATTAAAAGATTTTTTATATGCAATATTTAAGAGTCAAAAATTTTTACTTTATTTTCAGTTATTGTATCACCATACTATTAGTCTTTTTATATTTACATATTTTTTTTTTTTTATATTTACAAATTTATTATCATTTATAACAATATATACATTAATATTTATATATATTATTTATATTAACATATTTTTTTATGTCTACATATTTTTTTTTAAATTTACATATTTTTTCAAATAAAATGATCATCGTAATTTATAACCGCATTGGTATCGAAAATAAAAAGGGCAAAAAATCATTAACCAAATTATCTTTTACTAAGGTAGTAATTAAATTTAAGTATATATTTGTTACAAGTGATACTGTTAGTGTTACAAGTGATACTGTTAGTGTTACAAGTGATACTGTTAGTGTTACAAGTGATACTGTTAGTGTTACAAGTGATACTGTTAGTGTTACAAGTGATACTGTTAGTGTTACAAGTGATAATGTTAGTGTTACAAGTGATACTGTTAGTGTTACAAGTGATACTGTTAGTGTTACAAGTGATACTGTTAGTGTTACAAGTGATACTGTTAGTGTTACAAGTGATACTGTTAGTGTTACAAGTGATACTGTTAGTGTTACAGGGAAAGAGCTATAATAAATTCACAACAACTCATATTGAAATACTTTTATTATAATTAGCTTGGGTAAATTTTTCATTTAATATACTGTATAATTAACAATAACATTGTTAATTATACAGTATAATTGAAATTGAAATATTGTACAATATAAAATTAATCAGACCTCTGCCGAAAACGAGAGCTTAAGTTTTATAATTTTTTCACTCAAAAGTATAATTTGAGTGAATAAATCATTGTAACTAAAATAAAAAACACAAAAGTCATTTTTATACAAAAAAAAAAAAATTTAAGTTTAAAATAAACTGCAATGCTTTTTAAAAAGCATGTTTGTTTCAAAAAAAATAAAATAAAATAAAATAAAAGAGTGCTGACTTACATGCAAATGTTTTTAATTAGATTGGACTAACTGACAAATATAAAATTATTAACTTCTAAATTATATTGATAAAGTCAAAAATTATTTAACTGATAAAAAAACAAAATTATTACACTCTAAATTGTTGCATAATAGTTTTTATTTCATTTAATGAATAATTTATTTTATATATTAATTACATTAAAATATTATTCACTTTTATTGTGGAATTTTTAATTGCTGAAACAATTTTTAAAATGCTTGCATTCTATTACAATAAGAAAATAAAAAAAACATCTTTCATAAAAAGTAAAAACTTTCGTAGCTCTTGTCAAACTTTTTTATCAAATAAGTAATCTTAATAAATAAATGGGTAGCTTGAGTGAAAGCCTAAAGATAAATGTTAAAATAAAATTTCATTAAAAAATATATGTAAGAAAATAAAAGTAAAAACCAAAAAAACAAAACAAAAACAGAAAAATTCAAGTCATAAGTTAGTTTTAAAAGGCACTGAATGTTCTTTTGAAAGTTGCTGGGAAGCAATGAAGATGACACTGACAATGAAATCGAGTTTGATAGATTTGTGTTTGTTTTAATAGATATGTGTTTATATCTCAATTAGATTTTTTCAGCATGATCAAGTGTTAAGTTCTTATTTTTATTCATTTCATTATTTAAAACGGATTATTACCATTTTTACCTCTATTCTACTTAGTATATTAATAAAAATTTTTGAATAATAAAGTTATATTTATAAAATTTATTTATGGAGGAAAAATATAAATATATATTATTCGAAAAGGTTTTTATACAAAAGCCAAGTTTAGTGTATTAAATGATGAAACACTTAATTTTTAACATTATGCAACAATAGCTTTTAACAAGACCTGATTTATTTATGCATAAACATTGGACATTAATGTATAAGTAAATGTAAGCACAAGAACCACAGATTGTAATTTTTTAACAAAACAAAATGCAAAACATTTTGACATTTTTTATAACTATTTTTTTGTAATATATTGTAAAACTTATTTAATTTTTTTACACAAAACTATTTTTTCTTAACTTTTTTTAGGCTTACAAAAGTTTAGGAACATAATTAGTTTTATGCTCATTTAAAAAATCGTTTGGTAAAATATTTTAAATTATAATTATTAAAATATTATTTTAAATTTTATTTTTTTAAATTGTTTTATTTATGAAATTTTGATTTTGATTTGTTTTTCTTGCAAACTTTCATTTTAAACTTTAATAAAAGTTGTTTATTTATGTCAAGTGTTAAAGACCAGACTAAAATACTCCACAGATTTTATTTACTTTTTCACAATTTAATTTACTAATCATTTAGATAAACATTATTTCGTCTAAAGCTAAACTGATTTTCTATTTGTCTAATTGTGAGTTGTGACATTTTAACTATGAGTTTTTTAACTGTGACTTGTTAATTGTGGCAATCAATTATGAACATTTTCAAAAACAAAAATTTTTAGTTGTTTACAAAAAGTCTCCAACTATTTTTAAGTTGTTTTTTATAGTTTAAAAACTACAAAAAAAAATTCTTGAATTTATAAAAAAAATTTCTTGAACTTTAGATAAAGTGAATTCCGAAAAAATTTACTTTGGATCTTCTATGGATCTATAAAAAAAACAGAATGGAACTTTGCTGAATGTAATAATTGTAAAAAAGATGGCTTGTCTAAAATCTACAAATTAATAATATAAGGACTTATTTATGAAGTGCTTATACTGAACTTTTAAGGAAATTGAAAATGCTGGAGCTGTTCTATTATTATGTTGGTGAATTGTACGTGTTAGAAATCACGTAGATGTGTGTTGAAAGTCACGCATCTATGTAAGTTATTTCAACTGTAATTAACAGTATATTCTCATGGGACTTTTTAATTTAATATATATAGAGAAAAGATTTTTGTATAGGATGTTAGAAAGAATATATAAAGCTATAGATTATAAACGTTATTAAACTAAATGGACGCGACAAAAAACAAGCTATTTCGGCCATTATGCCACCGGTATTCGATGGCAACCATCAGCGGTTCGTCCGCCAACTACGAACATACATAACTGCAATGGACGTACCCGAATCCAAAAGAAAAACAATAATATTAACATGTTTGCCACCACAGATTTATTCTGCACTAGAAGATCTATGCTTGCCTGCATACCCTGAAGATGACTCAGTTACCTATGAAGACATCGAGGAAAACATCATGAAGCTTTTTAAACCGAAGTCATCGTTAATACTACACTTTGAATTTGCAACTATAAAAAAAGCAAGTAACGAAAATGTGACGGAATTTTCACGACGGATTACAAGAGCTGCTGAAGGATGCAAATTCACGGATAGAGATGATCGAATGCACGACCAATTCATCACGGGTTTTAACGATGGTGTTACAATCAAATGGTTACTACTGGAATCTGAAGAACTAACTTTTGAAAAGGCTGTGGAAATAGCTGTTACCCTTGAACGAGTAACCCAGGAAGCTCAACAATTAGATGGTTCCGAGAATGTAATGATTGGCGCAACATCGTTACTTTCACGGACGTCTGGTGCGTCCGACATAAACAAAGTTAAATGTTTCAATTGTGGAAAACTTGGACATTTTGCAAGGGACTGCGAAGAAAAATGCAAGACTTGTTCACACGATCATCAAGCTAAAAACTGCTTTAAATGATTGCAAGGTTTAAAAGGAAAAGGGAGAATCTGGAAATAATGGCATCCAGTATTCTCCCAGAAATGACGTTGCCATCATTAAAAGTGAAAATAAATGGAAGGCTCCGAACAGCATTAATTGATTCTGGATGCTCCATTACTGTGGTTCATGCTGAGTCCGTGCATGGGCTTGTGTTAAAAAGTCAAAAACTTATCAAAACTTTGGGAGGAACTGTGCAAGTGCTGGGTGAAATGGTAATCAATCTGGAAATTGATGGAATACACCGGATGGTTAATTCTCTGGTTGTAAAAGAAAAACCATTTGGGTTTGATTTGATTTTTGGAATGAATGCAATTAAAAAATTTGGAGGAGTTATCATTTATGGTAATAAAAACTGTAACGTCCGAATGTTAGCACGTGACAAAGCGAAATGTGGTGCCGTTGCTACGACGAGAAAAAACGAAAACGAAATAAACGAATTAAAAATTGATGTTATTAATACGACAAGAAAAAGCGAAAACGAAGTACAAAAAATAAAATGTGATGTCAAAAATACAACAAGAAATGAAGAGAACGAAAGAAACGAAATAAAACATCAGGACTTCACAGCAAAGTTCGACGGAAAAAAATGGACGGCATCATGAAACTGGAATAAAGAGCCTGTAATTGATAATACCATTTGTGAATACAAGATGAACCAAGAGCACGAACGTAGTTACCGTAAAGAAATACGTGAATGGATTCACTCTGGTATTCTTGTACCATATAACGAACTAATATTGGGACCACCAAAAGTATTGATACCGCTTATGTGCGTAGTGCAAGAAAACAAGGACAAAAAGGTACGTCCAGTGGGAGATTTCAGAGCTCTCAACGAATTTGTAAATTGTCATACGGCAAATGCGGACGTTTGTCAAGAAAAACTGCGTTGCTGGAGAAAAATAAAAAATGCAAAAATTCTCGATCTTAAAAAAGCCTACCTCCAAATTCATATTGATAAAAAACTTTGGCCATATCAAACGGTGATTATAAATGGGAAACGGTATTGTTTTACCAGGATGTGTTTTGGCATCAATGTGGCTCCAACAATAATGACCACAATTCTTCAGCATGTGCTCAATTTAAATCCAATCGTAAAGAAAGCATGTGATAACTACATTGATGATATATTTGTGGATGAAAGTGTGGAAACTGCGAAAAATGTAGCGAAGCATCTGCTTAAATTCGGATTACAATGTAAACCTCCACAAGATCTTGAACAAGGACGTGTCTTAGGATTGAGAGTCGAAAGAAATAAAAATGGGGAACTGATATGGAAACGAGACAATGTGGTACAATTCGAATCTTTAAATGCAGTCACACGATCGCAGCTTTTCAGCCAGTTAGGCAAACTTATTGGACATTACCCAGTGGCAGGAAGTTTGCGTTTACAAGCTTCATACATCAAACGTTTAGCTGGAAATATACCTTGGTGTGATTTTATTTCTGAAGATTGTAAAGAAAAACTGAAAGAGTTGCTTTACCGTGAGGGGCATAAAAGAGTTAACAGTTTACAGTGATAGCAAGAGCACCGTAGGATGGTTAAACGCAGTTTTGAAGGAAGAATATCGCGTAAAAACTCGGGGAATTTCTCAATTGTTAGTACAAAGACGATTGAATACTATTAAGGAAGTGGCAAAAGATATTCAGATCGCAGTACAATGGATTCCATCTGAGATAAATTTGGCTGATCGACTCTCACGAATCCCTCAAAAATGGTGCAGAACAGTGTGTGCAGCTGGATTACTTGAACAAAAAGACATATGGAAAATTCATTCAATTGGTCATTTTGGTGTTGCTCGAACATTACAACTTTGCTTGCGAAATAATCAGAATGTATCACGTAAGGAGGTTTCAGCGGTAATTGCGAATTGTAACCAGTGTAACTCCATTGATCCTTACTCCGTAAAGTGGAAGAATGGCCAACTAAGCGTAGAAAAAAATTGGAATCGGGTTGCCATTGACGTGACGCATGTAGGTGCTGAACTGTACTTATCAATGATTGACTGTGGTCCATCACGGTATACAATATGGCGTAAACTTGTAACTAAAGCAGCTGCTGAAGTTGTTGGTAGACTCGAAGAAATATTCTCTTTATTTGGTCCGCCAGTATGTCTTCTAATGGACAATGAATTTCGGTCCAACACGTTAACAAGTTTTGCTAAAGAATGGCATGTTAATTTGGAATATCGAGGAGCACATCGAGCTCAAGGTAATGGTATAGTTGAACGTATACACAGAACGATAAAAAGAACGGTCGCTAGCTCACATTGTTCAATCGCTCTGGCAGTCTTGCTGTACAACGAGACAATATCATCCAATTGTACTGAAAGTCCATCCAAGCAATTCAAGAAAAGCTCGACATGTTTCATCCCAGGCGTCGATACTCGGAGGAAGATAGACGAGAAAGGCGTAAGCAAGAAATTTAAAGTGGGTGACAATGTTTGGGTAAAACCAACTCAAGTAACAAAATGTGACCAGCCGTGGATACCAGGCGTAGTACAAAAGCAAAATACTTTGTCATTTGACGTGGAAACTGCGAATCGGGTATATCCGCGTCACATTTCACACCTGCGTCGCCGTACAGACGTACAGAGTTCAAATGAATCAGTCAACGATGTTTTTTATAGACTAAACGATAAAACTGATAACGTTAAAGGAAGTTATAATGATGATGTCGCTCAAGTTCAAAATGATTCTCAAGAACTCAATGTGCAGCAAGTAACACGCTCCGGACAAACAGTAAAGCCCCCACAAAGATTAGACTTATGAGTTAATTCACCAAGAGGGCATGTTCTATTATTATGTTGGTGAATTGTACGTGTTAGAAATCACGTAGATGCGTGTTGAAAGTCACGCATCTACGTAAGTTATTTCAACTGTAATTAACAGTATATTCTCATGGGACTTTTTAATTTAATATATATAGAGAAAAGATTTTTGTATAGAATGTTAGAAAGAATATATAAAGCTATAGATTATAAACGTTATTAAATTAAATTGACGCGACGATAAAACATGAGCATAGAATAATATTAATTAGTTAAATTTTTTTTTAATTATTAGTTGTATTCAGGGTGTAAACTAGCCCTGTGGGGCCTCATCAAATGCGGTGTTCCCAAATGCTCATAAAATTAAAACTCCCAATTTAAAAGTGGAAAAATCCCATTTTCCAAACAAAGTTTGCCAAATTAAAGTTTATTAATAATTCTAAAAATTATTGAAAATTAATTACTAGTAAAAATTAATTAAAAAATAACATAAAAAGTTATTTTTTATTATTTAAAACTTAAAATAAAATTGCTGTTATTGGTATAAAAACCCAATTGCATAAATACAAAAACATCTCTTGGAAAAAAACTTTTCGAGAATTGGGATTTCCCAAAAAATCCTAAAATTGCTCGGAAAAAAATCCATTTCTCAAATTTTGCAAATAATTTTTTGTAATGCGTTCCAACAACAGCAAATATTATTAAAAAAAAGTTAGCAAGAAATAAAGTATAATTTAAAAAATAACAAACTTCTTTGGTTTAACACCCACAAATGCTATTTCCTTAAAAGTTTCATCCTTTTTGGCAGAAAAGTTAAATAAGTTAAATAAATGTTTTTTGATTATTTAACAAATTAGTTCTAGAAATTTATTTAATGAGGACAATAGATTTCTTTACCTTACTGGTTGCTTATATTTAAAACGTAAACTAAATACATATATTTAGACATAAATTAAATACCTTTAATAACAAGAATGTTTTTTTTTTTTATTACAACAAACTGGTACTAGAAATCAAAAAAACATGAAAACTAGATTTACTGCTTGCTTGAATTTAAAAATAAATGAAAAAAATAATTATTGGTATTCTTCGATGCCACGATAGCATGCAATCGCTTGCAATCTTTTGCAATTAAACAACATTTGTGGTTGTTTTTGCTAAGACTTTCTTATTGTAACTTTATTTCGCTATGCAATTTATGTATAAAGAAAGTTAATACTAATTATTTGATTGAGTTCGCAATTAATCTATAATATGAAATTTAAAAAAAATGTTTCAAAAATGTTTCAATTTTTGAAACATTTTTTTTGATGATACAGTTAATTACATGATGGTATAAGGGTTTGTTCATAAAGGACGTCAAACAGAATATAAATAATAGTTAGAGGTAGAAGATCATTAGTTCTTTTCCGCAAAAATTTTTATTGAACATAAATTGCTATATTACTTGAAAATCACCAGTGAAAAAAATATACATATTCAAAAAGATATATTAAGATTAATTTTTGGTTCATTGTTGTGAAACATTTAATTTTGTTTTGATTTCATATTCATCTTCAATAAACATTACAGAAAATGTTACATTACAAATGTAACATTTTCTGTAATGTTTATTGAAGATAAACAAAATAAACAAAAAAAAAAATGGTTTAAAGAAGACTTTAAAAATTAAATGTATAAGTCTGGAAAACATAAAGATGGGAGGAAGTTTTAAAGTGTTGAAGTTTTGTTCAGGAATAAAACTAGATGAATAAAAGTTTTAAGAGCATGAAGGTACAGATTAAGTAAAAAAATGACCAAAAATGAGTTTTGATTGATGGAACTAAAGATGATAGCTACTATTATATTTGTAGAAAAAAGAATGAAATGCATCCTTAGAACAATAAAAAAGAGAGGTTCAGGCTCGGCATATAAAGCAGGTTATAGTTAGGTTTACAATGACTGTTTAGACCTTGTCTAGATAAAGACAGAAGATAGAGAGCATAATTAGAAGGACTAGCTCAAATATGATAAATAAAGCAGGTTATAATTACGTTTACAATACTTTTTCGGACCTTGTCTAGATAAACCATTTTTTGGTACAATTTTTAGGCATTAAGACCTGTTTTTAAAAAGCACTGCAGGATTTCTTTATTTTGTTGGTATTAGCTGTTTAATTTCATAAATAGTTGTACTTTTTTTCTTGGAGTCTTTGTACCATTTTATCTACTCATATACTGCTGAAGCTGTTGTTTTCAACCTGCCTAAGTGTAATTTGAGGTAACTTTGAGGAAAAAGTCATTTGTATCATTTTATGTACCAACACACCAATTGAGATTGTAGTCTACTAGCTCAAGTGTGATTGTGTGATTTAAAGGATAAATTATTTCAAAAATTTACTATAATTATAAATATTAAGTCTAAATTTATCTCCATTCACCATCATTAATTATTTACGTGTAAAACCAACTGTATTGTTATTAAGAAAAGAATTATTCAGTATATTTTACGTCTTTTTGTTTAATTCAACGCATTAGCAAAAAAACATGCAGAAAGTTAATATCACTATTTTAGAATATCATATCAGCTACCTAAATTCCTAGTACTTGCTATACCATAATAAAAAAAAAAAAGTTATTTACAATAAAAACATGTATACCAAAAATTCAATAAACATAGATGCCAAAAAATCTGTTTTTTATAATTCTCAGTCTCTGTTAAACTTCCGTTATCAGAACTCTACTAAAGTTTTAATAAGATGTTGTAATTTTCTTATTTTTAATTCTCTTAGCCAACTTGTACCATTTTCCACACATGGGTGTAACACTATCAATATCATAGCCACTAATGTACCCGAACTATTTCAAACTATTTTTCATGAAAATTTACTAAGTGTAAACTGGTAAACATTCTTTTAAAATCACGATAATGTCTATTCCATGGTTTTTTCTGGTTTAATGATTGATAGATGATACCCTCTACAATCCATTAAAAGGAGAAGCAACAATCTTTCTTGGATAGCTCCTCGAATTCAAAATCAAAAATACGTTGCCCTGAGAGAAAAAAACTAGCAACAACAGTAGCGAGATCAAAGCAGTCTTAGAAATATTAATACAGATTATACTATCAACAAAAAAAATGGAATGCCATAAACAATATTATAAACCCATGTGAAAAACCTAAAATTTTCACACTGTTAAAATACATTGAATTAAATGATACCTTCTACAATCAAAGCTTTGCTTAAGTCAAGTTTCCATCTGCATGGAAAAAAGCTCTTGTAATTTTGATTAAAAAAAAATCCAAATTCTTTGCAGTGGTGAAATGATATTAGAGAAGATTGCATTCAAATCCTTCTCTTGAGAAAAAGTTTAATCCTTCTCAATTTTTTACCTGGTCTTTGTAAAGTACAACTAATGTTCTGCTAATGTTATTTGGACTTTAAACAAACTTCTTATTGTGGGTAATTTTGATGTGTTAGTATCGACTTTAAAAAACATTCAACAAAATCTTTTATCTCGCTGTCTTCCTTGCAGCTAAAAATGATTTTAAATTACCTGACACTGTTTTAACATGGATTAAATCATTTTATTTCACTGCTCTCAAAAAGTCATTGTTTCCAGCGCCTCTCCAACTTAAGTTTCTTGGACTAATACCACTAGTGGAGTTCCACAAGGGTCTGTGCTTGGAACATATCTCTTTGCCATGGTAGTCAATGGTAAGTTTTTTGACCAATCCAGAAGTCTCTTAAACTTGTATTTTGATGACACCTCACTATTACATTATGTTAGATGCAATGACTCCGATAATTCCCATGAAGAAGTTATTAATTGGTTAAGTTGGTCATTAAGCCCTAAAATACATGTTAATGACACAATAACTTAATTGATTGATTTCTCATTTGAAAGTTCTAAGGGTTTGCCAATATTTGTTGCAGGCAATACATTAGAAACCCAACTCTTACTCAAACTCCTCAATGTGACCTTACAAAATGACCTTAAGTGGAACACTCATTTCAAAAACATCCATCAGAAATGTTGCGCAGAAATGTCTGCTATTTATTGCCTGGCATCTTTTGGCATCCCTCCTGATTTAATATGGAAAACTTACCTTGCCTTATTTTTTTGCATATGACTTACCCTTGGTCTGCGTTTGTTATACTTCTAGCTTTCAATTCATGAAATTTTCAACAATAGAGAAACATGCAGCTATCATATGATTGCAGCATGTAAAAAATGCCCATGTTCAAATCAACCCACAAAATATCTTGTAGGCATCTACCTCAGATTAATCAAAAAAGTTGCTAAATCAAATGATCACTTTCTTCAACCATTGTTTTTAGTTTATTTTAGTTTTTAGTTTGTTTTAGACCTATAGTGCAAAATAAACAGCAACTTTTGCACCCAAAATCATCTCAATTAATAAAACCTTTTAAGGGTTTTTGTAAATTCTTATAAATACCTAGATATTGTATTTATTTATAAAGGAAATAATAATAATAGTAAATCTAGAAGATAAAGAGCACAACTAGAAAAACTAGCCCAAATATGAGATCAGTATTCCAAACAGAGATGAATAAGAGTTTTATTGAGGTAAATAATGAAATCAAGAGTATGATAATGCAGCCCTTGGAATTATTATAAAAATAATGTCTGTAATAATTTGCCGACCTCAATCTTTTATAGGCTCATCAATAGTACCAGCATGCCAAACTTTATTGAAGGTTTTTTGTATGTCAATAGCAATAACCCTTGTCTTGCCCCCTTATCTAATGCATGATAGCATTTTTCAGTTACAGAAGTTAGCAAGTCAGCCCTAGAATGAGAAAATTGAAACCCATATTGATTGTCATCTTTTGTAAGACCAGGATAGTAATATTGTCTGGACCACTAGATGTAGAAGAGTTTAACTGAGAAATAACAACTGAAGCCAAAGAGATTTGAATGCCTAGAAATGGGTTAACCTGTTTAATTGGAATGGCAGGAATAGTATGGTCTTTAGATTCAAGAATCATATTAGGGGGAAAGTTCTTTGTAAATAGTTCTGCTATATCCTTGGGAGAGGTAACAAGATATGACCCATGAGTTAGAGTTGGAATCTTCAACTTATCTTTGTTAATGACACTGTTAAAGAATTTTTAAAAACCTCTAGAGTCTAACTTTTTAATTAAGATATTAGATCTAGTAAACTGGGAATGTTGGTACTTTGCGTCAGATTTCTAACAACCTTTTTAAATGGATTTTCTTGCAACAATAGAATGGAGTATGTTCTTATGAGAATTGTTCTTTTGAAAAAGATGAAAAAAATAATAACAAATAGATATAGCAGCTGGACAAGAAGGTGAAAATCATATAGTAGAATGAGGCTTGACTTAAAACAGACAAGAAAGAATATAAGCTTCTGTACCTGCCTGAATCCAGGATATTATGTAGGAGGTACATTTATCAGTGGAGAGAGAAATGCTACATAACATAAGCTAGGGGCAAAGACAAGACACAAATCAAAGAGTGAAAGAAAATAACTAATGCTATCTTGGAAATGAATCAAAAAACAACTATCTGAGTAAGAGATTGAGAAATACAGAAATTATGAGCTTAAGTGCCAGCAGGGTCAGTAGTATTAAAACCAAGCCATTCAGTGTAATGAGCATTAAATTACCCAAAAAAAACAATATTGGCTGAAAGATAAAGAGAAAAGGTTTGCTCAATTTGATCAGAAACTACATCTAAATGAGTGTAGTCATGATTAGGAGAGCAAAGAAGAACAGAGAGAAAGGTGATTGAGTGAAGAAGTGCTAAATTAAAACGTATAAAAGAATAGTTCTTAAACAAATAGCTGAATTGATGCGTAAGTACAATCAAAAGCCAAGCATGTGGATGAAGGATAATAGTCTCTCAAATAGCAAACAAGTCTGGTGATTTTAGGAAGAGGTAAGATTTAAGTGATGGAAAATTACTTCAAAGACCAATAATATTTATGAAAGATATACTTAAATGGTTAGGTGTTAGGGATGGTTTTTTATGCCTAATATTTTTGGTTACTTTGAGCATGGTTTAAGTCAAATAGAAACTGACTCATTCATATATAGAGCATGGTATTCCAAGCAATGAGCTATGCAGTTTCCTCAGTCCTGCTAATTAACCCAAAATTGTAACATAGGGCTCCTTATTTGGACTCAACAATGCACACTAAAAGCACTAACAGGGACGCATCATGGTACTGGTATTTCTTTGATATTTTACAGATGTTGATGGAATCAGCCTCTCTGAGAGCTACTATAGAGTTCAGGAAAAATCTTACCACCAGCCCACCTCAGAACCATTAAATTGAGCTTTAGAGCTTTACCCTTATTATTTAGATGTAAACACAGATTTACATCTACACCAGCATAAATGGTCCTCTGACATATAGAGATATGAATTGCCAAACCATAGTCACTCTGAAATTAGAGGAAGAAAAAGGGAGGAGAGGACAATGATAATGTGAATTCCTAAAATCAATCCTCTATGAAATTTATTCCTGGCTATTACTATAATTTTAAAAATTTTATTTGGACATTAATCTGATTTAGTTTAGTAGTCAAAACTGGTTATCACTATACACCAAAAATTGTTTTATATAATTTGTAAAAAAATTTTTTAATACATTATGTAGAAAACTTTCACCAAAAAGTTAATACAAAATTTTTTTTTACTTAATTAGTAATTTTGTTATGTGTCCTCCACTTAAACCTGATTTTAAATGTATTCACTTTTATTTGGGTTTGAGGACCTAAATAATATAGTATTGTATAAGCTTTGCAACAATTTATTGTATTAAACTAAAGAAATATTTCTTATTAAACTCTAGAATATAAAAAAAATTAACATTACATTACAATGAACAAAAAAACTTACATTTATTAAGTAAATAGTCATTATTTTCTAAGTTACATTTGATAGACTTAACACTAGACTGAACATCTTTAGTTATTTCAACATGAAGTGATTCCAAAAATCCTTTTAGCTAAATTATACAAGGAATGTTTAGTCTGAAGCTAAATTTTGTTAGTGTGTGTGTATATATATATATATATATATATATATATATATATATATATATATACACATATATATATATATATATATATATATATATATATATATATATATATATATATATACACATATATATATATATATATATATATATATATATATATATATATATATATATATATATATATATATATATATATATATATATATATATATACATATATACACACACACAAACATTGCTTCATGCAACCCTTTTTTTGTAAAAAGTTTTGTTTACACTGGTATGTAATTTATAGTAAACAACTTAGCATATAATTTTTAATATATAACATAAAGTACTCACTTGGGAAATGACACAGAATAAAAATTTGCAATAAAAAAAGTTTATTACTGGTTTACTATCTATATAATTAAATGTTCATACACATTTTATTCAAAACTCTGGGACATTTAAAACATAAGAAAAAATATTTATTACTATTGCATATACTATTCTCATCACATTGAAAAATTTATATAAGTAATATCTCAAACAAAATCAAAGAATATTTTTTTTTATTAATGAGTATTTAATATTCTTTGCTTAATAGTCAAAATCAGCAAAACTGTTGCAATAATAAATAAGGTACAATATTTT
This sequence comes from Hydra vulgaris, assembly GCF_022113875.1. Taxonomy (NCBI): domain Eukaryota; kingdom Metazoa; phylum Cnidaria; class Hydrozoa; order Anthoathecata; family Hydridae; genus Hydra; species Hydra vulgaris. Next base: position 26,914,686 of record NC_061168.1, read on the forward strand.
TACAACAGATCAGGTAGCTAAAACTGCAACATAAATGCAGCCAAAGGAGATTTGAATAAGTTTTAACTGTCAGATATAACTTCAAGAAAGCATAACAAAATCATCTTACCAAATAACAAAATGGTCTGAACAAAGTTTAAATAAAGGAAACTTTTATCTCAAAAGCAAAATGCTTCTTTCTGACTCTTTTATGACTTACCTAGACACAAAAAAATTACTAATGGTTTTATTGAAAACAAAAATGTACAAAGGTTGGCAGTTTATTTGAGTTTACTAGAGCTCAATGACCTCTAGTTTTTATAGGTGTTATGTAGAATTTCTGATGGGTGGGCAATAACAACTGCAACAACAAAGGCTACTGCAACAATAAAGGTTTTAAATGAATGTCTTGAAGCAAATGAAAGTGTTTTGCCCATTACAACTGCAAGTCAGATAAACGAAGTTGTATTAATTAAAATAAGGTAAACAAAACTCTGGCTGGATAAACGGAGCAGTATTAATTAAAATAAGGTAAACTAAACTCTTTTAAGAATTTAATTAGCTAAGGAAGTGTAATACATCAATATTTTTTATCAACCCAAGTTAAATTTGTTATACATAGTTGAATAAATATTTTTCTAGGCTGATAAGTTTTACAGTTTTTATAGAATAATAAGCTTTTATGGTTTTTTTTTGGCTGATAAAATTTTACAGTTTTTCTAGGCTGATAAGGTTTTACAAATTTGCAGTGAAGCTTTACTAACTTTAAAAACACATTTCCTAAAGGTAACTATAAGTATTTGCAACCTAACAGTCTTTAACTTAAGTAACTTTGTCACAGGATTTCATTTTAAAAAAACCTAACACTTTTTATCATGCAGGATTTCTTGCTAAAGAAATTTATAATCTTTCAGTTTGCCTTTTTAATCGACAGCTTGATTCAAGCATTTTTTCTGCAAACAAAATGCAAACAAGTAAGAGGTCGTCTATAAAGTACGTACGTTTTTTTTTTGCTACCCCCCTCCCCCGCGCAATTTGCCATACGCTTTTTTGATTACTCTCTACCTTCCTAAAAGTATCTACGCGTTTAACCTTCCAAACCAACATTTTTATGGTATTTTTTTTAATTTAATGTCTCCATACTTTTATAATTGACCTACTGCCCCGCTTATCTCAGAAACGCCATTTGTAATTTATAAAAGAATTAACAATTGTAAATATACATACTTAAACTATAAATTAGAAGTCTGGGTATAAATTAACAAAATCAAATAAACTATAATAAGTATAAAAAAAAATTATTTTTGACAAATTTTACAAAAATAAGATTTCCTGTAACATTTTAAAATTCTTAAAATTCTTTTTTTGAACACCTTTTATATACCAACAGAATTTTTTAAATAAAAAGATCTGATTTTAAACTATGAGTTTAAGATAAAGAGATTATTAAACATCAGCAATAAAAACGACTTATTCCTGTGGTAGATCCTTGGGTTATATTATAATTTAGCATATCATCTAATGAGTTGACAAATCTCTTGTAGACAACGCATAGTCCTTTTTTATGCATTTTATTAATAAGATTTACCTTTTGAGCAGAACATCCAAATTAAAACATCCAAATTACCAGTGTAAAAAACTAGATAATATAAAAACATTGAATAAAAGAGTAAATAGTTTGCAAAAATATTTATTTTTTGCTGTCCACATATGATCATCAAACTTTAAACCTTTATCAATTTTAACCCCAAGAAGTCTAAGAAACCTTAGAAGAAGCAAAAACCTTATCATTTCCAACATTTACATATAGAACTTTACAGATTTTTGAGCCAACTAATAGATCCTAATTTTGTCCTCTGTTTACAATTGGATAGGTAAGATAGTAATAACATAGGTAGATAACAACAAGATAGGTAACAAAAGTTCAAATCATTCATTTGAAAACCCCTAAGCTTTTAATTTGGTTAAAGCAAGTCATGAGAAAGTCTGAAGTTAGATGCTTATGACAGATATGAAGATATAGAACCAATGATACCTCATTTATCTAAAAATTCCTGCTATTTTTTTTTTAATTAAAATGTGTGTGCTGTGCACCTAGGCTCAATAAACACCTATATTTGCTCATATAAAATCATCTCAAACCAACTCTCACTAAAAATACTTTTAAGAAAGCTGGAAAAATAATTATTGGGCCATAGTTTGACATATCCGGGTTATTTTTCTTTAAATCAGTATGAAAATCAGCCATTTTTAAAAAAAATCAAAATTCACCTTGAGATTATACTACTATTTTCAGTTTACTAAATCTCAAATCTTATCACAGAAGTTAGGTTCTAGAGACTTTTAGAAAATCTCAACATCTCTAATTACAGTTGACTACTTTATTGTGGTTACAACTCATTAACTCCAAAACACGAACCTGGACAAACAAGGCTGCATCACAGAGAAACAAGAAACAAACCACTTCTAAAAATAAGGCAGAACTATTTACAACAAACTTTTTCTCTCATTCGACACTTGAATCTTATGGTTATACTCAATCTACCATTCCAGTTAAACAGGTTAATCATTGTTACACATAAAAAATCACTGTGGCTACCATTGTTGAGATCATATCTCAATAAAACGACTACTGTTAAGACAATTTCTACTATGACTTGTGGTCCATACAACATTCCTTTTGTAGTCTTACAATTGTGTTCTCTAGAACTCTATTCAATTTTTGCTAAACTATTTAGTAAATGTTTGAATGAATCTTAATTTCCTACCTGATGGAAAATAGCAAATGTGATTCCAAATTTTGAAAACTCTGATAAAAACTCTGAACCATCCAATATTGGCCATTGTTATAAGCAATTTCTTTGTTATAAGCAATTCCTTTGTTATAAGCAATTTTTTTTGTTATAAGCAATTTCTTTGTTATAAGCAATTTCTCTGAGTATTTAATCAACAAATTTCTAACAATTTTCTAACAAACGTCTGACAATCAATACAACTCAATCTTCTCATTCTACAGCTAACTTGCAAACTGCTGTAACTGAAAAAATCTATTCTACATTAGAAAAAGGCAGCATGGCAAGGATTATTGCCCTTGACATTTGAAAGCTTTTGATAAAGTTTGACGTGCTAGTCTTCTCCATAAGCTTTTTTACACCCAATTCTGTTTTCTTCCTCAAAAAATCTCTAATTTTTCACTGTATGGAATACTGCTGTTATATTTGGGCTGGCTCTTCTAATTATGCTCTTTCTTAAACAAAGTCCAAAAAAACATTGTAAACATTGTAAATGAATCACTCTTCTACCGTCATAAAGTTGCTAACATCTCTTGTGGCACAAATCCAATGATAAAATATTACTAGTGGGATGATAATCGAATGATAAAAAAAATACTAATCTGATAAAATAATACTAGTGCAAAAGATAACTGGCAAGTGGGATCCCGTGTGTTCCTAATGTAATATAAGCATTGCTTTTATAAAACATCATTATCAGGATCATCATTTGGTCCCACATTATTTTCCAGGAGGCATTTGGTTGATTAAGCTGCAAGTTCAACTCTTCCATTAGATTGTGGGTAAGCTGATGAAATGTGATGGGAAATATCTCATTTGTAAAAATTCTTTAGTTTCACCAAAGATAAATTCATGATATTTATACGAATGTCAAACATCTGAAAAACTTTATACCCGCCAAGATGGGTGGCAAAAAAGTGTAAACAAAAATAAGATACTAAAAGCTGATCTGAAATTGATTATACAAACAAAAATGTCAGATCTAGAGATTATTTATGATCTGTATTCTTTATCAGAAAAAGACTGTGAACTAACTAATAATATAGGCAAATTGCCTCATCTAACTTTTGCTGACATATTTCAATGATATAGATTGGAACAGAGCTTTATCTAATAAGAACATTGAGGAAAGTTATTATAATTTTCTACATTATTATTCAGCTGCTAGCAAAAGTTTCATAACAAAAAAATGCATGAAAAGGTTTAATAAATAATAAAATAAAAAAATTAGGTTTAATCAAGAGTTGAAAAAGAAAATAAAACCCAAAAATTTATTATGGAAAATGAATAATAATAAATAAAAACAATAGTAACAAAATAACACATGCATTGTATATACATCTATAACACCTATAACATTAGTTACTGAAATAAATGAATGTCATATTTCTTCACTAGCACTATATTTTGTTTTCTTGTAACTTCCAAATTAATAGTAGTTGCATGTAGCCTTGTTGGAAATTAATTAGTTTATCATGCAAAAATTCTTTAAATATCTTTTTAAAGTTCTAAAGCAATCTTACTAGAATATTTGTTTAAACAAACATGTAGATATATATGAAGAATAGCATTGCAGGATAAATGTGTAGTCAACGCACTAAATTAACACTTTGTATAGACAATAATATGTCACTATATATTTAAAACCATCTCTTATATTAGGTGCCCAAAACTTTTATCATTGAAAACTTAAATAAAGAGTGCAACCGCATTGGATTACGTGATGTTGGTCATCTGTAAATACACCTAACCAATATGCATATTCTTCATTATCAGACTGACACATTCAAGTTTAAGAAACTGCAAATTTATTTAACTTATTTTTGTTAATAAACAAACAATCTTGTTGATGTACATTAATTACATTTTTTGTCTATTAAATTTGAATTTCCAAGGTTTTTAAACCATATTTCAATGACCAAACCTTGTCTACATATATATATATATATATATATATATATATATATATATATATATATATATATATATATATATATATATATATATATATATATATATATATATATATATATATATATATATGTATATATATATATATATATATATATATATATACACATATATATACATATATATATATATATATATATATATATATATATATATATATATATATATATATATATATATATATATATATACACATATATATATACATATATATATATATATATATATATATATATATATATATATATATATATATATATATATATATATATATATATATATATATATATATATATATATATATATTAGGGTATCCCAAGAAAAAAAAAAAAATTTCCTTTAGTTTTGTGTATAGTTTTGTCTGTTAAAAGTGAAAATAAGAAGATTTTTGAAAAATTTTGAAATTTGACCCCCCTCCTGTCCTTCTTTTAAAGTTTTTACCCCCTCTGCCGCCCACTTTTTTAAAATTATTTACTTTTAAATTGATTTTATAGGCTAAATATATAAATGTATTATTGCAATTAAATATGTTTTGTATCAATATTGATCACAATTATAATTTTAAACTATGTATCATAGCTAATATTAGTAAATGTAATTTGTTTCAATTCATTGATTTTCAAAAATTATTAAATAATATTATTCACAATGCTTGAGATGAGAAAATTTTTTATGATGAATATTAATGTTACATACATTATTCAAAAAATTTTATAATTTATAGTTACTTTTTCATCTATAGATATAATAGCATATATAAAAAATATTTTATCAGTTATGAGCAATAGTAAATCGAGGAAAAATGATGAGAAGTTTGATAATATTGTTGGTAAATTATTAACTACCCTTGAAGCAAAGATGTATAGTCAACTACCGACAAATGGAGATGTTGTACTCCATTATCTTTATCTTGCAAGATTTGAATTGAAATTAACTGGTAAAAAAGAAGTTGCATCTGTAGTTTGGAAAAAAGTTATTGTTTTTTGGAAAATGGCAGGAATTCCAATAAAACAGAAGAAAGATGTTGTCAGAATGATACTACATCTGATTTGTCTTAGAGAGAACTTGATTAAAAATGCAAAAAAAAAAATGCTATGCAACTCAACCTCTAAGTTTTACTAATAAACTATCATTATTGTTTGATATTGCAGCATCAAATGCAGAAAATTAAGAAAAGAAAAGATACCTCCCGTAGTATCAATAGTCAGATCTCAGATATAGACTTTCTCTCAGATCAGCGTCACTTAAAAAAGCAATTTTTGGGCCCATTAGACAAGAGTTATGCTATGAAAGTGAAAAGAAAGGAGGAAAAAGAGAAACATAAAATCAAGGATATTGAAAAAGAGAAATCTAGAAAGGAAAACATAGAAGAAAAAAGCTTCAATGTATTGGCATTATTTGATAATGAAGACAAAACTTATAATAAAAATAAAGAAAGTAATATTGCTAGACTGTAAAAAAAAAAATCAAAATATTAGAAAACACTAAAGTTTTCTTAATGGCTGATAGGTTGAATCTATCCAACAGAGAAAGATCTGGAATCATTTTAGCTGTAGCTGAAGCATTAGGTCACAATTTAGATGAAATATCTATCTCAAAAAGCACAGCGCACAGATCAGGTAATAAAATTCGACAGCAAGTTTCAGATGATCTTAAGAAAACATTCATTTCACCCATGTACTCTTCCATTCACTGGGATTCAAAGCTAGTATCTGAGGTCGATAATAAAGTGGAACAATTGGCTATTGTTGTAACAGGAAAACCAAGTGCACTTGAAGGGAAATTGTTGTGTGTATCCAGGATTCCTGATACAACTGGGCGAAGTCAGGCAACAGGATAAATGGTTCTGCAAAGTTAATTAAAGAACACTTTAACAAAAAGTTACTTTGGTGCGCCTGCCGACACCATACTTTTGAAAGAGTTTTGTCTTCTGTTTACTTAAAAGTTTTTGGAGAATGTAGATCTCCAAATTATGAGCCATTTAGATATTTTAAAAATGAGGTATGGCCTAAGCTTTCATTAACTTCAGATACTACTTTTAGAAAAATAAAAATCGAAGAACCAGTATTTAAGACCAAACAAGCAGAAGTAATAGTTTTTTTGTCTGGTTTACTTAGGCGGAAATCTCGAAAAATGTTAAGAGATGATTATCGAGAATGTTGTCAACTTGCTTTGCAATTACTCAATCCAAAACAAATAAATATACAGTGACACAAACCTGGAGCCTTCCATCATGCTAGATGGATGTGTACAATCTCGTACACATCAAAGATGTTTGCTTTTGCTGACCTGGCAGAGTATGAAGAAAGTTTTATAGAGAAATTGTCACGGTTTTGTAAATTTAATTTACTATTTTATGTGAAAATATGGCTTACGTGCACAAGCACAATCGATGCTCCATTTAATGACTTGGAATTCTACAAAGAAATGCTTATTTATAAAAAAATTGACAATGATGTTGCTGTTGCTGCCCTGGAAACATTTAATCGGCATCTTTGGTATTTACCCGAAGAAATGTCCCCTCTTTCATTATTTTCTGATAAGGTATCTGATTGAGATAAAACTAAAATTGCTAAAACAATACTGAAAAATATAAAAGAAAACTGTGAACACGATATAGGCTTTCCACAATTTCCTCTTCTGAAGCAGAGTACTTGTTTGACTGATTTAATTGGACCAAAATCAAGTAACATTTTAAATTTATTTGGATATTCAAATGAGGACGGCAGTTGGTTGGTAAAATGCCTAAAGTTGGAAAGCTAACACAAATTTTAATCACATGTTTGAGCATAACAAATCACTAAAATCTGTTAACGAGCTGTTAAACTAATACAAGACTATGCAACATCTATTACAAAAGATGATAAGCAGAAAGAATTTCTTTTACGTGCAGTAGAACACTACCCAAAAGTTCTTCCTTACATAAATAAACAAGCAATTCAAAAACTTAATTTTTGAAAATATGCTTTAAACAATCTCTTTTATTATACCTTAAAAATATTCTCATTTTATTGATATAATTTAAAAAAATTGAGATTCTTAATTTCTTAGTATTTATCCCATGGTGCTTTAATATTGCTAATTTATACCAATTATTTCTTTTTCAAAAAACAAAATTACACAATAAAATTATAAAAAATGTGAACATAGTTTATTATCGAAAATAATTTAAGTCCTTTGTGTCATTTTTTTAGAAAAAAAAAAAAAAAAAAAAAGAGCGGCGGGGGGGGGGGGGGGGGGGGAGGCAAATATGAAAAATTTTTGATTATTTTTTTTTGTTGCTTTTAGTAGATAAAAATACATACGAAACTGATTGAAAATCTAGAAATAATTAAAAACTAAAAAAATTCATGTCGTTTTGGGACACCCTAATATATATATATATATATATATATATATATATATATATATATATATATATATATATATACATTATATACATATACATATATATATATATATATATATATATATATATATATATATATATATATATATATATATATATATATATATATATATATATATATATATATTCTTATAGTGTAGTCGAAAGAGTCGTTTAATGTAAAAAAAAGTTTCTTTCGACTACAATTTTAATTACCTCGTCTCTTAAGCTGTATTTGATTGTTGTCGAAATGTCAAAGCAATTAAATAAATGCGGAAGTACATTAAATTTTATTGTTTTTTAAAAAAATTTTAAAAAACCGCAATAATAACGACTAGAAAGTTTTTTTTAATTTGTAGTGTTTTTGTTTTTGCTTTATTAAAAAACATTTTTAAAACATGCGTAAATGTTGCAACACCAACTATCTTATAGCCTGACTCTCCACGGAGTGCTGCTACATCGACTGACAACTAGCCTGACTGGCAAGGGAGTGCTGCTACATCGACTGACAAATAGCCTGACTCGCAAGGGAGTGCTGCTACAACAACTGACAAATAGCCTGACTCGCAAAGGAGTGCTGCTACATCGACTGAGGGTTTGGTTTGGGCAGGCAGTCTATCATTTAAAAAAAAAAAATTTAAGTTTTTAAACTTTTTCTGGTCTGGTTTATTAACGCGCTCTTTAAAACTACAGTTTATGGGAAACTCTTTTTAACTACCATGCAAGAGTATATATATATATATATATATATATATTTATATATATATATATATATATATATATATATATATATATATATATATATATATATATATATATATATCCAAGTTTAAGCATCTTTTTTCATAATATTGTAATAGAACAATATTAATAAAAACTCCTAACATTTTGTAGAATATAAAACAATAAATATTTCCAATATCGCAAAAGTTTAAGCATCTTTTTTCATAAAAAAAAAATTTAATTGAAATTTTTTTTTTCTTGGATTAATTTTACAGCGGTTGTTTTGAAGTAATATTACAGCAACTTTTGATTACAATTACTTTACTCAGGCTCAGATAAATAAAAACATTTTGATTGCATCTTAGCGTTGGATATCTGAAAAAACAACAACACTCATAAAAAAATGATTCAAAAAACTTGAATCATTTTTTTCAAATCGAAGCGAAACTTGATTTGTGAATTGAATTGATTTGCAGAGCTCTAATATATATATATATATATATATATATATATATATATATATATATATATATATATATATATATATATATATATATATATATATATATATATATATATATACAGGGTGTTCGGGATAAATTTGACATATTTATAATTGATTATATTTTTTTGTAGATTATAGGTATTAACACACACTACAGGTCATTTAAAAGTTTGAACCCTTCTTCATTCATATACAAGATGTCAGAAAGGATGGATGACTGGAACCCACCTGAATCATGGAAGAGAATAACGTGCATCATGATGATTCGTGCCGGCCATCAAAATAAGGATATTATGACTGCTGCCCAATGCTCCCTGAACACAGTAAAAACAATCAGGTATGAACTAGAGATTTGCAATGGTGACTACGAGGATGTAGTAAGAAGAAAGATCCCTAGCAGACGATCTGATTGCGTTCGTACAGCAGAATTCCTCGCAAGTCTGCAGGAACAGGTGTTGAAGAACCCTGGCATTGGAATTCGGGCTTTGTCACGTGAAATGAATGTTGCATCCTCTACTATGAAGCTTGCACTCAATGAAGACCTTCGCTACTACTCATACAAGCGCCACAAAGGTCAGCTACTCACAGAAAAGGCCCGTGAAAAACGTTTGATAAACGCGAAGAAACTTCTAAACAAAGTGAAACATCCTCTAGAACCACAAACAATCTGGTTTTTTTCCGATGAGAAAAACTTTTGCCAGGATCAAAAACACAACACGCAGAATAACAGGTGGCTTGCATGCAGTACAAAGGACATTCCTCGTGTAATGCAGACTAAATTTCCCCAAACTGTGATGGTTTTCGGATGTGTATCCTTTGAAGGCGATGTGATGGCTCCGCATTTTTTCCAAGAGGGCCTCAGGTTGACTTCAGATGGCTACGTGGAGTTGCTGAACACTGTAGTCAAACCCTGGATAACAAGGGTAGCCAATTGTAGGCCGTATGTATGGCAGCAGGATTCGGCCCCTTGCCATACCTCTGTGAAAAGTCAAAAATGGTTGTCTGAAAATTTCTACGACTTCACCAGTCTAAATGTTTGGCCTCCAAACTCTCCAGACCTTAACCCCATAGATTATTTTGTATGGGGCGCAGTTGAAAAAGACACTAATTGCACTTCCAGTAATACAAAAGCCCAGTTAGTGGATAAAATTAAAACAGTTTTTGAGGCCCTTCCCAGGGAGACTGTAGCATTAGCTTGTTCAAAATTCCGAAGCAGGATTGAAGCAGTGATCGATGCTAATGGTGGTTATTTTGAGTGAATTTTATTCATAGTATTGTAATTTACTATGCCTGTAACTTTTTTGTCAACTCATTAAATTTAATAGATACAAAGAAGATTTTCCTTTTTCTTTCGAAACTGTCAAATTTATCCCGAACACCCTGTATATATATATATATATATATATATATATATATATATATATATATAAACTAATTAACTAATTAAATTAAATGCAAATATTAAAACAAAGAATAATTAAAACCTCTGATGATGACTCTTCTAAAAGCTTTGAAAATGATTGTAGAATATCTCTAAAAAAATTATTCTATAAAAAATGATAGTCGAATTGCTTTTTTTGTAAATTTGTGTTTATATAAAAAGAAAAAATTATAATTTTGTGTAAATTAATTTAAAATATTTAGCTCCTTTTGTTTTATTTAAATTTCATTCAGAAATAAAATTAAAAGAAAAACTGTATGAAAACAAGAAAACATAAAATCATGTGTGTAATACACTTAATGAGGTGTAGTGGAAGAGCACTTGCTTTATAAAACTGAAGTTCTCAGTTTTTTCTCACCACATCCCTGGTAGTAGTACAATCCATTTGTTTCTCCGTGCAGCAGCCTTGTTTGTCAAGGTTCAGGCTTCTGAGTTCTGAGTTGTAAACAATAAAGTAACCTCAAGTATCAAATAACCTCTGACTGTAGTGGCCCCCATAGCATTGTGGTGGTGAATAACATTTTTTTGAAGTAATAGAACAATATTAATAAAAACTCCTAACATTTTGTAGAATATAAAACAATAAATATTTCCAATATCGCAAAAGTGCAGTAAAAATATATTTCTGGCTAACACCCTGTCTGTCTATCTATCTATATATCTATCTATCAATTAATCTATATATATATATATATATATATATATATATATATATATATATATATATATATATATATATATATATATATATATATATATATATATATATTTATATATATATATATTTATATATATATATATATATCAACCCTCCGAAATAGAGTCGATATTTCACTTTAAAAAAAATGCAAACAAGAGACTTGGAGTTTAGAATTTTTTTAATCTTTACATAAGAGAAACGCTAACTGACAATGTTGTACATTCTTTTTGTTATAATTTTAATAGTTAGCAAACTCATTGGAGTTTAGTTCTGTTGTGTTTTTAATATGCATTGCAGACAAAAAAATTTAAAAAGAATTCATCTTTAAGGATTTATGGTAGTAAAACTAATAAATGAAATTGTATCAAAATTTGTATTATAAAAAATTCACAAATATAGAAATTTAAAAAACCATTTAAAACATACTTAAAGTATTACTAGTTAGTTAGTCTAAATACCACAGTTTAAAACAACATAAATGATTTCTTAGTTTTTAACTGGAGATAAGCATTTCATAAATCAATAATCATGGCATTCTTTTCATTATTTTCCATTCTTTCAGGATATCCTGTCCAAAACAGGTCAGATTTTATTAACTAATAAAAAACCTTTATTATAATATAATTAGTTTTGTCTGAAAATTAAATGTTTACTGGAGAGTAAACATTTAATTTTCAGAAAATGAAAATTAAATACTTATCCTGTATTTAATTTTCATATTCTGTTCCAGCATAATTTGGTTTCAATGTCACCACTGTCATTCATTTTGACATGGTTCAAAGCAACTTTTACTTTGGGTAATACAACACAGATTGGGTCTGTCATAGCTCATAATCTTAAGATGAAACCTCAACTATTATATTTAAGTTTTTCAAACAATGTTTACTAAATAAGTAGCTTTTCAAAAAAGAGTTGTTCTTGCTTTATATTGGCGACTTAGTATCATACAATTCAAATAAATAATTTTAAATTTGGATCTTTGTTTGGCTAGCTTGATGGTTTTTTTTGCATAAACACATTTCTTTAGTAAATAAAACTTGGATTTTCATGTAAATATTATATTAGTTAAAAATCCACAAATATCTCTTAAAACTTCCATTTAAAAAAATTCCTTAAACATTTTTAATTATAAATTGTTAAAATAGTGACATGATTGTCATCAAATATACAATTTACACAAAAGTTAAAAAAAATAATAACAATCTTATGATTGTTGTTATTTTGTTTAAATGACACAATTATATAAAAAAAAAAATCAAACTTTTGATTGTTAGCAGTAACTTTTTGCTGTTGTACTTCTTGAAACTTTGCATAAGAACTTCCACTGCTCAATCCCCCTCCACCACCTAACACATTACATAAAGACTGCGTTTTTTTTATTTTTGATGCAAACAATAGAGGTCTTTTTGAATAATTGAGATGAGCATCATCTTGCTAAACAAATCATTAAAACAGAGATAACAAAAAATCAAGTAGAAAATAAAGGTGTAATCATAAAAAAGTACTAAAGATTTTTATATGGTGGGTCCAATAATATAACTGGATAACTTAAATTTTGATGGTTTTAAGATATCTCAAATACGCTATCGTTATTAAAATAAAGACGGTTATCAAAAATAGTTGTTGAAAAAAACTTTTAAGGCAAAAATTTAAACTGCCATTATTATTTTTATTTAACTGCCATTATTGTTTAGTTGTAGCATTGAACCCATAATATCTTTGTAGAAAAACAACAAGTAAATATAGTAAAAATAAAAGATACATTAATTGAAAGTAGCTAAATACTAGTTAGCAGAGTAATGGCTGGATGTTCTGATGAGAAATAATTAGTAAGTAGACTGAGTGTTTGCTGTATGTTATAAGTTAATTGAGAATATTATATTACTATAGAGTAGTTATAAGCAATACGAGGTAGTTATGTAAGTAATATAATGGGTCATATGATAATTGATAATATGTTAGACAATATAATTAGATATTTAGTAGATAATATGATGTTTTTTAATTAGACGGTGGAAAGTATAATGGTAAACACTACAATCCTAAGTAGTAACTATATATAAATATAACTGTAATGACAAAAAAAAAACACTAAAAAAAACACTAAAATATAGCAAACCCTAGCCTATGCCTTGGGGAGGTAATAATAATAATTTATTAAAAAATTATTATTATTATTATATATTAATATCGATATTCCTAAAAATGTAGGTGTGCACTCTCCTAATTTATTTACACAACTTAACTTTTAAAATGTCAACTTAAATTCAGATGATTTTTTTTTTAAAAAAACTAGCCTTTACTATGTTTGCATATTATAATAAGAGATGATTTAAGAGAAAGATATAATAAGAGATGAATTAAGAGAAAGAGAATTTTAAAGCATCAATGTTTAAAAAAAAAACACTGGATAAAGTGAAAAAAAAAAAGTAGTTTAAATAATAAATAAATAAAGTTTGCAGATACAGTGAAAGAATGCATGTAAAAGAATGCATTTGAAATAAAAGAATGCAAGAATGCATCTTGCTGAGTAATTAATAAGGTGAGATTGACTTCTGGTTAACAGAATAAGTTATAATAACTTGCTTGAGTACCTAACATGGTTCTCATGCAAGTTATTAACAGACAACATCCTTTAACATCAATCTTTGGTGATCCGATTGTATGTTCATCATATTTCAATAACCATCCTTGTTTTATCCACTCTTGTTATTTGCTCTCATACTCTTGCTTAACACCTTCCCAAACTTCTTACTGAACCAATATATTTGCAAATAGGTTGGAATCATTTCTATCCTTCTATATCCATTTTACTTTCCAATACATTCCATCAAAAAATGCTTTTCATGGTTTCGCTTCTTAATTTCAAGTTTCCTTTAATTTTCTACTGCTGCTCATAAATTCCCGAGAAAACCTACTTCTCCTGACAGAAGTAAAACATATTGAGTATCCACAATAGCTTTTACGGCTCTATCATCAACCTTTATTTGAATGACAACAAGTACACTTAGTCTATGGCTTCATACAAGCAAACACAAGAGATTATAAAGGAGACACAATTTTTAGCAGAGAAATGAGAAATATCAGGTCACTGTCCATCTCAAAGAAAATCGCATAAGAAATCTTAGTCATAAGATAGTAGTAAGAGGTGTGATGATAGGGTGATGACGACAGGATGAATCTAATGTACAAGAAGTATGAGATAATAGTTTAAGTGAGATCATAATATGATCTGAACCACCTAATGAAGATCAAGAGACAAGAAACAAATTAAAGAGAGGAGGTAAGCAATTAGGGTTGTCTGGGTAACAAATCAAAAAATTAGTAAGAAACATAAAAAAAATTTAGCTTAAAGCCATTAAAAAAAATAAAATTAGATCACAATATTCAGACAACTTTCTTAAAATAAAATGTGTAGGAAAGTATTAAAAATATATGAGGTTAAAAATTACCTGAGAACTAGATTGTGACCAGTAATCACTTGTGCCAGGGTTCTGTTGTGAGTCACTGTGAGAATGATGTGTATCAAAGGGTGCAGTAAAACTTTGAGAAAACATTTCTTGTGAATTCTGTGATTGGAAACCATGGTGACTCAGATCTCTAAAAAAAATCATTAGTACACCATACTAAAACATAAGGTACAAAATGTTTAAATAAAAAATTACTTTAAATAGTAAACAAAGATACTATAATATATAGAAAACAAGTACTAGTTATCTATATATGCTTATGTGTACATTTTAATTATTTTAACATTTTAATTATATATCATGATTTGATGAAATTTTGTATGTTAATGATAAAATTAAGTTCATTCCATTAAAATTTTAAAAAAGACACACAAAACTTTGAAAAGTTATGTAGGTCAATTTAATATTTACTGTCTTCTATGTAGGTCAATTTAATATGTAGGTCAATTTAATATTTACTGTCTTCTATGTAGGTCAATTTAATATTTACTGTCTTCTATGAAAATGACACCCATAAGTATAACATCACATATAGTTCGCAGAAAACTACCTAAGCTTCCTTCTCAAACAAATCATTTATGTTATGAGAATTTTATAAATGTTCCCTTCTTGCCTGAAATAATGAACCATCTCCAGTTCCAAATAACAATGTCATGTGGGGAGTATACTCATATCAACAATTTAAATTGTTTGTGGATTCTACCTATGAAGAGATCATAAATTACCGAAGAAATATTTTCAACATTCCATCTGGAAAGGCAGGTAAAGAATTTATAGAGGAGTTAACCTTTTGGTTAAGAAAGTTTAATTCCACTTCTAGTTTAAATTCAATCGCGCTGAAAGTTACAATGATTTTGCCGAATCTTCTTTTGCAAAAACCCTCCGCCAAATCAAAGTCCAAAGAACATACATTATGTTTAACTCGTAGAATTGACCTTTGGAAAAAAGGAGATACTAGTTTACTGTTAAAAGAAGTTCGAAATATACAAAAAAATTTGTAAATTCCAAAAAGAAAAGATCTATGGACGATACATCTAGAATATTTGCCAAATTAATTATGGAAGGCAAAATCACTGCAGCGCTGAAATTTTTAGAAAAATAGGCATCATCCCGCATACTACCACTATCAGACAACACATTAAAAGACCTTAAAAGCAAACACCCTGAACCCGCCCGAGTAGAAGATTATAGCTTACTGTTTGATCCGATTGATTTAATCCCAAAATGTTTCTTTGATTGTATTGATAAGCAACTAGTTATGAAAGCAGCATTTGCAACTAAAGGATCTGCTGGACCATCAGGAATGGATGCCGATATTTATCGCCGCATCTTATATTCTAAAAACTTCATCAAAGAAGGTAAAGAACTCCGAAAAGAAATTGCTAAAATGACACAAAACTTACTAACAGAAACATATGAACCAACATTTCTAGAAGCTTTCACTGCTTGTCAATTAATTCCTCTAGATAAAAATCCAGGTATTAGGCCAATTGGAGTAGGAGAAGTATTAAGGCGTATCATAGGTAAAGTAATTAGCTGGAGCTTCAACAGTGAGATAAAAGAGGCAGCCAGGCCATTACAAACATGTACTGGACATGGGGCAGGAGCCGAAGTGGCTGTACACGCCATGAAGGAAATATTCGACAATGTGCAAACAGATGCAATTCTTTTGATTGACGCAAAGAACGCATTTAATTGTATGAATCGATAAGCCGCCTTACATAACATCCAGATCATTTGTCCATTAATTTCAATTTACTTAATCAATACTTATCGAAATCCATTGAGGCTCTTTACGGCAGGGGGTAAAGAAATATCTTCCCAAGAAGGCACAATTCAAGGTGATCCCCTTGCTATGCCATGGTACTCTTGCAACACCACGATTATTATAGAACACTTACTTGTAAATTACCCACAAGTTAAGCAGGTGTGGTTAGCAGACGATGCTGCAGCTAGTGGAAGCATTGCAAACTTACATAGCTGGTATCAACACCTTATTGATGAAGGATGTAAACATGGCTACTATGTAAACCAATCTAAATGCTGGTTAATTGTAAAATCCCCCTCGTTAGCAGAGAATGCAGGCATAGTATTTGGTAAATCGGTCAACATAACTACAGAGGGTCAACGACATTTGGGTTCAGTAATAGGTTCGCAAAATTTTAAGAACAAATATTGCACTGAGAAAGTAGCAAAATGGTTAACCGAGTTAAAACAACTTTTTAAAGTAGCAGAGACGCAACCACAGGCCGCTTTTATTGGGCTTACAAAAGGATTTCGTTCAAAATTTACATATTTGCTAAGAACTATTCCAAAATTTGAACAATATCTAGCGCCCCTTGACAAAATACTTAGTCATTTGTTGTTGCCAACTCTTTTTGGAAAAGATACGCCCTTTGAGGATCACATTAGAAAACTTTTTACATTAACTCTTTGAGATGGAGGATTAGGTATACCTATACTAGTTGAAGAAGCGCCTCACCAGTTTTTATCATCTGTTAAATTAACTAAAAATCTTGTACAGCAAATTATAGATCAAGATACAATTTTAAAAACAAAAAACTCTTCCGGGAATATTCTAGAAGATCTTGAAAAAATATTAACTACTGACAGAATTAAGCATCGCAAAGAGAAAACAATTGCAGTTGATTCAATGCAACCAGATTCAATGTTAAGAAACATACAGCAAACAAGAAGCGAATGTGCTAGCACCTGGTTAAACGCCTTACCACTAGAAAACCAAGGTTTTGTTTTAAATAAAGAAGAATTTCGAGATGTACTTTGCTTACGTTATAATTTTGACTTGAAAAATATCCCTCGTATTTGTGAATGCAGAGAACCTTTCAATGTAATTCATGCATTGTCGTGTAAGAAAGGAGGCTTCATTTCAGGTCGTCATGATAACATAAGAAATTTGTTCACCACATTGCTTAAAAGAGTGTGCATAAATGTTCAATCCGAACCACACCTCATACCCCTTGATAATGAGAATTTTTATTTCTATACAGCAAATAAAAGTAACCAAGCTCGTTTAGATATTAAAGCAAATGGTTTTTGGCGAAATGGACAGACAGCATTTTTTGACGTAAGAGTTACGCATGTCAATTCCATGAGCAACAAAAATCTAGATATAGCTGCTATATTCAGAAAACACGAAAAGGAAAAAAAAAGAGAGTATGACGAACGAGTTCGTGAAGTTGAACATGGCAGCTTGACACCACCAGTGTTTGGTACAAATGGAGGTATGGGTAAAGAATGTCATCGGTTTGTTAGAAGGCTAGCGGAGAAACTAGCGGAAAAACAAAATGAAAAATACTCAGTTGTTATGACATGGTTAAGAACAAAGTTATCGTTTGAGATACTTCGCTCAACTATCCTTTGTTTAAGAGGCTCAAGAACACCCTGGACTAAAAAAAACGATTTTGAAATCGGTGTTGATTTTAAGATGGATACTCTAGAAGCAAGAATCTGAGCTCTTATAAATTTATATTATAGCATTTTGTTTTACTTGTATATTTGTTAAAGTGGTTTAAATCCCTTTAAGAAAATCAACCATAAGAACGCTATTGAAGACTGTATAGTGCAAAACTAAAACAAACTGGCTTATCGACGTCAGATAAATTTTCTTAGGATGAAAAAAATCTAACAATATGGTAGTCGAATACAAAAAGTATAACCGAAATACATGGTATAAGCTATTAGAGTGACTAAAAGGTAATAGAAAAAAATTAAAAATTAAAAGTAAGTAAGTAAAGTGGCTACCACCTAAAGGGAGGTAAAAGTGATAAACAAATGGGTTTGTCTTGTAAAGAACGCATGCTAAACTTAATCTATTTTTGTCTTGTTTTGGGGCGTTCCATATGTAAAAAGTGTATAGCAAAGTTTGATCGTTGTAGTCCTTGTGTGGTTAGTACGTATTTTATAAGATATAAAATGCATTTATTGTGATATTTTATTTTTTTATTCTAAATAAAATATGGATATTTACAAACAATATAATACATTTCATATAGTCAATAATAACCAATGTAGATAAGTAATAAAAGCAACATGTGCAATAATATATTTACTAAAGAATTTTTTTGCCGTACATATATCTAGTGTTCAGAATTCAGTTATTCAGAATACCATAAGAAACTATGCGACATCACTGTCAGGCTGGCAAGACAGTGATGTAACAGATAATTTATGTAAAACTGCGTATATATAACTGTGGAAATAATATTTTATTAGTGGAGTCACTTGCACCAGAAAAATTGTGTCATTGGATGTTTCAAACTTCATGATTCCATTATTAAAAGAACAGAGAGAAGTCAATCAATGATCAATGTAATTATTGTACATCAACAACTACATGGATCAAAAGATTAGTCACATGTGATTATAATGATCAAAACTAAATCTATTTAGTTTTGATCATTATAATCACATGTGACTAATCTTTTGATTAGTCACATGTGATTATAATTGTAATTTTAGATGATAATCTAAAATTACAATTATAAAGGCTTTCCTTTTCTGATGCCTGCTGTTACAATAGATTTTAAAAAGAACCTAATAACTTAAGTTATGTGATCTTTTTATGTTGTTAACTAAATGTCAAGACAAATAAAAACAAGCAGAACTAAACTGATTATTTATAGATAAATTTGTATTTTATTACATATTTTCAGATGATACATCAAGTTAAATTGTTATTAATGATTTATTTACGAATAACACGTATTATGGGTTTCTTACTGCTAGTTTTCTAATACATAAAAAATTTAAAATTATTATGTGCATTTTTTTATTAGATAATATTTAAAATAAAATTTGATATAAACTTTAATAAAAGCTCATTTAACAATGATACAGGGTAGCAAAGTTATATAAATTTAATTTCTGTGCGTTATATTCAAAATTCTCATAAATAAACAAAAGTCTAACTCCTCCACTCTTACATTACAATACTTAAAATTACTTATGTGTCTGTGTTTAACTTTACTTTGTTTATTTATGAGACTGTTAAGAAAATAATAGAAACTTTATTTTTGAAGTTTATTGTTAGTAGAAACTTATTGTTAATAGAAATTTACTGTTAATATAATATTGTTAATAATAATAATGTTAATAATAATATTGTTAATGATAATATTGTTAATAATAATATTGTTAATAATAATATTGTTAATAATAATATTGTTAATAATAATATTGTTAATAATTATATTGTTAATAATAATATTCTTAATAATGATACTGTTAATATAATATTGTTAATAATAATATTGTTAATAATAATATTGTTAATAATGATATTGTTAATATAATATTGTTAATAATAATATTGTTAATAATAATATTGTTAAAAATCATATTGTTAATAATAATATTGTTAATAATAGCATTGTTAATAATAATATATAATATTATTGTTGATAATAATATTGTTAATAGATATTTATTTTTAATAGAAATTGAAATGTTGTTGATATTTATAATATTTTAAATATGGAGCTGATCAGTAAATAATGACACCAATGATGTGTCAGATAAACTAAAAATAAAGATTGTAATTTTTTTTTCTTAAACAACTGGAAAATTTTTACATTGTTTTGTTGGACTTTTAATTTAGAGTATTTTTAAATTGATATTGAAAACTTATATACTGATCAGTCAATCATTTGTTATAGAAGGTATGAAGTAGTTTTTAGACTGACCTATAGCATTTTCTTTTTATAGTCACATCCTAATGTTATATTTTTATCCACATAATAATTTTTTAGGTATATGGCCCCAACAAAAATGTAGCATGTATTTCATAAAGCATTCAAAAAAACATTTAGTTGATAGTTTCACTTTATCTTCTTATTCAACCATTGAGTGTAGAAACGGCCATATACTTTTTATATTTGTTAAAAATAAAGAGCCATTTACTAAAACCGTTAAATTAGTCAATGAGTATGTTAGCTTTAACTAAACCACAAATAATATCTATAACCTTGTGAATATACCCAATTATAACTTAACAATTGGACTCAAAACTATAAAAGCTAATCTAAAAATTATTTTGCCTTTTGCAATGAGCTTTTTGTTTCTCATAGACCATTGGATACAATTGTATTACACTGATTAAAAAGTTGTATGAGTATTTATTAAATGAATTTTTTTTGAGATTAAATTTAGAATCTAAATAAAATATTGTGTATTGTTTTTCAAATAACAAAATATCGTTATTTTTAAAGTATTTATACAAATTATTAGATATATTAAATAATTCTTTCACTAGGTTATTAATGATTTTAGGTTTAAAAAAAAAATTAAAACAATGTCAAAACTTACAGAACCATGTCATGTCATGTTATGCTGATTTAGCATAAAATTACCAAACTGCAAGTATTGTGACTTGCAATTTTATGATAGATGGCGTCATGTCTATCGTTATCATTATTGAAATTTAAATTTTTAACCATTTACTAAAAGCCATGACAAATTAATTACAACTTTTGTTTTAAAATGTATATAGTTTTTCTCAAGCAAGGCTCCATTTACTTAAAATATAGATACTTTGATGCATCTTGTAATGTGGTAAAAAAAAATTTATACTAATTTCTATTATTTTATATAGTATCAATTTCAATTTAATAAAATTGCATTTAAAATTAAAAAATTTTTTTTTAAGTTGGAGAGGTGAAGGGGGGGGGGGAAGAGGGCATACACTCCTCACCCTAAGTCAATGCATTTACCATTAAAATATGTTGTAATAAAGAGAAACTTAATTTTTGCATTTTATTTTAGATTTACTCATTTTAATAAAAATAAATATATTTATATTATTTAGCAGTGATTATTATTTAGCGGATTAAGACTTCTTGGGGCCCGAGGCTATTTTTGTTTTTGGAGGCCTTTTTATGGGCCAGAGCCTTAAAATGAATATAAAAAAAATATATATATATATATAAAAATATATATAAAAAAAAAAAGGTCCTCTAAAATTTTGGGGACCCCTAAATTTGCGGGGCCTGGGGCTATAGTCCCCCTGCCCCCCTTGATCCGACACTGTTTTTTTAGTCATTTTTAATAATAGGCTGTGTTAAACAATCTCACCCTTAACTCAAAAATACACTTCTTAAATTTGGCAGTGGTCTGGAAACAAATTATAACAGTTTCTTGTAAATAAAAATTACAAATTTTGTTAAAATAGGCTAATTTTATTTTTTAAAAATGAATTTTTTGACAGTATAGATGGTTGTTTGGTGCCCGCTTTAGCCCCTAAATATCTCTAAACACATTGTTCAAAACTATTCAAAATTTGTAGCCATTCTTACACCTTTCTTTTGATACCAAGCTGTAAGTAAGTTTGATTTTTTGGTATAATTAAATAAATTTTTATACAATTTTACTTTTATTAGTTGTTATTTATAACTTATTTAACTTTACTTCCTTTTTTTAACCTACTTTTTTTATGTGGTTTTAATTATTACATATTATTATTATTGTTATTATTATTTTTATCTTATTTAGATCATTGCGCTTTATTAGTGAATCACTATTTACAATAACCTGTGTTTTTTGTAACATTTTGAACACGAAATATATTGTTATTGTTGTTGTTGTTGTTGTAGGCGTTTTGATAGGAATTGGCAAAGTTATAATAATTTACGTTAAGAAAAACTTAATTTTGATATTAATTTTTATAATTTTATTACATTTAACAAATCTAAACTAAACATATCAATAAACTTACGAATAACTGCTAGACCGCCTATTTTCACTGAAACTTTGGGAAAACATTTAAGCAACAATATTTATTATCGAAATATTATTGAGTAGAAGAAGTCGTCAACAATTATTAATTAAGCCATTCGAAATAATATTTATTTACAAGAAACCCTTACAACGCATGTTTTGTTTACACTTAATAATTTTTTTTTTTTTTAAATCTTCGCGGTTTTTGCATTTAAACAAGATCTCAGCTTAGCTTTGAAGTATCGGAAACAAAATCTTTAATAGCTAGGCCTTTTTCACGCTTATTCTTTAGGGTAGATAATTTTGCTTGATTTTAGACTAATTTTAATATAATTTTAAAGATTTTGTTTGTGATAATGTAAGAGATTTATTTAATTTTCAATAGTTTTAGTTTTCAGGCATTGATGTCTTGGTACCAGTGTATATTAAGATTATTATATTTATAAAACTTTGCTCCCCTGGATCATTATTAAATAAGCTTTCATTAAAAATTATATCAAATTTGATTTTAAAGATGATCTGTAAAAAAAAAAAAATGCACAAAGTAACTTTAAAAACTTTTTACCCAGGAAAAAAAGTTCTATAGAATTTCTATAAACTTTTGAAACATATCGCCTATAGAAATTCTATAGAATTCTATAGAAATTCTATATAATCTCTATTAATTTTTATAGAAATTTCTATAGAACTTTTTTTTCTACTTTTTTTTTTTTATAGTAAACTGTTATAATACTTTTTATTTATGTAAAAAAAGTTTTATTGCAATTTCTATTGAAGTTATTAGATATTCTATAGAAGTTCTATAGAATTCTATATAACTTCTATTGAATTTCTGTTGGCAATATGTTTCAAAAGTTTATAGAAATTCTATCGAACTTTTTTTCCTGGATATATTAGAGTAGCATTTATACATCATGACTCTGATGTATTACAAAAAAAAATCTAGATTTGAAATCAGAGTTTTGTCATATATAATATTCTATGTAGTATCAACAACTTTCAAAGTATTATTATGTAATACCAACAATTTAACATTTTTTTTAATACAAAAAAACTTTTTGAAAATTTTGGTTAACGCCCACCTTAATTACCATTGATTATTAAATTTAGAATTCAATTGGTTTTAGCGTTTCCCAGCGGGCACAAGTACATTCATTTTACGTACATTGTATGTCCGCCCGTCTGAGAGAGGGTTATAACCACAAATAAGTAGCCTCCTTGTCTGTATTGGCCTTCTTGGTCTTGAGGAGGTGAATTGAAAAAAAAAAAGTTAGTGCAGAAGCACTTATGTGTATCAAAGAATAGAATTCTTTATTGCAACCAAAATTTTTCTTTATTGACTATTCAAATAAAGCAATAAATGCATTGACCTATTTTAACCTAAAATAAATACATTGACCCATTTTACTCTAAAAAGATAGATTGAATTTATTTTTCTAGGGTAAAACATTTAATTATTGTTATTTAGTGGTAATAAATAAAATTATGTAATTTAATTCCAAGAAACATGGCTTTTTATTTTTGATGGGATTTTTTGTAAATACTATTTTATTTATTATTATTTTTTAAATTACAAGCACTTAGTTATGTATTCAAAAGGTTGTTCATAAATAACAAAAACAAAAATTTTTATACTCTTGTTAAAGATGACGTATATATATGTTGATATTGATTACGTGGGCCAGCAATCTGATTGGCGCCCGTATTTATCAAATTTTCCTTATATTAGGGGAGAATTGCCTTAATTGGAACACTTTAGGAATAAATATTTATTACCCAAAGATGGCTCAACTATGAAAACATTTATGATTTGATTAATACAAACAGACATCCCTATTATACTTGTAATCACTATTTGACTTAATTGATTGCACTGGTATTGGAAATAAATTTGTTTTTGCAAAGTTACTATTTTGTTCCAATCAAGGCAACTGGTTCCCTAAATTGGAACACTTTGATTCCTTCATCAGAACAGGTTATTTTTTTAAAAGAAAAAATCCAGTAAAATTAACAAAAATTTGTAAAAAATGATTTTCATCTTTACAGTGAAAATTTAAACAGCTAATTCAAAACCTATTATAGGATTAGTATTACCCTGATAAATTTAAAGTCTACAAACAAAAAATTGTATAAATCTTCAACTGCTATGACGTTCTCAAAATTTATTGATTAAAAATCACTAAATAAAGTATTATTTTTTAGGTTTATGGTTGTTACTAAGTATTTTTTTTATTGCACTCGAACTACTTTTACAACTCTTTGATTTTATTACTAATTAAGTAAGAAAAACTTCAATGTTCCAATCAAGGAAACTTTCGACTATTTTGTTATTCACTACAATAACATGCTTGCAGCAACTTATTTTGCATTTTAAATCCCATCGAATTAAATATAAAAAACAGTATAACCGGTAGCACCATAGTTTACCCAGCGCAATCAATATAGTGTGAACACAAAATTAGATCGCTGAAAAAAAATGACGCAAAAAAAACTTTAAATCAATGGTACAAATGCAATAACTTTCAAAATGTGTCAAAACATAGAAAATAATGCGTTTCACTAAAAAAATGCAAAATATAGCCATAATTCATTTTTTTTTTCAAAAATAAATGCAAGTGTTCCAATTAAGGCGCTGTTCCAATTTCGGCAACTCTCCCCTATATATGAAAATATTTCATTTGGTGCCCTCAAGATAGTCATATGCAATTTTTTCTAGACAAAAGTTTAAGGTTACACTTAAGATTTGGATACAAAGTCCAAGAATGATGCCATAGACATTACTAATTGCAGAAAGAGTTTAAACGATATCTTTAAGGTTTAAATGTAATGATATTTTTTGGCATCAAAGCATAGATTTGAAGAAATGATAAATTTTCACTAGAAAAACGTCCTTTTATGTTCAATATTAACGCATCAAGTAGAGGGATGTAATTTAATTGTATCGGATGGTATATTTTCTCGATATGTCTGTCATTGTACTATTCTTTTGTAGGTAAAACTACCATCTTTTTCAATTATTGTTTTTTCTGCTTTTTCGCAGTTTTCTCTTTAATGTTTTAAAACAATTAACAGGTTTTAAATGCAATTTATTGCTTTATGTAAATCTAAATTTTTTTTGAAACAATTGACTGAGCCCATTTGTTAAGGAGAACACATGTACTGTACAGCCTAAAGACACAATAAAATCACTTTATCTAATTGATAATAATAAAATTCTTGCTTTTGATGAAGATGTTCTGTCATTCCATTTAGATATATTGTCCAGTGCATTATTTATTTGCGGAAGCTCAACACTAAACGTCAGCAAAGTATCATGTCTTTCAACCCATCGTGTTTCACAGAATGAATTCAGTTGCGAATTTAGCATTTTTTTATAACAAAAATTTGTTTTGAATAAGCATTAAAAAAAGCAACAACTTCGCTAATTACATTCAATTAAATTCTTATTGCTTGTATGTTCGAACTCTTAGATAAAGTTAAATTTAAAACATGATTATAAGATGGACACCTAACAGTATTTGACGCAACTTGTTGAATTTCAACTACCGCTCAATTTTGTAATGACGTCATAACAACCATCCGTTCCAACACCGACACATTTTTCTTAAAAAAGGTTTAGCTTTCTTTCAATAATGTTTGTAAACGATTGGCGAATAGCTTAGCTGTCAAGAATAGGTTCATAATAAATGGATGCATTACTTTTAGTTTGATTATTTCGATCATGGAAATCAACAAACCCAACAAAACCTTTTCGAACTTATCCAAATAGCGTAATATTATTGCCATTTGTGACTGATGTGATGCATCAGTTGTTTCGTCAAACATAATAGCATAGTAATTTGATTCTCTAACACGACTCACAGTTTGTTTACATATTTATTCTCCACAGCATTCAATTAAAGCATTTTGTGTAGTTTTGTTAATGGATTTTGCAGAATCTCTAGCTATTTTCAAATAATTTTCTAAATTGCCACTAAATTTTGGCAACTTTCAAAATTTTAGCAACTTTCAAACATTACCTTCATTTGTCATCACATCAGAATCGTCATCGTCTATGTCTAATAAGCTGCTATCATCTCTAGAGCCTCTAAAAGGAATATTTGCCTGCCTAAAAAAATAATTGTTTTAACAATAAGTGTCAATTGTTGACGATTTTCTAAAACCTGTTGGAGCCGTTAAGTGTTTACTCTGTCCATTACTGGTTTATTATAGTTTTTTAAAAAGCACCAATTTTTAAAAATATTAAAGGCATTAAGAAAAAATAAAATAAGATAAAAAAATCACTTGCTATATAACTAGCTAGTCGATTTTTAGTGTTGAGTCTATTATAATTATGAAAATTAGAGAATCTAAAGTGGAGTAGTCAACAATTGTCATAAACCCTTTTTAGTGACAAAAGCAAGTTTGTACTGTTCAGATTAGATGAAATCAGGTATGTTTAACATCCAGTAGGTACAAGATACAATCCTAAACACCAACTGCCTACCGTAAAACATGGAGGAGGTATTTTAATGCTTTGGAGATGTTTTAGCCGAGATGGGGTTGGTTCGCTCCATAGAATTACCGAGACTATAAATCAAGAAAAGTACAAAGATATATGTAAGGCTATTATGTTGCCTCATGCAATAGATAAAATGCCTCAAGGATGGATATACGAACAGGATAATGATCTCAAACATGCAGCCATATTGGTTTCAGAGTTTTTCAAAAATAATAAACTTAATGTTTTGAAGTAGCTATTCTAATCACGTGACTTAAATCCAATTAAACATCTATAGGAATATATTGACCGTAAAATAAAAAGGATCAAGTCTACAAGTCATGCTGATTTATTTAATATAAAGACTCTCAGTGGAGTGCTGCTATATCGGCTGAAGGTTTGGCATGTGGCAGCAACCTTTTCTTCCTTTTTTTTTTTTGTTTTCTTCTTTTTCTAAAAACACAGTATGCTATAAAAATAAGCAAAACGAGTGATCAAATTCTTATCTAAATAATCTATAGAAGTTGAAGCTAACTACCTAACTACCTAGTGATGGTTTTGATGATAGTTTTCTTTGAGGCCTTGCAGATGATTCTAGAGTCCAATCAATGAAAAAAATGCTTCGAGATTCTATTAAAAAAAGATTTATGAGTAATATACAATTAAAACGTCACTTTAATGTACTTACTATGTATTATTTTGATATACGATATTGATTATTTCAAATGTTTTGATTTATTTAGATTCGGAGTATATTTGGCAAATACACAAGACATGAAGAGTTAAGGAAGAAAGCTGAAACAGAGAGGTTGGTTCTAAATGATCTAGGGAGAACAGACAAAAGCAAAGAACCTACTTGGGATTGATAAGCGAATGGGTGGGGGTGTGACACCCACCCCCCATCAATTATTTTTTCGTTTAATTAGTCGGGAAATTTGACTCTTTTTGACTAGTTAATCGCCAAATGTAGATCCTTTCGACAAGTTTGTTGGTAAATTTAGACAGTGAGTCGGCTAATGTCAAAAAGACAGTGGGCAAATTTTAAAAACGAAAAATTGATGTACATAAAAAAAAGGGCCCAAAATAAAAAGGAGGTATATGAAAACAAAAATTTTACTGACAATATAGTCATTTTCTTATAATATAGAAAAATTTAAAAAAATAGGGGCGCCATCCCGGTGGAATTTAAGTTCTAATTAGACGTATAAAGATTTAAAGCAGACTTGGATGAATAGTTATTACCTTATTGTTAGTAAAGTAGGTACTGTGAAGAAATATAAGAAGCTTCATAAAAGTGAGATTTTTATTGGAAATAATCTTCACGTTTTCTATCTCAAGTCAAAGAAAATCATTGTCTATTGCTGTGACCATTATTTCATTCCAAGAAATGTTTTTAATCACTTGGTAGAATACCTTGGATTCTTTATATGAGTATCAATTCATCCAAGCTTGAAAAGTTTAGTTTGTATTAACCAGGCTTGTGTGACAGCATCAAAATAGGACTTTTGAATATTACGTCTCTAATTAATAACTTCCTGAGTGATGATCAGAAGATTCTAGTCTCCGAGGTAAAGCATAGAGTGACAATCTTTATCGTCATTTTATGCTTTGCTCATTAAATCCTTAGCATGTTCAAATTCTTAAAAAAGTTTTTTTGATTTTTTTGCTTTTTTGGGTTACCCTGTTTCTTTATTAATAAGCTATGATTTCTTTATTAATATATATACACCCATGTTTCTTTATTATTATACTATGATTTGGGGATCAAAAGCTTTTAAGAAATAAAAACTTTAAAAGATAACATAAATTATTAAGTAAAGAAATAAAACTCCTTGTAAAAGCTTAATAAAATATAAAAACAATTTAGCAACAAACTCGAAGCACAATCTAAATCCAGTTTATGCATATATAAACAGTAAAACCAAAGCAAAAGATTCCATAAAAGCACTCAATACAAATGAAAAGTTAACTTATGATTAAAACGGTATTAATAATGATGGAATTAAAATGGAAATATATTAAAAGACTACATTATATTTAGGCTCAAATAGTATACCATAAAAAAAGTTACAGTAAATCAACAAATGTAAGTAACTAAAGTTTAGCATTGATATCTATCAAGAATCACCTTGAAAAATTAAATACCAAAAAAGCAATGAAAGCTAATAAGGTTCATCTAAAGTTTTATAATCAGCAAAGACGTCAAAACCATTATTGAAAATATTTGAAAAAATGTTTGACACTGGTAGTCTACCCAAAGTTTGATTTAAAACCAACATAGTACTTTTTTTTTACCAAACTTTATACTGTCAAAATTTTTTCACTGCTACATACTACTAAAAGATTCACATATACCACCTCCCACTTGTCCATACTTTTAATAGTGTAGCTCCATTGAATATATTTGTAACCTAGAAAAAATTACAAATGTTTTGTCTTTTTCAAGCAAATCATCAATCGGAAATATTTGCATTTAATGTTGCGATAAGAAGTTTGTTTAATGTAAAAAATTTATGTTTGTTATGTTAAAATGTTGACCGAATTTTAATCGAATTTGTGATTTTTACTTAAAATGTAGGTTAATCTCCTTTAACAACATCATTATGGAGCTGATTAGATGTTTGAATTTCTGTTTTGAATTAATTTTGATAAATAATTTATAAAACAATGATAAAACTTGTGCTGGAATCATTTCTAACATTTTAACTCAAGATCGCAGCTGAAGTTATTTTATCAAAAATTGTCAATGCAAATATTAAGACCTTTTTAGTTATTTTCAGGAAGAGTGACATGATAAATAATCTACCTTACTTTTTTCAAGTTCCCATTTAATAAATTCTTTCGTAACAAATTTTTTATAAACCATTTAATAAATTCATACGTAAGTTTTATGAAAAAAAATCCCATGAAATACAACCAGCAAAAATTTCAACCTCGTCGGTAAACAAATTGAATGAATTTTTTTTTTGTTGCATTTAATAAGTTATTTCTTAGATTATTCAATGAATTATATCAAAAAGTATGTTTTTCATATTCCATTATAAACTAAATAATTCTCCATCTCCAGTATAAAATATAAAACTAACTCTATAAAACTCACAAAAAAGGAATTAACATTGATAGATGTCTGTAATAACAGCTCTTTTCTTTAAAACCAGATTGATGCATTAACATAATACACCCAACAATTTTTTTTTAACGAAAAACTTGTTGTGCAAACTTCAATTATCTCACAACATAAGGAGTATCTTATTAAAGCATCATAATTAAAAAAAAAAAACATTTAATAAGAACCACACAATGACTAGATATACGACTTTTTTTTTTTTTTGTAAATAAACTGTTATAATTTTAAATGCGTTTATATCCCTTTTAATCTTTCTAAGAAAACTAAAAGCTTAGTTTTAAAAGGTTAGTTTTATTAGTGCATAAGGTACAAGTGAAGCAGATTAGGAAGATCTGCAAACTACTACTACTACTACTACTACTACTACTACTACTACTACTACTACTACTACTACTACTACTACGACTAAGTTTGAAAATTTGTCTTTTTACCTTTTGTCTGGAGAAAATCGGAATTTAAATGCAAAAAAAAAAAAATACACAAATAAAAAAACTATAAATTTCATTTATTTAAAAACCATTTTTTTCAAATCAAAACTTTTCATTATTTTGAATTTTTATATATATCTTAATACATAATGTAAAATGTTTTTTTTTTCAATATAAAAAGTATTAAAAAATAGTGATTAAAAAAAGTGACATGCAACACGAAAAACTTTTCTAATAGCAAAAAAATATTATTTATAACAAAGTATCGAGTTTCCAATAACTATATTCCAACCAATATAACTTAATGCGTCGAAGTTAATTGCTATTTTACAATTGATTCCAGAGCTTTTTCTATGACATCCGTATTGCTAATAGAATGCGATTTAGTCACTATGAGTGCCTCATTTTCATTCATAGATCTAGTTATTGCTTCTTGGGCATACGGGTGTCCACACCAAGCTCTTCGAGCAACCTAAATTAAGTTAAAATCTAACTAATTTTTTAGGGTCGCATAAATAATGTCAGACAGCCTAATACCTAAATAACATCAAAAATACACATAGAGGACAAGGGAATAGGGAGTAGAGGACAAGGGAATAGGGAGTATAGGACAAGGAAGTAGAAGATCACAGTTTTCTCTCCTCAAAATGATTAAGTAATATTTTAATTTATTTTTTCTGAGACAACTTCAAAATAATGATAAATGGGAGAAAAAAGGTTTGTTGTTACGCTTCACAAAAAAAGATGTTTTAATTAACAATATATTTAAAATATTGAAAAGTTTTTAACGACATATTATTTTTAATTTGAATGATGCCTCTATGTACTAGATTATAGACATTAAATATATGAAAACGATTTTCTATTACCATTTGAAGTTCTATTTTGATGGTGAGTTAAAAACTAACAGTAAAAGTTTCTCTTAAGTAAACTTAAAAAGTATTTTAACTGATATTTTGCTGCATTAATACAACCCATTTACGATTAATACAACCAATGCACGATTGATACAACCGATACACGATTAGGCCTCAATCAGTATTGAGATGAGGGCTCGAAAACGACATTACTAATCTATTTTATGAAGAGTTTAAAGATTGAGCTCAAATAAAAACTCACTACATATCGCTTAAAGTTTTCATACAATTACAAGCCGTGATTGTATGGTAAATCTTATCATTGTTCTTTTTTCATAAACTAACTTAACTGTTGCTCCTACTTCACAAACGCCCAATTTATTTTTGTATTATTTTTTAATAGGCATTAATACAGCAGTTATATGAAAGTGAAAGATATATTATCTTTAAAGTAAAAGATAATAAAACTTATTAAAAAAATTTTCTTGACGCAATTATGATAAACATAAATTATGATATTATGATACTTGATGGGTACTTAAATGTAATGAGTACCAAGGAGTAAAATAATTTTGGAGGATAAAGAAAACTCCAGAGCACAATGAAAAAAGTGTGAGATTTAGAGAAAATATGAAGATTCTAGAGGATATTAAGAACTTTAGAGGTTATTTAAACAAATAAAATTTAGAGAGATTTTTAAACATATTAAACATAAAAAAAGCAAACATTTTGCACCCAAAATTATCGAGTTTCTTATTAATGCATCTAATCTAGTTTTATTTTGGTATTGGTGCAAGAAGAAACTCCAGACCAGTCTGTTTAAAAATAAAATGAGATTTACTCACCCCATTAGAAACATCCCAAGCTAACATTTTTTTTGCTCTCTCACCAGCCTCCTAAAATACAATATATAATGTTAACAAATGATTAGGCCTAGGGAGATAAAGGGAGTAAAGAAAAAAATAATAGATAAGGAGATAAGTTAAATATCCCTTATCTAAAGAGCGATTCAGTGTTTACATCGCAAACATAAATTAAAAATTTACTAGAGAACCGTCCAGCACAAGACCAAAACCACCATTAGTAACTTCACCCCAACCACAGCCTCCACCATTATGTAATGCTACCCACGTTGCACCACGAAATGAATCACCAATACAGTTTTGAACTGCCATATCTAAATTAAAGATTAAATAAAATAAGAAAACTGAAGCGAGGCTTTAAAAAAAAAATAACTAAAAAACAAAATTACAATTTCATTTTAAATGATACCTGCACAAAATGAAGATCCATCATAAATATTAGATGTTTCTCGAAATGGACTATCAGTACCACTAACATCGTGATGGTCCCGACTTATAACAATAGGGCCCTGTGAAAAAACATATACAAAAAAAGTTATATATATACAGTTGTGAGCATGAAAATACCAGTACTAAAACTTTATTTGTACTTTCATTATTACTCTTCTGTATAATATAAAAAGACTAATATTTATGTGTATTTACAATAATGAAATAAGTAAATTGAGCATATGAGAATTCAATACCTTCAAGAATACCGTTATTTTTAATAAAGTTATTGTAATTGAGAGATTGCAATAAATTAGCAGTGGTTGTATTGGTTTTAAAGTTAGTTTATAAAATTTAAAAATTTTTTTGTAATTTTTACAGTATAACTTTAATTATATTATATACTTTATTTATTTGTGTATGCTTAAAGGTAAAAAAATTTTCTAAACCTTACAAAGTGGGTCGAGGACACCAACAGAACGCAACATTATTTTGAAGCATCATAGAGAGGGTAAATCTTACTCATATAGACAAAATATTCTTGAATGTTCAGCAAAGATGATTTCAAATGCCTTAAATTATAAAGCAAAAGTTGAAAAATGAGGTGGAAAATATGACTACCGCACAAGAAGACCAAAGAATTGTAAGTAAATAGTAAACCATTTTTGTCGGCCAAGCAAGTCACAGATGATCTTGAATTACATGTGTGACACAACTGTTTGTAGGCAATTTATATGCATACAGTCCACAAAAGGTTTCTTTGTTGACAAAAAAACATACCAATAAACGTTCGCAAAGCAACTTCTAGATTGGCCCATCAAAAATTGGCGCAGCATATTATGGACCAATGAATCAAAAATTGTTCTTTATGGAGACAATTATTCAATACAATATGTAAAACGCCCAGCTAACACAGAACTTCAGAAAAAATATACCATTAAGTTTGTAAAATATGGTGGAGCCAAAGTCATGTACTCATATAATGGTGTCGGCCCTATTTATAAGATTAATGGTATCATGGACCAACATATATATGTTGACATACTCAAGAATATCATGCTGCCCTATGCTGTTAAAGACATGCCGCTAAAATGGGTCTTACAACAAGACAACGACCTGAAACACACTAGTCATAAGGCAAAGGAGTGGTTTCAGGTCAATGGGGTTGAGGTTATACAATGGCCTGCTCAGTCACCCGACCTAAACCCCATTGAAAACTTATAAGGAGATGTTAAAAAAGCAGTTTCTGCTGCTAATCCAACTAATGCTCAGCAGTTATGAATAGCTATTCAACAAGCATGGTATGCAATACCGGAAGAAAAACGTCTTGTTGACTCAATGTATCGGCGTTGCAAAGCCGTTATTCAACATAAAGGTTTTGCAACAAAATACTAATAAGAGTAAATATTACTATATTATACTTATTTTTAACCTTTTAATGTTAAAAAATTAACTTTTATAATGTAATATAAATAATATAATAGAATTTTTTTAGTAATTAGTAAAAAAAATTGCTCAATAATATTCAAAATATTCCAGGTACTGCTATTTTCATGCTCACAGCTGTACAAAGAAATAAAAATGGATACAATTAAAGAGAGATTTTTCTACCTTTATTCGACCTTCATTGATAGCATTATTCATAGCTACAGCTATTCCTGATCTTCCAAACTGATCAGAATAGAGTATGCGTGCTTGTGAACCAACAACCTTTAAAATTAATAAAATGATTACAAAGAAGTTGTAGTCCTATTTCTTAAAAAAACTTGTTACAACAAATAGACACAAACCAAATCATGATTTGCCGCTTCTTGTATCCATTTAATGTTATCATTTATCTGACCAAGCACATAATCTGGAACTAAAATAAATTTAATGTTATCATTTTTTTGACCTAACACATGCTCTAGAACTAAAATAAATTTAATGATATCGTTTCTCTGACAGAGCAAATATAAAATACTGTTATTGTGTAATGAACAATATCATTCATTCATTCATTCATTTGCACAAAATGTCTAGAGGATTGCTTTTCAAAAGTCATTCAAAAGCAGAAGGCTGACAACTTTTACATCATTTTTAAACTTTTTTTTAAAATTAGCAATATCACTATGTAAGAAGTTGTGCCAATGTGTTAATATTTACATTTTGTGCAATAAATATTTATTCTCATTAAACTCATAAAAATTTAAACAAACAAAACTTAATAGTCTATGTAAAAGTGCCTTATGAGGAACTTGTAAGGTATAATACTATAGAAAAAAATGTTGTTTAAAAATTTATTTAGTTTCTTAGATTTGTTTCTTAAGGAAACAGTGATATATATATATATATATGTATATATATATATATATATATATATATATATATATATATATATATATATATATATATATATATATATATATATATATATATATGTATATGTATATGTATATGTATATGTATATATATATATATATATATATATATATATATATATATATATATATATATATATATATATATATATATATATATATACATATATAAATATATATATATATATGTATATATATATATATATATATATATATATATATATATATATATATATAATATATATATATATATATATATATATATATATATATATATATATATATATATATATATATATATATATATATATATATAATATAATATAAAAATATTACGCATAAAATTGTGTAATAATTTTTATAATATGTAAAAATTATATATTTTATATATTAATAATAATGAATCATATGTCTCAATTTGAGCAAAATAAAAATATATAATGCACAATTAAATGTTCTACTAAAAAAAATATATATTTATATAAACACTTAAATGTGGAATAACTGATGTAATAATTCTTTTACTTTCTGCATTCTATTATGATAAGAAAATATTTTTTATAAGGAGAAAAAAGTTTTATAGCATTTTGTTTGTCAATTGTTTTATAAAATAAGTAAAGCTAATAATAAATGGATAGCTCCAGTGAAAACTCAAAGATAATACTTATCTAAAAAAAATTCAAGGCACAATTCACAACACTTGTTGGGAATACATTCTTCTAACATTAACTAATGATTATTAACAAATTTTGAATTTTATGGAGAAAATTAAAAAAATTATCAAAAAGTTTACTTTTCTGTTGGAGAAAAAAATTTTTTTATCAGAAAATAAATCTTACGAGACTGGTCTTTTGCAAACTCTTTAAGAACTTCTTCAGCTATCTTATCGGTTTCCTCAAGATCAGATGACAAGCCAGTTGTACAAACCCATCTAAAATATATGGAATCAATTTTATATCTTTATCTATTATATAATTAAATATAATAGTAAAAAAATAATTTTTTTTGTAGTGGCCGAAAAAGCCACCACAATCGAGAGCACTACTTTAATTGTGGTTATAACCCCCTCTTAACTCTACAACTCAAAAACATGAATTTTAATGAACAATGCCACTATGTGGATATACAAGTAAATATACAATTATATAATCATTATAATTAACATTATAAATAATTATGTAAATTATAATACAAAATTTACAAGAAGATAGATTTGAGCTTAAAACAACAAAAAGCTGGCATATTCTTCAACAAAAAGCTATAAACTTTTTTTAATTATAAAAACAAATTTTTTTTTTTAATGATAAAAACAAGTTTAAATTTTAAACTGTATAAAGTTCTGCATTTATTAATACAATGCAGAACTTTATAAAGTTTAAAATTTTTGGAAAAAGTAATTTTAATATATAAATAAACATATTTTCCCAATAGTTGGGCACTTCAATGATATTACACCCAATATTAGGAACAGGAGAATGTGGTTGGAAAAAATATTAACAGAATTTATAACTATTTATTAAAATTTTTATTTATAAACATACCTAAATGGACCAAAACCCATTGAAAATATGTCACTAAAAATAAGAAAAAAGTAAAAAATAATTTTTTAATTCAGTAAAACACTTCCCTCCTCCCTACAAAGTTTTTTAAACTCTTATGAATAATATATAAAAGACTATAAGTATTTGACAATATAAATAACTTTTAAATGCAACATCCAGTGCAATGTGGCATCTTAGACTTAATAGCATACTCTTTAATAGTAGAAGGAGCTATTATTGACCTGATACCATAGAGTATTTAATACTACTGTAAATACTATAGTTTCAAACCATTAAGTGCCTTGTAAAATGTCTGCATAGTAGACAACAATGTCACTATAGACTTATAGACTACGAAAACAATTCTTAAAAAACACAAATGAAATGTGGTGTCTAATGATAAATTATATAAAATGATAAATATTTACCCCATGATATCTTGTACATATGTTGGATACTTAAATATTCCAGCGGGAGCACCAGGTTTAGATACATCACCTCCTAAAACAAAAAGCATAGAAAAAAACAAGAAAAATTAAAAAAAAAAAAATACAAGAAAGCTTTAAACATTTAACAGATTTAGAAAACCAAAAAAGCACTTAAAAAATGGGACTTCAACACATACAAAAATGTCTATTCTATTCTATATACATATTTAACAGTATAATAAACTTTAAAAAAATTAACCTGCTCTTGAAGCTTCGAGAAGAAACGCATTACCATAATCCCAAAAGTACATCCCAGCATCACTTAGAATATTGACAGCGTTAACATGTCTGCGCAAGCTGCACATGTTTTTGAAATAAAAAAGTTTGTTGTAATTATCATTATTACAATAACAACAACAATAAAAAAAGAAATTTATTATTATATGCGCGTCTATTCATTTTTATATGCGTGGTTATTCATTCTTATATGTGCATTTAATCATTCTTATATGAGCATTTATTCATTCTTAAAACTTTTTAAAACGCATATAAGAATGAATAAACACGCATATAGGAATGAATAAATACGCATATAAGAATGAATAAATGCGCATATTAGAATGAACAAATGCGCATATAAGAATGAATATATATACATATAAAAATGAATAGACGCACATATAAGAATGAATAACCCTGTAACTTAGGATATTAAAAAACTTTTTACCTTTCTTGAACAAGTTTTCTAAAATTTTCTGGATCACTATGCATCATTTTATTGGACTCTTCAAAAGTGAGCTATACAATTACATAAAAAAATAAATAAAATAAATCTGTGGAAACAATGTTTTACTACTAAATTTAAATTTTAATACATTATTTATTAATTCATACAACAAATGTTACAATTTTCTAATGTATTTTTCAGTAAACAGTGTTTTTTCAAATAATATTTAGATTACCCTACAGAAGCATGACTTTATAAACTCTTTTATTAAAATCAATGGAAAAATAAATCTTGGTATAAACAGCTACATGAATTTGAAATTTAAAATAAAACTTTTTACAATTTTACATTTGTTATCAGTCATATACTTTTTAACATTTAATATAAAAAATTTCTATACATTTTTTGATCAACAACATATTAAAATGTTAAATAAATGTTATAATGTTAAATCGAAAATAAATATTTACCACTTTTTCACAACAAATAATTTTACTATTTAAACAAATTTATTTTTTAAACAAAATGTATACAAAGTTGAACAATTTGTAGTTTTTAATTTGAATAATTAACAAAAAAAAAGTACTTTTAAATAAATGTTTGACCTGAACTGGATAGTAACCACCATTAAACGGATTATGCAAGGAAGTTTGATCAGATCCTAAATCCACCAAACGATTGCCTGTTTTTTTATACACATCTACCAAGTGTTCCCTGTAACAATAATAACATAATAACAACAATAATAACAACAATAATAACACAGTTCAATAAAAATAAAGTTTATACACAAGCTTTCCAATTTGAAATTTTTTCTCTTAATTAAAAATAAGTTTAGTTGAAGAACTAAGAAATGGAAATTTAATTACTAAAATTTGTAAAAATAACTATTATTAATTAAATAATTTAATAAATAGTCTATTACTAATGAATAATAAAATATTTATAAATAATTAATCATTTATAATAACATATAATAATTTTTTATAATAACATATATAATTATTAAACTATTTTTAATATTTAATTATTTTACTACTATAAACATTGAAAACATTAAAAAAAAAATAATAAAAATAAAAATCTTTTAAATCTGTTAAAAAAATAATAATAAATAAAGATTTATTAAAAATACAAGATTTGCTTAAAGGGATTCCAAGCCTCTGAGACATGTTGTGCTCTGAGACATGTTGTGATATTATAGAGAATGATTAAAAAAAAAATGTTTGGGCTAAATTTTTTTGATTAAAACAAAAGAATAAATGCAAACAAAGAAAAATTAACTTATTTGTTTATTCAAATGCTTTTTTATCATTCTCTTAAGAATAAAATATTCAATTAAGTACATAAAATTCATTTTGAAAGGCAAAATTTCTTACCACACTTCAACAATGTTTCCAAGGTAACCAATACTCACAGAGCGCTTACTATCCTTGGCAATTCTAATAAAAGAATAATAAAAAACATACATAAATTAATTAAACAGTTACAGGTAAAACATTTTTGTATATATCAAAATTTTTCACTGAAAATAAAAAATTGAAAAAAAAAATATTACATCACTTTATTAACTAGGTCTTCAAGCGAATCAGCAATCTCTAACAACCACCTGATATAAAATTCTCAAAATTAAATTATTGCAATTTGAAAAATCAAAATAATTTTACCATCTAAACCTTTAAAAGATTTTATTTGAATAATTATCATTTATCTACACTAGGCTGGGTAAACTACACTAGGCTGGGGCAACACTAATATGGAAGAAGTAGTTGTTATTTATTTTCTTCATTTCCCCACTCTCAGAATTACATCTCAAAAATATAAATTTCAAGAAGCAAAATTGCAATAATATCAGAGACATGTTTGTTGGCAATATATGTTAATATATATAAATGTAATATATGTTAATATGAATATATATATATATATATATATATATATATATATATATATATATATATATATATATATATATATATATATATATATATATATATATAAATGTTGGCAACATACACTTTTCAATAAAAAGAGTCGCAACCTTAACAAATTCTTATTCCTTATTATTACTGTTATTATTACTTATTCCTATTTTTCAAAACTAGATAAAAGGTTCTTTTTTTTTTCTTCATGTTAAATAATCTCTTCAAGGCAAAGATGGCCACTATATATCAAAATTATACTACAGTCGAAGAAGCTACTTTAATTATGGTTACAACTCTCTAATTATGCTTTTATAATTTTTTTAGCGCTGGCTGTAACTCAAAAATAATTTTTTTTTTCTATTGAATGTAAAATTTGGGTTTCTATTGCATTCTAGTTTAAAACAAAAATTTGTACAAGACAATCATAAGCGCTGACATTTTATCTTTCAAAAAGTGTAAAAATTTTGAAAATCTTTAGTAATTTTTTTTCTGTCCATAATTTTTGTGTAATTGCCCATAAAATTCTTTAAAAATAAAAACATAAAGGTATGCTAATTAAGATAATAAAAATGAATATAAAATTACCCCTGGTTGTATCGCTTCAGTAATGCATCTTTGGAGACCTTAAAAATAAATTTTTTAATTAAAATATATTAATCTACAAATAAACTACATGATTTATAAATTGTTAATGCATTTAAGATATTTTTAATAATAATTTACATACATATTAATATCTATTTATTAACACAATTAATTTTAACAATGCAATGTTGCAAATTGATGGTGTCCCTGTAAGTGATTTTGGTGTGCATTCTAGAGGCCACAATAGGTACACTTTATTACGATTTTAGTTTAAGTAGTAAGATTGAAGCAACTGCATAGCTCATTGCTTGGGGTGTTATGCACTTTGCATGAATGAATCAAGTTTTCAAATGATTTGCACAATTGAGCCAAAATCTCAAACAATTTGTATGATTGAGTCAAGTTCTCAAATAACTTAAAAAACAATTAGAGTATCTAAAAATATTTTAAAAAACCATCACCATTAGGGTGCATTGAAATATTAGATGAAAAATAAATCACCAAAATTTATATATATAAAGCAATATAAAGTTGCTTTTTGGTTTAAAATCATCAAATTTGGTTTAAAATCATCAAGCTCTTTATCAGGTGCTCCATGGGGGTAAAAAAGGGCCAAAATATCCTTATTTTTTTTTTTTTTCTGCGTAGTTTTACAATTTTTTTACTTTTTTTTTTTAACTTTAAGTAATGCTAATTTTTAATTGTAAAAAAAATTTAAAGGACCTTTTAAGTCATTTTAAACCCCCTTCTCTTGAAGACTATAATTTTTTTTGGGAACTCAATTATTTTAAACATAAATAATAATTTAAACTAAATTAGTATAAAGTTGTAATGTAGTTTTAAAATTTTACCTTTCAAAATAAAAAAAAATTTAACTAAACTTGATTTTCAGAGTTCCCAAAAGCGTTAAAAGGGGGCCAAATATTAATTTTATTTTTTTAATTTTTTTTTAACAATTAGCTTTGGAAATACTTAATTTAAAAAAAGTCTCAAAAATTTGAGAAAAAAAAATTTATAACTTTTTGGCTCCCTTTCCCTCAGCTATAGTCTTTAAGACTAGAATTTTTTAATTTTTTTTTTTTTTTTTTGAATTTGATAATTTTTTGATAAGCAAAAGGTAACTTTTTATTGTTATTACATTTAAAGAATCCAAATTTTATTTTTTCAATGCTCCCTAATCACCATCATTGTCCATCAATTCAACTAATTGCTTCAATCTACCTTTACACATATTTATGTTTTCAAAGTAACTTTTTATCAGTTGAATCTTATTTCCAGTTAAGTTCACCAAAAAGAGTAAAGCAATGTTTAAAAAAGTAAAAAAAAACAAAAGAAAAAAAAAAAGAAAAAAATAAAAAAGGGAAAAAAATTATATAGATATAACTATATATAATACATACAAATTTAAAAAATATATATACCTCAGCCACAACGGTAACACAACCAGTTATTACTCCAGCTTTGGCTTGAGCTCCGCTCATACCACCTAAACCAGATGTTACAAACACCTATATAAGAAAAAAATTTATATATATACATTTATATGTATATAGTTTATACATTAAATTTATTATCAAATACTAATAAATTTATATTTATTTTATTATATCTAGTTTAAAAAAATAAATGTAATTCTTTTTAATAAATTTAATTCAAGTTACTTTAAGATGTTCCTTTTACATTCAACTAATTTGTTTATTTATTTATATTTTTAAATCAATAATTATTTCTCTATCTACATCTCATTACTAAAGTGCTAATATACAAAAGTGCTTAATCCAACTATAACTGTTTATAAATGCATTGCTGGATAAGCCATAATCAAGCCTTCAGGCAAAATCATTAGATTTATTAAAAATATTTTAGAGAGTTTTTTTAGTAAACTTAAGAAAACAAATTAATGAAAAGATGATTTCTTTTTAGTTATAAAATTGCTTTTTAATAAAAATTTTTTATTTATCATTCATTTTTTAGATTGATCATAGAATAAACGTTTATTAGAAATGATTTGAACTAGTTTATGAGTAGTATGCCAAGATTTTTTGTTAAAGCCATAATTAGCTTATGGTGTAATTTCTTAACAGTCAAAAATAAATAAATAAATAAATATATATATATATATATATATATATATATATATATATATATATATATATATATATATATAAATATTTATTTTTGACTTAACAGTCAAAAATATATATATTTATTTATTTTTGACTGTTAAGAAATTACACCATAAGCTAATCCCCATCCATTTAAAAAAACAATCAATTGTGAGAAATCTCCCTTCATTTAAAAAAACCATTAATTGATTCCAAAT
The DNA here is from genome assembly GCF_022113875.1 of Hydra vulgaris. Taxonomy (NCBI): domain Eukaryota; kingdom Metazoa; phylum Cnidaria; class Hydrozoa; order Anthoathecata; family Hydridae; genus Hydra; species Hydra vulgaris. The sequence goes on from NC_061168.1 coordinate 26,957,459, forward strand.
TATAATAGAACTTTGATTAAATACTAGTAAGTACTAATAATACAAATAAATTTTTGATTTTATCTTAATTTTTGAAGATATTTTGATATGTTTTACACTGTCAGGTTGCTATTGGAAAAATTTTATTGGTACAAAAAACAATATTAATAACTTTGCTAAAGGTAAAATAAGTGCACTATCTTCAGAGAGATATATTCAAAGAGGTATATCAGAACAATTAAAAATATCGAGGTGTTCTGTGCAAAATGCTTTATGTGTGATGCATATTGCCGGTTGAGTACATCACAAGATTTTTAAAGAATATTGTTAATAATGAGCTCCACACAACATCAGCAAGATTATCACAATTTGCTATGGAAAAGAGTTGTTAGGATAACTATTGGTTCATGAAAATTTAGTAAAAGATTGTGTTATGACTTTGGTTTAGATGCAAACAATACCTATAATTTGTCCAAATTTCTAAAAAGAATTTTAAAACAAAATATTTACATCAGCTCTCAATTTGAATAATATACTGTGTGATGATAAAACAAAACCTCCTAACAAAAACCTAAGTGTTTACCATTTTAGATACTCATGTGATAGTATATATTGACCATATTGAAAAAAAAAATTGTTTTAAGAAGTGTTAATGCATAATGAACAAGTGTAGGAGCTACCAAACAATAAAAAAATGCACTTTTGACTGGCTGCATCCAAAAAACTTAGCAGTTATTTCAAAACAAAATTTTTAGCAAAAATTTAACTTGGCAAAAACATTATCATTTGATTGATTTTATATTTTATGCTTTTTGATGTCTTCTTTTTTAACAATTTATTTTATGTTATTTTTAATTGTCTTTTTCCTGATAACGCTGATCACAACAAATCAGCAAAATATATAAAATATAAAACTGAACCTTACTGTATTAATAAGCTTGACCACAGCCTTTTTTTATTAAATTTAAATATGACTCCAAGGGTTGAATTAAGCGATTGCAAAATAAAAAATCTGGAAAAATATCTGGCCTTCAAAACTTTAGTTAATGCAAAACCATGTGTTTTTTTTTTTAAGGAAAAAAGCAAATCAACTTAAATTTGTTAGAGAAAATGTTATAAAAAATAAAACAATAAACTTACGACTACAAAAGTAATAATACTCTAGTAACTAACTGCATAATAAAAGTAATAACACTATAATAGTGTTATTACTTTTATAACACACTTTTAACTTTTATAATTCATTTTTTGTTCAGACAACATAAGTAATTCCAAATTTTAATTGAAGTAGAAAAGCATCTAGAAAAATAGAATGGATATTCAAGTAATATTAAAAACTTATTAAGAAACTTCATAAAAACGTACTGAATAAAAAATTTAACATTATGAAAAACGTTACAAATGGTCTGTAAAAACGCGCGTTAATTTTAAAATCAACCAATAAAAAGTTTTTATTGGTTGATTTTAAAATTAACGCAGACTATTAGTATAATTTTTCATAATGCTCAACTTTTTGTAAAGAACGTTTTATAAAGTTGTTAAAGTTTGATTAAAGTTTAGAATTATTAATTTTGTTTGAACAAAGAATGAACTTTAAATGTTATAAGTGCTTTATAAAAGTAATAACACTATTATAGTTTTATTATTTTTATAATGCAGTCAGTGACTGAGATTCATTTTGTAGACGTAAGTTTATTGTTTTGTTTTTTATAACTTTTTCGCTACAAACTTATAATAATTTGCTCCTTGAAAACGACTTTGCATTAACTAAAATTTTCCAGATATTTTTCTGAAACTTTCATTTTGCGATCGCTTAATTTAACCCTTGGACTCAAAAATTGTGAATATATTATTTTATTAGTGGTTTTTGAATATATTAATTATAGTTTTTTATTATTAATTATACAAAAGTATTATTTTTCTGGAACCCTTACTTTCCTTAAATAAAAAAATAGTAGGGGAACAAGTTGTATGGAAATAAAACATTGAGACTTATTTTATTATATACAAATAGAACATCTCTAAGTTTTACTTCCATACAACTTGTTTCCCCCTCTGTACTATTTTTATATTTAAGGAAAGTAGGACCAGTTGTAATAAAACAAGAAAAATAATACTTTGGTATAATTAACTGATATAAATATAGAAAAGCATTCCACAATAAAAAATTATAAAAAACAGAACGCCAGGAACACACCAGTAAAATTTTTTACAATTGCTTAATGTTTCTTCCGATTGCTTTAATGTCTAATTGCAATTCCTTTAAAATAATTTACTTGCTGAGCTAAAAGTCTCAAGTCCACTTGGATAAAACTCTTTACTAATAAACCTTTTAATAAAATAATGTTTACCTTTCCAGAAAGATCATCAGTCTTCAGATATTTTCGCCCAGCATTAAGAATAGTCAACTATAACAAAATAAAAACAGTAAAAATGTTACATGTATCCAATAACGTTTTTAAAAACCTTATTTTGTATTTGTTATTTATGTTATTTATTTGAGATTTATTTACAATGAGAATTATTTCTGAACTGTTGAAGTGTCTCAAAGTTATCAGATCTATAAAAAAATGACCTGTTGTGTGTTTGCTGTGTGTTTTCATGAACAAATAATTTAGGTTCTGAAATCTATAACAGAAATCTTTTAGTGATAAATTAAAATTTCATTGTTATTTCAATATTTAACATTAAAAATACTTAAAAAAAAAGTTTTTGTTTTCTAAAATGATTTGGGGCTTAATGATAAGACTAAATTTGTCTTCTTCTAGCCTCGGTCATGTAATTTTTTTTTTTTATAAGTTACGACTGTAAATTTTTTTTATCGGCAAAAGTGTAAATAAATAATCATAGAATGATTTTTTTGTGAACCACTGCACCACAGGTGTTTGTGGCACAGTTGTTAGAATATGTTTAACATTTTATAAAATATATTTTAACTACTGCACAGTAATCAGGAATAACTTAAAATTATTATTTTTTTTTTTTAATATTTGTTCAAAATTGCCGAAAATTTGCTCAATGATGTAAAAAAAAAAGTAGACAAGGAAAGAAGGCTATAAATCTTTAAAAAAGGGTCAAATATGGTGAGGGATAGGATGGCAATTTTTTTTTGTAAAAAAATATTTTTTTAAATATATATATATATATATATATATATATATATATATATATATATATATATATATATATATATATATATATATATATATATATATTAGGGTGCTCTAGAAATGTATAGTGAATATTTTTTTTTTTTAAATCTTGCTCCTTGTTGATTTTCCCATTCCTTTATCTATTTTAGAATAAGTAAACAAATTTCAAGCAATTTAATAGTGTTCAAGACTTGCCACCAGCTCCCAAAAAATTAATAGTTTGAAATTTTTTTTACGTAAATTTACGAAGTTATGTTTATGTACGATACGTAAATTTGACACAAATTTTTGGCAATTATTACATAAATGATACAAAATAATTATAATATGAATATAATTTAAATTAATAAAGAAATAATTTATAAATAAAGCATATAAATAATAATTTTTAATTGATAATTAAATAATATTTTAATAAGTATATTATCCTTTAATTACTATTTTTAAAATATCTTTCTTAAAATCTCTTTTATTCTATCATTTATTTTTATTTTAAGGTAAATTATCAAAGATTAACAAAGATATTAGATGAAACTAAATTTTAAGTATTGCACTTTTTTACTTGGACGCTACTTATCGCTTTAACCCAATTATGGATAGAACGGTTTTAAGAAGACATTGATATCTGGTTATTAGGAAAACCATTAACTCAAATGTTACTATCAAGAATTCTATCAAAGGGAGATGTCCTGCATTTCTTTTTCTTTATAAAAGATGGACCCATGAAACATGCTAAACATGTCAACTGTAATGGTGCTATAGTAAACACCGTTATTGCAGAAATTCAAAATCAATGAGATAAAGCTGGAATTGCAGTTCAACGCAAAAACAAGGTTAAAGTAAAAATTTTGGATTTGTATGATGCTTATAGAACACTTCAAAAGAAGAAAGGATGTCAATCTAATGAAGCTAAAGAAAAACTGTTTGTTGATGATCTGAAAAATTATTTTTATATTGCTCACCAAGATGCTCAAAACAAAATAGAAACTGATCAACTTCATGATAGTGAGCAGAAAAAAGAAGACATTAAATTTCTTATGACAGTTAGAGATCAGAAGCAAGTTATTTTGGGATCAGAAGACCGAGCATACAAAAGGAAAATTACACAGAAAATACAGAGAGAGAGAATTGAAATGACAAGAAGAATGTTTTTTTAATGCTGTAGTGGTGTAGTGGTAGAGCGCTCGCTTCATAAACGAGCGCTCTACCTTCTTAAAAAAAAGAATGGTTGAAGAAAAAAGAAGACAAAATCTTTCAGCAACAACAAGCACAAAACCTGAAACTATATGTCCTGAACTTGCAATCTGCAGATAACTCTAGTGTCACAGTTACAAGCAGTTCAGACAATTCTGAAGATGAAGATTTTGAAAATCCACATAAATCTGCTATGAAACCAAAAAATATCCAACCTGATAAAGACAGAGTAATTACACTGGCTCTTCCACGCAATCCATTCAAAAATGAAAAAATTTCAGCAATGACAGATCGTTTAAATTTATCAGCTGGTAAAAGAACAGCTTTCATAGCAGCTATAATTTCAGAGGGTGGTGCTCATTTGCAGTGTGTGACTTTATCAAAAACAAGCAGAATAGCGGCTAAAAAACTTTGAATAAAATATGGGGATGAAATTGAAACTACATTTGTTTCCTTAAAGTTACAAATTATGTTACATTATATTGGGATGGAAAAATTGTTCCAGAGGATGCCGAACGGCTAGGTGTTCTTATAGCTGGGATTCCAAACTGTAAAGAAGGTAAGCTACTTAGGGTTCCAGTAATCTCTGATGGAACTGGTGTTACTATAGCTAACACCAACCATTATCTTGTGGTTCGGTGGAAGGTAGAACAGTCAATTGTTGGACTAGTTTTTGATACCACAGCACCAAATTCTGGGTGAAAAAATGATGCATGCGTACAGTTGGAATCATTGCTAGACAAGAAGCTTTTCTATTTTGCTTGTCGACATCATGTAATTGAAAGAATTTTATGTTCTGCCTGGCAAAAGATTTTGGTCCGACATCCAGTCCTGACACTTCTGAGTTCAAAGAATTTAAGAAATCTTGGGAAACCATTGAAGATCGATCAAAATTTAAAATTTTACATATCACTGATTGTTGTCTTAAACAGCAGAAAGACAATGTTGTTAATTTTTTGCGACAAATGTTGACTTCAGCTGACGGCGACAGCTTGCCACGTGATGATTATAGAGAATGTGCAGAACTCATGTTAATACTTTTGGGAGAACTGTCTCCCTGTGGGGTGCACTGGATAGAACCTGGCGCAAACCATCATGCCCTCTGGATGGCAACTGTTATATATAGTGCTAAAATGTATGCCTTGGTGACCAGCTGAATTATGATCAAGATAAAAAGGAGAAACTGCATTTTATTTGCATATTTAATGCACTCTTTTACGTAAAAGCGTGGCTAGCCACCCCTTTTGCAACCGATGCACCATCAAATGATCTCCAGTTATACCATGATCTTCACATTTTAAAGAAAACTGACCCAGAGGTTGGTGAAGCGACCATTCTTGCACTGAACAGGCATCTGTGGTATCTGACCAAAGAAACTGCTACTTTTTCTCTTTTTTCAAATTTGGTGCCAGAATTAGAAAAGAAACAAAAAACCAGACAACTTATCAAAGTAAAGAAAGACATGCCACTGGATAAAGGAGCACCAGTTTTTTCACAGTTGATTTCATCCACAAAATTAGTACATTTGAATGGCAAGAAATCTTGGCTCCTGTTCAACCTACTCAAAATTGAAACTGCCTGGTTACACTTGCCGCCAGCACAGTGGGAAACACGTAGTGATTTTCAAGAAGCAGCAATATTTATTCGTCATGCAAAAGTTGTTAATGATCTTGCTGAAAGAGCCAAGAAACTCATCACAGACTTTGCAAATACTTTAACTAAAGATGAAATACAGAAACAATATTTGTTACAGGTTATTGAAAAACACAGACACAAAGTACCAGATTTTAAAAAAGGAACCCTGAGAAACATTTAAAAACTGTTTTTTTCTTAGAGACATCAGTACTAATTTAGCATATTTAAATCTTATAAAATAACCTTACTGAACTTTTTTTATTATTTTATCAACAGTTTTTTATTATTATATCAACAGTTTTTCTAAATTTTGAAAAAAGTTTTTGTTATATTTTCAATCTTACAGTTTTTTCGTAGTATTTTCAAAATAATAAAAATTAGCTAATAACATTATTTAAAATGCGTTACTCAAAAAACTGTATTTTGGCCACGTTTTAAGTGTTTCTAAATCACTGTACACTGTTATGATGGTATTAAAATAAGCCATATGCAACCTTTGACAAAATGCCTTAATCTATATGCTAGCGAATGCCCAAATACTGCAACAATGGCAGAAATCGTTCACAAATATATATACAATAATTGCCAAGTAAAATAACACAGAAATGATTATATCAAAAATGAACTGGATTTCAATCTAAATAAATTCTTTCTTTATTCCAGTTTCAAAGCATTTTTGAAAATATTCAAACAGCTTATAAATGACTTGTGAGCATATGTAGAGTACAATTGTATATTTACTTTAAAATGTTCAATTGACACACTTTATATATTGCTTTTTTAAATTTATTTATGATTAAATTAAGTTAAAACAACAACTTACAGTGGTACCATGAACTATTCCTTGAGGACCAATATAGCAGTAACTGCCTGCAGTCATTTGCCCATACATTGTAACTCCTAATGCAAACATCCTTTCAAAATCAGTTTTTGATGAATAATTTGGAATAACCTTTGAAAATAAGAATACAACAACTTTATATCCATTTATGTAATAATTTATGTTAATTTATGATAATTTTTTACTTTTTATGAACATTTTATGAATGATACTTTTGTTATAAATATTTATAATTTACTTTTACTTTTTGTATAAAATACTTTTTATATAAATATTTACTTTTTTATATAAATATTAACTTTTTTTTACATATATTTACTTTTTATACATTTTATAACCCTGAAACAGTTAAAATATTAGTTTTCAATTATTATTTAAATTATTGTTATTATTATTGTAATTAACATTGTTATTATCACTCCCATCAAGGTAAATCATTTAAGAAAATACTTAATTACAATATCTACATGCAAGAAACCACTAATTAAACTGGAAGTTAACTTTTAGACTTTGCTCAATTTTTTTAGGTTTGACCACTCCGCGCACAGTATTTTTAGTTAAAGTTGTAGGTATATTACAAACGAGAATTTGTTATGATTTTGTTATGCCTGAATCTTGAATCTTGAAGTAAAGATTTTCTGAGAGTATATTCACAAAGCTTATATAGATTGAAACCATATCAACATAAAATTTATCATCATAAAATTTATATCATAAAATTTATACAGCGTAGGTCTATAACACATTTTTTTAAAAAAAAAAGTATTTCATATAGCCCTTCTTTTCAGTAAACAGATATTTTTTGAAAAAAAAACTGGCTAAAACATAGGGGAAGTGGGGCATAACCACCCCCGTAACGTTTGCATTAATGTTATACGAAAATAAAAACGAAATGTGTTTTTTTAGCAGTCTATTTCAATAACCATATCATTAAGCTTTAAATTGATGTACTTAAGAAAAAAATTGAACGGGTTTTGAAAATGTTACAACAAAAAAATTACACTTGGTGAAAAAAAAGGTTTTGCCCCCATTGTAAGGCACAACCGCACCCTCACAAAAATTGTTGGGGGTACACTGTTCTAGGTACATTTTCTTTACAATTGTCATAGCTCAGATTATTTGCTGATTGTGTTGGCAATACTGTGTTGGCATTCTTTGTACTTACAGTCTCAGTTTTCTCATTCGATATACTCTTAACTTTATTTTTATTCAAAAACTCATTTATAAAAATTAAATAAAAAAATACGAAATCTAATTTCTAACATCTCAAAACAAAACTTTTCTAACATCTTTTCTAATAAAAAACAAAACTTTTCTAACAAAGCTTTTCTAACAAATAAAAAAAACTTTTCTAACATCTTTTTTTTCAAAACAAAACTTTTCTAACATCTTTTCTAACAAAAAAAAAAAACTTTTTTAACAAAGCTTTTCTAACAAACAAAAAAAAAAAAAAAAAAAAAAACTTTTTTAATATCCTTTTTTCAAAACAAAACTTTTTTAACATCTTTAACAACTTTTCGATCATCTCAAAGCAAAACTATTCAAGTTTTTACATGAATGCATTCAAATGTGACAATTGTAATTATTGTTATTTATAATTACTTAACTTTGATAAATATTAAAAGTATGCGATTGTGCCTCCTGGGCGTCTATGCGGTTCTGCCCCAGAAGACAGTTTTTTGAAAGAATACCGTTTCATATCTTGCTTATTAGATTATGTTGATATCAAAAACGATTTTCACTTGATGAAAAAATGCTGATAAAACATACCTTTAACACTAAAATCAAATATTGCTTTATCCTCAAAAAAAAAGGTCTTTAAAAATATGATGTAAATATAATATTTTTATCAAAATATACATTATTATGTACAACTTCTCAGAAACATAAAAGGCACTCTTTTTGACATAAGCAAAATAAAGGAAACTGTTTTACTAATGCGTGGTATTTTTTTTTTCCATATTAGATAATATTTTTTAAAAAGAAATGTTAAAAAACGGTTGTGCTTCCATAGGCTGTTATGCCCCCACTTCGCCTATATGTAGGTAATAAAATTAAATTTTTTTAACATACCATAAGCATATTTAAATAAAATAATTAAAATATATACTAATAGAACTTTTAATTTTTTCTCATTTTGAAAAAATTGTAGTCATAATTTTGACACAACTATTTAATATTTTAAGAAACTAATCGAATATCTTGTTGCTTTGAAAATATTTTAAGAAACTAATCGAATATCTTGTTGCTTTTAAAATATTTTAAGAAACTAATCGAATATCTTGTTGCTTTGAAAATATTTTAAGAAACTAATCAAATATCTTGTTGCTTTGAAAATATTTAAGAAAATAATCGAATATCTTGTTGCTTTTAAAATATTTTAAGAAACTAATCGAATATCTTGTTGCTTTAAAAATATTTTAAGAAACTAATCGAATATCTTGTTGCTTTTAAGAAACTAATCAATTATCTTGTTGCTTTCCAAAATTTTAAGACACTGCTTGAATATCTTGTTGCTTTGAAAATATTTTAAGAAACTAATCGAATATCTTGTTGCTTTGAAATTATTTTAAGAAACTAATTATCTTGTTGCTTTGAAAATATTTTAAGAAACTAATCAAATATCTTGTTGCTTTGAAAATATTTAAGAAACTAATCGAATATCTTGTTGCTTTGAAAATATTTTAAAAAACTAATCGAATATCTTGTTGCTTTGAAATTATTTTAAGAAACTAATTATCTTGTTGCTTTGAAAATATTTTAAGAAACTAATCAAATATCTTGTTGCTTTGAAAATATATTGACAATAAGAACATGAAAATAAATTTCTATAAAGTACTAATGTTGTACCTTAATTAAATATAACTTTATTACATGTTGCTTTGCAAATTTTATATATAGTTATTTATTAACAATACCTATAAAACAAGGTTCCTACGAAGTTTATATAAAATTTTAGATTTCAAATCATAAGCTAAACTAACTTTCCAAGGTTAGAAAAATGGACTAAAATATATACAATCATGAAAATTCATGGTTATCATTAAGAATTAATCTAATTAAAATGAAAATTCATGGTTATCATTAAGAATTAATCTAATTAACATGAAAATTCATGGTTATCATTAAGAATTAATCTAATTAACATGAAAATTCATGGTTATCATTAAGAACTAATCTAATTAACATGAAAATTCATGGTTATCATTAAGAACCATTATTCTTACTCTTTTTGAGCTCATGAAATGTTTTTAATAAATGAATGTTTTTAATTTGTGTGTCAATCAGCAACCTCAGAAAATCATAGTTTATCCAAATTTTTTAAAATGAAAATATAAGCTAAGTTTATAATAAAACTATGTGATGTTGATTTTTTTTCTGGACTGCTGTAGACCATTGATTTAAAATTGAAAATCAGAAATGCAATGCAACCTTAATCTTTTGAGTAAAATATGTAGGCATATTTAAAAACATCAAAAGGCCTAATTTAATCTACCTAGCACGTCAAAAGACGTACTTTAAAATGAAGACGTACTTTAAAATGAAAACACAAGCAAAAAAATAGTTGCCAAAAGCCTTAAAAATTGTACGAGTTTCCATGAGGAAAGTATGAAGAAAAGAGGGCATTAAAAAAGAGGAAAATACTAGATGAATAAACTTTTTTGAGCATGAAAGAACAGTTATAGCTGGGATTTAACTTGGCTGAATGACGAGCCATGAAAGATTGAGTTTTGGGTAGATTATCTAAAACAATTAATGATAGCTCCCTAGAGCAGCGACCCTCAGCTTAACCCTCAGAATTAGGTCTTTGATTACCTCATGTTGAGCCATCAGAATCCGCATTGCCCAATAACAACCTAAAAGTGTTTAAGATCAGCAAAAAATTACTGACCTTGTTTTTATGCTTTATGGTAAACCTTTATGTGTAAACTTCTTATAGCTGACCTGATGCCTACTTCTAACAGTTTAAAAATCCGCAATTTATTGACAACCTCATTTAAAAAAATACCAAGGCCATATAAGGAGCCCTAAGCTACAACTTTGGATTAATTAACAGAACTGAGACAACTGTATATGTGTGGTCATGCTCTATCTATGAATGAGAAATCTCTTTAAATTTAAATTATGCCAAAAGTAACCCAAAATATTGAACTTAAAAACCATTTCCACTACAAAACTATTTTAATATATCTTTTACAAATATTTATGGTTTGTAAAGCTTACATCAGTTAATTCTTATCTTTTTAAAAAGTCACAACACTTGCTTGCTATTTGAGACTAATTTAAATTCCATAGTTTCTTCTTCAGATCTCAGTGTTGATGGAAACTAACCTTTGATTCACAAAGATTTTAACAGTCACATGCTTGGCTTGATAATATTCATACACATAAATTCACCTATTTGTCATGAAATCAGATTTGAATCCAATGACCGTTTTTTTACTCACTTTCTAAACTTTCGTTTTTTTATCCACTTTCTCTCAACTCTTTATCATTTTCCTTCTTCTCAAGGCTGCAGTCTTTTAGATGTAATTTCTGATCAAAATGGCCATGTCCATTCTCTTTACTTCTCTGGCAATACTGTTGTTATTGCTAACTTTAATGCTCACACTGAATATCATGGATCTAACGCCACTGACCCTGCTGACACTAAAGCCTAAAACTTTTGCATTTCTCAGTTGCTTACTCAGATAGTTAACTATGCGACTTGTTTTTCTGACAACCCTTATCACTGACCTTCACTCTTTAAGGTGGTACTGACCATGCAATAATCTCCATAAAAAAAAATCATCTTGTACTTTTTTTTCAGACTCACCCTATCAGTGTACTACTTACTACTACCCCAAAGCTGACTTGGATTCTTTTTGTGATTCTTTTCATGATGGTCCTTGGGCTAATGTCTTTTCCCAGCTAAGAAATATGCCTCCTGCCTTACCTCCTGGATTCAGGCAGGAATGGAAGCTTTAATTCCTTTTTGTTGGCTTCAAAGCAAGCTTTATTATACTCCATGGTTTTCACCTTCTTGTGTAGTAGTTATATCTAATCAGAATCATTTTTTTCATTTATTTAAAAAAAAAAAACTCTCTTGAGAACAAACAGCTATTTATTATTGCAAAAAACCAATGTAAAAAGGTGCTGTATGATGCTAAGCTCCATAATTCTCAATTTAATTAGTCTTGGATTTTATCTCAGAAGTTTGGCTCTAGAGGCTTTTGGATAATCTTTAACAGCGTCATTAACAAGGATAGATCTAACATTCCATTTCTGATTCATGGAACTGATCCTATTACCTTTTTTAAGCTAGAGCATTTGCAAAGAATAAAAAACTTTTCTTCTAATTCAACTTTAAATCTTATGGCCATTCTCCTCTTTCCTTTCCAATTAAACAAGTAAACCCATAGTTAGACATTCAAATTACCCCAGCTTCCATTGCTTAAGTCATATCTCAATTAAACTAGTCTAAAGCTTTTGATCTAGACAACATTTCTATTATAGTCTTACAAAACTGTTCTCTAGAACTCTCTTTAATTCTCTCTAAACTATTTAATAAGTGCTTGACTGAGTCTTGTTTTCCTGCCTGCTTGAAAATGGCATCTGTTATTTCAATTTTAAAAAACTCTAAAGTTTTTGAAAATTGAAACTTTTGAGCTTTTGATCAACAAACTTCTTACATCCTATCTTGAGTTAAATAACTTACTGTCAGAAAATCAATACGGTTTTGATCTTCTCAACACTCTCTAACTGCTGTGATTGAAAGATTTCAACATGTGTTAGATGGAAGCGAAGAGGTTAGGGTTATTGCTCTTAACATATGCTTTTGACAAAGTTTGGCATGCTGGTCTTCTCCATATGCTTGGTTAATATCGTGTATGTTCGAAAGTTTTTGAAATAATAAAATCGTTTCTTTCTTACTGCTTTATTAAAATCTTCCTCGAAGACCAACACTCTTCTTTATTTCCAGTAACTTCTGGGGTACCTTAACATACTATCCTTAGCCCTTTTTTGTTTCTTATCTACATTAATGTTCCCAACAACTAATTTTTTGCTGATGACTTAACTTTATAGTCCTGTCTTGACAAAAAGTTTTCTCTTTTTGATCGCTTAGACTAGGCATCCAATCTTGAATCTGACCTCACTTCTGTAATAGATTGGGGCTTGCAGTGGTTTGTGAACTTTAACTCCAACAAAACCCAGTTATTTACTGCAAACAACTATTGCAATACAGTCAACAGTTCTATATTTATATATGGCAACCCCCTCACTGTTATTTTATTTACATCTTCTTGGATTATTGTTAACTACGAACATATCTTGGAAACCATATATACAATTGATTACTAAATAAGCATCTGCAAAAGTTGTTTCTCTTCATTGTGCTTGCCATTTTCTTACTTCTGATTCCATTCTCTATCTCTTATTTGTCTCTGTATGGAATACTGTTATTTTATTTAGGCTGATTCTTTTAAAGATGCTCTAGACAAACTCCAAAAACGCATTATAAATGTAGTTGGATCCACTCTACCTGCCAAGCTTAAGCATCTCTCTTATCATCATAAAGCTACATCTCTTTTTCTTTTCTACTAATACTATTATAGTCTCTGCACAAAGGAGTTATAATTTTTAGTTTCATCAACTTTTTTGCTTAACTTCTCATTCAGCAAAGTCTAATTCTTTTACTGTATCTGTCCCTGCATGCTCAAAAAAAATCTATTCGTCTAGTTTGTTTCCCCGTACTTTAACCCTTTGGAACTCTCTCCTGTATTCATTTTTTAAAGACTCATACAACCTACAACTTTTTAAGTCTTCTCTTTTCTTTTTTTATCTTGTAACTCATAAATGAGCAGTGGTTGTTTGCAGTCTTGTTAGGAATGAGCCAGAGTTAAAAAACAACTAGTAATAAGAAGCCTATGAAACATATAATTTGAAGTATTATATACTTATGGCAATATATATTTAAGTCAGTCATTTAACAGTCATTTTAAGTCATATTATACAGCCTATTTCATGTTATACAAGTCATATTATACAGTCTATTTCATTATACATATTCATATTATTAAATATATTTTTAAGTCAATATTATTCATTAGTCAGTAACGACTAACTACATACTAGTAAAACAGTAACTATTTAACTAATTTAGAGTCAGTTTTAAATTTAATGGGTTTAATCTTTTGTCTAAAAAACAAACAAAAAATGATGGTAACATTTTTAATATTTAATTTAACATGTCAATGGTATTAAATAATTTTTATTAGAAACAAAAGTAAACAAAAACATCAAAATCATATTTAATAAAACTTTATAGTTACCATGCCATTTGTAATTACAGCTCTGGGTGAAGAAGGGCTACTTGGAAACAAACCCATTGGATGTCCTGAGTACATAACTAAAGTCTGATGTTCACTCATAATAGATAAGTAGTTCATAACAATTAGGAACTAAACAAGAAAAAATTTAGTTAAATATTCAAAAACATAAAAAAGTATATATATAATATAAAAAAAATTTTTTTAAAACAATTTTTGCGGCAAAAAACAATTTATGCGGCAAATTGTCACAGTGAATACAAATAAAACGAATTTGACTTTAAGCAAACATAAATATTACAAATTATATTAAATTATAAATAACTATTAATCTATAAATAAACATAAATTAAAATTCTACTTATAAAGAAATAAAATTTTTAACAAACTTCTGCATACTTGGGCCCAGTTAGAAAAAACATGACCATTCCCACCATAGGTTATTAATTCATTTGGAAACTAAATAATTGAAAAATTTTCATAGTTTTTGTAGATAAGTTATCATAAGTTATTTTTTTAATAAAATAGATTGCGTGCGTGTGTGTATGTGTGTGTGTGTGTGTGTGTGTGTGTGTGGAAGTAGACTTCTTTTACAAAAGTGTTACATTAAAAAATATCATAATATTTGGGATATTAAAGTTAAAAGTACAATATGGTACATTTAAGTACAGTTACTCCATTAATTTGTGCCAGGTTCATAAAACACAATAAAAATGCAAGTTACAAATTAAATTGCTTTATAAATTATTTTTTATTTAACCAAAAAAAAAAAAAAAAATTAAAGCGAAAGTTTAAAAAGTTATAAAACAATGCTTTTGCCCCTATTAACACTTTGCCCCTATTAGCAGCTTTACAAACCAAAAGAAAACAGAAACATCTTCCCTGAGATTGATTGAAACAAAAGCAAACAACACAAGTAAAGGAAAAGTGTACACTGATTGACCTGATCTATTGCTAACAAGAGTGAAGTAAAACCTTGCTTAATAACCAAGGCTTACCTTTCTTTACTTTAAATCAATTGTTTTTAATCTTTGAATTTATTATTGATATCCTGTATATGTGTTCATTAAAAAGTTCCTAACTTTTCCAAACAATTACTATTGTCTGCATTGGAATGCAGCCAATAGTGATAGAAGAACATGTATCTGAAATGAAAAATGTTTAAAATTTCTGAAAGAGTCTACTTATAATTTTTCTATTCATTAATAACTTTTATTAATTTAAAAAACACTTAAAGATCTTTGCTGACAATACTAAAGATATTTTAGTGATTAAGGTTCAAAATGACAGTATAAAGCTTCAAAGTAAACTAAACTTGCAGTCAAAACGATATATCAACCCTTGGAATTAGGAAAAATGAGGTTGGCAATAATTTCCGACCTTAACTTTTTAGAGGTCGGCATCAGGTCGGCAAAAAAATTTGATACAAAAGTCTTACCATAAAACATAGAATCAAGGTCAGCAAAAAATTGCCGATCTCAAACATTTTGATTGGCATTGCCAAATCCTGACCCTAATTTCGATATTTGGATATATACTATACTAGTGGTCAAAATGATATACATCAAACTAGTGGTAAAAATGATATATACTATACTAGTGGTCATATGTATATATAATTTACTAGTGGTCAAATAATAATAACCCCCCCCCCCAAAAAAAAAAAAAAAAAAGATTAAAAAGTAAATGATTTTGGCTAGAAATACAACTACAAAATAATATACGTATTACTATAACAAATGAAAACCACACATTAAAAACAAACTTAAATCTACAAATTTAAAATGTGATAAATAAAAAAAAATTAATAAACAACTTAATTTGATCAAACACTCTATTAAGTATTTAAATGAAACAATAGGAAAACTTTTATATGAAACATGAGTACAACTTTATTTTAAAAACAGTACAGTTATATGGAGTCCTTTTGAGAAAGGTAAAACTGATTCAAATTTCCAACAAAAAGGGGTAGACGTTTTAAAAAAAACAAAAAGAAATCTTGTAATATTCAAGATATTAAAAAGATACAACAAAATAAACATTTGCACAACACGAGCAGTCCTCCATTTGAAACTTACCGCCGGCGAGCGCTTAAAAAAGCGCCAGACATAGTATTGGCGGGCATGTGGGCGAGTGCAAAACTGCAAGAGCGCGAAAGAGCTTGTTAAACGGAGAGGACTGCATGAGAGTTAAAAGAGAAATATTTTAACTTCTTCACAAACAGAATATCTAATGACTTAAACAAGTTGCCACAAGATGTAATAAATTTCAGATTCAAATAACTCAACATAATGAGTCCTATACATCTTTTTAGATTATTCTTCACTACTAAAAACTGATGGAAACAATAAATACAGCATATAGCAAAGTTAGCATTTGTTACTGTTGCCTCTTTATTGTGCTTGTCATTTTTTTAATACTGATTCCTTTTTACACCTCTATAAATTTATTATTCGTTCCTGAATGAAATACAATTGTCATATTTTGCCCTCTCTCTTTTAAATAAAATCCAAAAACACATCATAAATGTTTCTGAATTTGTTTAAACTGCCAAGCTTGAGCGCCATCATAACAAAGTTGCATCTCCTTGTCTTTTTTACAAATACTACCATGGTCACTGCAAGTATCATCACATGTTCCAACTAAAACTTGATCTTGCATTACTCTTGATTCAGCAAAATTGCACATATTATTTTTTAGTGAAACATCAATATTTTTAAAATAGTTTAAAAACCAAATTGTTTCATAAAGGGTGTTATAAACTCAAACTTTATGTGATTCCAGACTTGACTCAGTGACATTTTTTAGTACAGCTGTAGACAAAATATTAGAATTGTGATTAAATTTAATAAATTTTGAAAAAAAATTAGACAAAAAAAAACAAAACAAAAAAAAGAATAACATTTTTTAGGCTATTTTCGTTTTGTTTTTGCTGTCATACTCTTTTCAACAATACAAAATTGAAACCTTGAAGAAAAAACTGCTGCACAGAGAAATGGATGTTCTTTCAGAAACAAGGATATACTTTCAGAAACAAGGATGTTCTTTCAGAAACAAGGATGTTCTTTCAGGGATTTAGCAGGTAAGCTAGTGGTATAGAACCGCTACTGCACATTACATTTAATAATGTATTAAGTGAGAATGTATACTAAACAATGAAATATTTCATTACACATGATTTATAATTACACCAGCATGAAAAGTATTTTTTTTTTTTAATGGGTAATTTTAAAAACACTAGTGTCATTTTGCATATTGTTAAAAAAAAAACGTATTCTTTATTCCGAAATTATTTAAAAGTGTTTTTTTTTTTAAATTTACCTGAGCAACTCTTGGATCAAGATTGTTCATTATCATTAGCATTATAGCAGCAGCTTGACGAGTTTTACAAGGATACTCATCAATTGGGTAAGCTCTAAAAATCAAAAATTAAATTATTAATTATAAATGCTTTCAATATACCAAAATTGTTTATTTTAAACAGTCATCCTTTTTAAATTTAATTATGGCTTTTACAGCACCGATTTTAAATTAAAAATCTGTGACTTACTTTTTAACAGCGCACTTGGCGTAGGTGTCGTAAGGATAAGTTTTGTTACCTTATTTTTTAGAATCTTATATCAACTTAGACTTTAGCGTATGGCAGACAAAATTTAAAAAAAGGAAGACAAAAAAAAAAAGAAAAATAGAAAGAATTTTAAAAAGTTGCATGCTGCATCAGATAAAAGAAATGTTTCAGATAAAAGAATTGTAGTTTGACCATAAGCGTAGTGTGACCACACTTGTGGTCAAACTACACTTATGTAGTTAAGGCCACAATTCAAGTTGAATATATACTCCAGTGATTGAGAAATACTTGAATAATTGAGACAACACTCCTGAAGTTATAACCACATTGTTACTATTGAGATCATTATCCTAAGATAAAAAACAACAATCCTATGACTAAAACAACAATCCTGTAATAGATCATACTTGGGTCAAAGAAGTCTAATAACCAAACATTGTTAGGTGTCTGGTAGTATATTACTTCATACACCATACCAGCTTTCACTCGCATTTATTGGGCAAAGGAAATAAATACTAAATTTTAAAAATGGTATGTACTTCATTTCAATTGAAGGTTGAAACCGATACATGTAAATATGACCATAGTTGATTAACTCTTCAGCGAATTCATAAGCTAATTCTTCATGAACATTTTCTGGAAAATACCGTAGTGCATTTTGAACAGCAAGCTAAAAAAAAGATATAATTTTTAACTAAAAAAATTTTTAATTTAACTTGTTGAAAAAATTGTTTTTCATGTTTATTAGTTAGATTATTATGTTATAGTTTGCTATATTATGCAACACTATTATGTTGCACAACACATTTATTGGAGATATTGTATTGTGCAACACATTTCAAGCCTTCCCAGGAAAGGCGTGCGGTTTTTCGTCTTGTACGATCACGAAAACGTTTTTCAAGTTAGAGAATGTGATCACGGCCGTTTGCGCAAGTTTTATTATATGCTTTGTTGAAAAATTGTTTTAAATATAATAACTACAGAAGAAATTAAAGTAAACTTAAATAGAAAACCATAATAATAGTTTAAACAATTTGTGTGAAGTTTTTTTTTTTTTTTCTTAGTGGTTATTATTATCGGCAACATAATTCAGTTTTCAAACAAAAGTCAAAGCAAAAAAAAAAAAAAAAAAAAAAAAAAAGTTTTAGGCGTTAAAAAGGATGACTTTCCCATATTTTATGTGTTTTTTTATTTAAAGAGGAAAGAGAAAATATGTATCGTCATCTGTTTGTAAAATATATTTGTATAATTATAATGTTACAAGTATATATTAAGGGTTAAATTATACAATCGCGATTCGCAAACTCTGGTAAAATATTTGGTCTTTAAAATATTTGGTCTATAAAAGTAATAAAACTATAATAGTGTTATTACATTTATAAAGCACTTATTACTTTTAAAGTTCATTCTTTGTTCAAACAACATTATTAATTCCAAACATTTGTTATTATATTATAAGTAGAAAAGCATCTAGAAAAAATAAAACGGTTATTAAAATATTAATGAAAATTTCAGGAACTTTTACAGATCACTTAAACAACGTTATAAAAGAGTATTTTATAAAAAGTAAAAACGCTCGTTAATTTTAAAATCAACCAAAAAAATTTTGTATTGGTTAATTTTAAAATTAATGCACGTTTTTATGGTCCATTAGTAACGGTTTTCATAATGCTAAACATTTAATACGTTACGTTTTTACAAAGTTGTTTGTCACGTTTTTTATAAGTTATTTTTAAATATTTTTTATTTAAGTTTTAAATATTATTTGAACATCCACTTTATACTTCTAGATATTTTTCTACTTCAATTAAAATTTGGGATTACTTATGTTGCTTGAACAAAGAAGGAATTTTAAAAGTTATAAGTGTGTTTACTTTTGTAATGCAGTTAGTGACAAGAGTGTTACTACTTTTGTAATCTTAAGTTTATTGTTTTGTTTTTTATTTTTATGCTTACAAATTTAAGTTGATTCGCCCCTTAAAAACAAGGAACACAGTTTTGTATAAACTAAAATTTTGAATGCTAGATATTTTTCCAGATTTTGCATTTCGCATTCCCTTAATTTAACCTTTGTTATTACATTATTGTTGTTACATTAAAATTATACAAATATATTTTACAAACACATTGCAATTTATATTTTTGCTATCCTTTTAAAAAAAAAGTTAAGAAAAGGAAAATCATTCTTTTTATTTGTAGTCTTCTAACTGTTTTTTTTTTTTGCTTTGCCTTATCTTATTTTGTTGCTGGATGTAACAACCACTCTAAAAAAACAAAAATAAAAACAGTAGACAAATAATTTAAACTATTAATGTGTTTTTATTTTTTTTTATTTTAATCTCTTTTTATTTTATTAGTTTTGTTTTTTTTTGTTTTTGAAACTTTTTCAGCATTAATTATTATAAAACTTGCGAACAGCCGTGTTCAAGTTGTCTAAAATAAGATACTTGCGTGTGGTCACACAAGACGAAAAACCGCACGTCTTTCCTGGGAAGGCTTGCATTTATTTTTATTTATTTGTGCATCCATGGCGCAGTGGTTAGAGCGCTTGCTTAATAAGCAGGAGATCCAGGTTCAAAATGAGCTTTGACATATTTCATGTCACGGTAAGGAAGGAGGCTCCAACTTCCTGGTTTAATGCAGTTTTGCAGTGCTCTGTGACAAGACCGTTAGGACTTCTTGGGGCACCTAAATAACAAATTTAGAAAAAAAAAATGTATTGGAGATATTGCATTGCGCAATACATTAATAATGCGCAACACCTATATATTGTGCAACACATTTAGAGCAATAATGTATGACTTTGTATAATATATAAAATTTACAAATTTAAAATTTTAAAAAAGATCTTTGATTTAAAGGATAAAATAATTAATATATAATATAGTATAAAATATAAATATATAAAAAAAATATCGTAATACCAACAAATATATTTTGTATCATAAAAAAACTTTCAATAATTAGTTTTTGAAACAATACAAACCTTTATCTCTTGTGGTGATAAATTAGGTGTTCGTACAGGTGCATGCAGAACATTATTGTCCCGTGATCTCTTTTTAGGAAGTGGATTAAGTGGTAAACCAGCACATATTTCTTTTAAGGTAGTCATTCTATATAATTTTTATACTGTTTGAAATAAAAATTATTTCTTAAAAAAAATCACTACGTTATTGTACTCACAAAAAACAACTTTTTTTTTATGAAATTTTTGTTTATAAGAATTAATACACACCCATATAAAAAAAAAAAATATATATATATATATATATATATATATACACATATAAATAAAATATATACATATATATAATATATATATATATAAATATATATATATATATATATATATATATATATATATATATATATATATATATATATATATATATATATATATATATATATATATATATATATATATATACACATATTCACACACTTGAAAATAATAAAAAAATTTAATTTTGATAATAAATATCATGATTAAAATAATTATAATAATTGCATTCATATATTTTACATTAAAATTTAAAACTAGAAAATAATTCAAAGTCAGTTGGAACGTCAGGGATTAAACATGAATCTGAATCATCATCTTTAGAAATAGTTGTAGAGTTATATGGATTCATCACTGCTTCATCAACTAATAAACTGATCTCATTTGTGAGTCCTGAAATATGAAATAAGGTTTCATCAGAATCGCTATCGGAAATTTCAATTATAGATTGATGTTGAAGACCATCTTCGATTTTTATAAAGCGATTTTCAGAAGCATTTAAGTCAAAATTGTTTTTTTTTGCTTTTTTATTTGATACAGAACATTCTGAATCACTGGATCTCTTTAAACCTCTCTTTAAATTAACAGAAGATTTTTTAGCAAGTTGTTTTCTTCCAATCTGCATGTTTCTATTCACTGTTAAAAGTTGATTAAAACTAATTTCAGTTTCAGAGGTGTGTTCTGTTTCCTGAATGTTTTCACACACAGGTGAGAGTTGATGAAATCTATTATCAATTTCACTGTGATCCTTTATCTTGATATCACCTTCAAAAGAACTAGAAAACAATGGTAATTTAATTCTATAGTTTTTTTGTATTTTTTCAGGGGAGCATGTTGATTTAAAAGAACTATTCAAACAGTTTTTATCTAATGATACCATTGTTGTATTCATAATATTATTGTTATTATTTTTATTTGGTTCTTGATTGATTAACTGATTGAAAACAGAATCTTCTTTGATTGTACCTTCACAAAAAGAACTTTCATATTTAGCATCTTTATTTTTTTCTGTTTTCAAAGAACTAAAAGGTTTATGCTCCTTATTTACATCAAAAGAACTATGTATAATTAATTGATTGCTTTTTATAGGCAAATCACTTTTTCCCTCTGTCATTGATTGATTTAATGGTAAAAGCTTTTTATGCGAAGATGCTGTAACCATTGACTTTTTTCTTGATTTGATCGTTTCAATATGATTCACAAACTCTTTATTGTAATGATTTGCTGTGAATAATAATTAAAATATAGAAAGATTTTTTTTTTTTAATTATTAAAAATAATAATAAAGAAAATTTAATAATAACTAAAATATAAAAAGAATTTTTTTTTTCCTAAAAAAAAAAAAAAAAATTAAGAAAAATATAAAAATTTTACAAAAAAACAACAAAAAACTAAAACATGTAATGACACAATTTTGAAATCTATTTATTTTAGTATTATTTAAATATTTTTATTAAGAAGTTTTATTGAATAAAATGCTCACAGTAGTTGAGAGTAAATTCTTGCTTTTTTTCCTCTGAATAACGAAGGTCAAAGGTTTGAGGCTAAAAAAAAAGTCTCAGCACAAAACAATGACAAAAGTGATTAACTTGATTACATCAACATAAATATAACAAAACAAAATCAAAAAGAAGTCAACTTAATTGTGACAACATTTAAAAAACAGACGATAAAACACTTATTCTATGTACCAAAACATTGGCTTTGTAACCATGTATTTTCAGCTGTTCTTCTTCCTTTGAAACCTGCATAGCAATTTCTTGTGCTTCAAAATAAAAACAATTGTAATCAATATTTTGGGCTAAAAAAAACTAGATGGGCTTACTAATGTAAAAAAACTAGATGGGCTTACTAATGTAAAAAAACTAGATGGGCTTACTAATGTAAAAAAACTAGATGGGCTTACTAATGTAAAAAAACTAGATGGGCTTACTAATGTAAAAAAACTAGATGGGCTTACTAATGTAAAAAAACTAGATGGGCTTACTAATGTAAAAAAACTAGATAGGCTTACTAATTTAAAAAAATTTAAGTATTTTCTAAAAACTACTAATTAACAAAGGGAACTAGCAACAAACTAAATAAAGATCAAATAAAATTCACACTAAATACTTACCACTTAAAGGATGTGATGAATCACATTGTGAGTTATACAGAAGAATATAGTGATTAATTCTCTGAGTCAATGCCTTTGAATTACATTAATAAAAATAAAAATATAAAAAAATTTAACTGATTTAAAAAAAAAAAAAAAAATTAATCACAATAATTTTACTTTTCTATCTCCTATGGTATATAACCCAAAAGATTTTGCTTTATTGCGAAGTTGTTTATTACTCAGCGAGTCAAAGCAAACCTTGGCCAGAGGTTTCATCAATATAGTTGCAGATGACAAACTAAAGAAAAGAAAAAAAAAATCATCTTTACAATAAAATTTCTTTTTAAATGCAATATTATTGTTGTGTTATTATATTGTAGTTATAAAACTTCTTGTGTTGTTAGAAAAGTGTTGCAGTTTCCTAAAGTATTTTACTTAAATTATCTAAAGCAAGCTTCCATTATAAAAGTATTATTTACTGCAAACAACTATCGCAGTACTGTCAGCATTCTTTATTTATTAAAATGTTTATAAATTGCGACCCTCTCACTGAGTTCTCTTCTTTATGTCTTCTTGGATTATAATTTACTACTGACCTTTCATGGAAATCATATATACAATCAATTGTTAAATTAGCAGCAAAAACTAGCAAAAAAAGTTTTAATAAAATTTAAATTTTATATATGCCTAGAAGTAACATGAACACCAAAAAATTATTACAGATTAAAAAATTCTATAATGCATATTTATCATATTATGTATTTTAAAATAATATTTTTGCTCTTAGATTTCATACATGCATGTAAATTTATGGGATTTAAGAGGCAAATAGCATAATAAAAAAAACAACTCGACAACCAATGTTTCAACTAATGACAACTTGTTGATTATTTGATTCATAGAATTAATAGTTGGATTCAAGATAATATATTAGAAGTTATTTATTTAAGGACTGAAAACATTGCTAATAATAATAAGCAGGTAGAAAAACAAAATTCAATAGGGCATTTTTTCAGCAGAGAACCAAGAGGCTGTATCACATTTGACTTTTGACTGCTTATTATTAAAATGTATTTTAAGATGAAATGTATATAATCACTTCTAGTGACAAAAGTCATAGAATTTAGAGGAATTTAAAGACACTAGAAGGCTGTATGTCCAAAAAATATTATTATCAACTAGATGTATGTTCTTTGACTAATCAAAGAAGTTGTTAGCAGCATTGCGGAGAAAAAAAATAGAGTTGTCAAGCTGCAAGTCTTACAAAAAAAAAAAAAACTTTTGAAATTTGTTTATGACAAAAATAATATTGATAAAAAAAAATAATTTAAATTCACCACCCAACAAAAAACAAAAGCTTCCTAAAAATACAGAAGAGATAAAATGTTGAATAGTTATCAAATAACTCAAGATACTTTATGTTAACATAATTAAAGCATTCCCAGAACCTACAGTCGCTTCTAACACATAAGTACAAACAGAGAATACATTCAAGAAAATCTGAATATGACAATATTGAATGAGAAATATTGTGAGAAATGTTTTTGACAACATTAGTTCCCCAAAATAAAGTATTTATATAACAATATTTAACGAAAAAACTTTTTGTCAAAAAGAAGTATAAAGTTGACTCACCAGCAGAAATTACTGAAAATAAAGTTTAGTGCTGGCCATAGAGGAGGGTTTTAATACTGCAATAAGAGAGAAATGATTTAACAATTCCTAGATACACCATATGAACAAAGTTTATGGAGAAGACCAGCATGTCAAATTGAAAGTTTTGGATATATCAAGAGTAATAGATCTTACCTTGCCGCTTCCATCTAATTAACGATAGAATCTTTTAGCTACACCAATAAGCAAGTCAGCCATAGAACAAGAAGATCAAAATCTGTATTTGATTGTTAGAGTAAGTTATTTGGCTTAATCTGTATTTGATTGTTAGAGTAAGTTATTTGACTTAATCTGTATTGATTGTTAGAGTAAGTTATTTGACTTAATCTGTATTGATTGTTAGAGTAAGTTATTTGACTTAATCTGTATTGATTGTTAGAGTAAGTTATTTGACTTAATCTGAATTGATTGTTAGAGTAAGTTATTTGACTTAATTTGTATTGATTGTTAGAGTAAGTTATTTGACTTAATCTGTATTGATTGTTAGAGTAAGTTATTTGACTTAATCTGTATTGATTGTTAGAGTAAGTTATTTGACTTAATCTGTATTGATTGTTAGAGTAAGTTATTTGACTTAATCTGTATTGATTGTTAGAGTAAGTTATTTGACTTAATCTGTATTGATTGTTAGAGTAAGTTATTTGACTTAATCTGTATTGATTGTTAGAGTAAGTTATTTGACTTAATCTGTATTGATTGTTAGATTAAGTTATTTGACTTAATCTAAATTGATTGTTAGAGTAAGTTATTTGACTTAATCTGTATTGATTGTTAGAGTAAGTTATTTGACTTAATCTGTATTGATTGTTAGAGTAAGTTATTTGACTTAATCTGTATTTGATTGTTAGAGTAAGTTATTTGACTTAATCTGTATTGATTGTTAGAGTAAATTATTTGACTTAAAGTGAGTTATTAGAAATTTGTTCATTAAAAAATCAAAGACCTTGTTAATAATAGAGAGAAGACTTATCAAACAATAGTAGGAGGAGCCAGAGTGTTTTCCAGAGTTTTTAAAAATTTAAAAACAACAGATATCATTTTCCAGCAGGCAAGAAAGCAAAATTCAGTCAAGCCTTTGTTAAATAAGTTAAAAAGAATTTTTGTATGAATATGACAGTTTTTTCGAGGAATTTGAGAAATGACTTGAGCAACAGAAGCTGAAGTGATTCGGATGACTGAAAATGGGTAAACTCGTTTACTGGAACAGCAGTAAAAGTATGGCCATTAAATTCAAGAGTTGAATTAGAGAAAAAGTTCTTTGCAAATAGTTCTGCCTCGGGAGTAATTGAAATTTGAATATAGAATAATTACCACATGTACCATGTGTACCACAGGTGTTCAGCAATTTTGTGAGCCAGGAAAACTGTTAAGGAAGTAGACAGCATACTTGGCATTACTGAATAAAATATGGAAATAGTTCAAGCTTACAGTTTTATCGGCCTTATCAAAATACTAAATTAAATTCCTAGAAAGAATCAATGATTTTATTTCAAGAAGTTGATCCAAATTAAAAAAGAGCAGATAATGGACTTATTTTATTGGTTATGCAGTGAAGCCACAGAGTGTCGCATACAAAATAAGTTTGTATACAGCAACTCTGAATAAAAGCTGGAAAATAATTCAAAGTATAAAACTAAAAACCAAAATTCAGATAACAAAAAAATAGCAAAATGTAAAATTTGTGTAAATCAAACAAAAATCAGAAGATCTAAAAAAGATGTTTAATTCATGCGCCATTCAGACAAAGTAAATATAACATTAATCTTACAAACAATCACCAAGTGTTCAACTTTAGCTATAAAAATTTTAATTTTTAATAGTTGATAAATATAAAAAAAAATTTTTTTTTTTTTAAATCAGATTTTAATCAGTTTACAGAAAGTTGTAAATTTTATTATGCAAACTGTTGAATTTCATTTTTATGAAACTGAATGTTTGCATCAATCCTTTATTTAATCTTTTATATATATATTGATGTTGTTCATAAATACTATTGTAGTTTGTTCATAAATACTATTGTAGTTTGTTCATAAATACTATTGCAGTTTGTTCATAAATACTATTGTCGTTTGTTCACAAATACTTTTGTAGTTTGTTCATAAATACTATTGTAGTTTGTTCACAAAGAGTATTAAAGTTTGTTCACAAATACTATTGTAGTTTGTTCATAAATACTATTGTAGTTTGTTCACAAATACTATTGTAGTTTGTTCACAAATACTATTGCAGTTTGTTTATAAATACTATTGTAGTTTGTTCACAAATACTATTGTAGTTTGTTCATAAATATTATTGTAGTTTGTTCACAAATACTATTGTAGTTTGTTCATAAATATTATTGTAGTTTGTTCATAAATACTATTGCAGTTTGTTTATAAATACTATTGTCGTTTGTTCACAAATACTATTGCAGTTTTTTCATAAATACTATTGTAGTTTGTTCACAAATACTATTGTATTTTGTTCATAAATACTATTGTAGTTTGTTCACAAATACTTTTGTAGTTTGTTCATAAATACTATTGTAGTTTGTTCACAAATACTTTTGTAGTTTGTTCATAAATACTATTGTAGTTTGTTCACAAAGAGTATTGCAGTTTGTTCACAAATACTATTGTAGTTTGTTCACAAATACTATTGTAGTTTGTTCATAAATACTATTGTAGTTTGTTCACAAATACTATTGTAGTTTGTTCACAAATACTATTGCAGTTTGTTCACAAATACTATTGTAGTTTGTTCATAAATACTATTGTAGTTTGTTCATAAATACTATTGTAGTTTGTTCACAAATACTATTGTAGTTTGTTCATAAATACTATTGTAGTTTGTTCACAAATACTATTGCAGTTTGTTCATAAATACAATTGTAGTTTGTTCACAAATACTATTGTAGTTTGTTCATAAATACTATTGTAGTTTGTTCACAAATACTATTGTAGTTTGTTCATAAATACTATTGTAGTTTGTTCACAAATACTTTTGTAGTTTGTTCATAAATACTATTGTAGTTTGTTCACAAAGAGTATTGCAGTTTGTTCACAAATACTATTGTAGTTTGTTCACAAATACTATTGTAGTTTGTTCATAAATACTATTGTAGTTTGTTCACAAAGAGTATTGCAGCTTGTTCACAAATACTATTGTAGTTTGTTCACAAATACTATTGTAGGTTGTTCACAAATACTATAGTAGTTTGTTCACAAATACTATTGTAGTTTGTTCACAAATACTATTGTAGTTTGTTCATAAATACTATTGTAGTTTGTTCACAAATACTATTGTAGTTTGTTCACAAATACTATTGCAGTTTGTTCATAAATACTATTGTAGTTTGTTCACAAATACTATTGTAGTTTGTTCATAAATACTATTGTAGTTTGTTCACAAATACTATTGTAGTTTGTTCATAAATACTATTGTAGTTTGTTCACAAAGAGTATTGCAGTTTAATAACAAATAATACTGTTGTTTGTTTACAAATACAATAGTAGTTTGTTCACAAATACTATAGTAGTTTGTTCACAAATACTATAGTAGTTTGTTCACAAAGAGTATTGTAGTTTGTTCACAAAGAGTATTGTAGTTTGTTCACAAAGAGTATTGTAGTTTGTTCACAAATACTATTGCAGTTTGTTCATAAATACTATTGTAGTTTGTTCACAAATACTATTGTAGGTTGTTCACAAATACTATAGTAGTTTGTTCACAAATACTATTGTAGTTTGTTCACAAATACTATTGTAGTTTGTTCATAAATACTATTGTAGTTTGTTCACAAATACTATTGTAGTTTGTTCATAAATACTATTGTAGTTTGTTCACAAAGAGTATTGCAGTTTGTTCACAAATACTATTGTAGTTTGTTTACAAATACTATAGTAGTTTGTTCACAAATACTATAGTAGTTTGTTCACAAATACTATTGTAGTTTGTTCATAAATACTATTGTAGTTTGTTCACAAATACTATTGTAGTTTGTTCATAAATACTATTGTAGTTTGTTCACAAATACTATTGCAGTTTGTTCATAAATACTATTGTAGATTGTTCACAAATACTATTGTAGTTTGTTCATAAATACTATTGTAGTTTGTTCACAAATACTTTTGTAGTTTGTTCATAAATACTATTGTAGTTTGTTCACAAAGAGTATTGCAATTTGTTCACAAATACTATTGTAGTTTGTTCACAAAGAGTATTGTAGTTTGTTCATAAATACTATTGTAGTTTGTTCACAAAGAGTATTGCAGCTTGTTCACAAATACTATTGTAGTTTGTTCACAAATACTATTGTAGGTTGTTCACAAATACTATTGTAGGTTGTTCACAAATACTATAGTAGTTTGTTCACAAATACTATTGTAGTTTGTTCACAAATACTATTGTAGTTTGTTCATAAATACTATTGTAGTTTGTTCACAAATACTATTGTAGTTTGTTCATAAATACTATTGTAGTTTGTTCACAAAGAGTATTGCAGTTTGTTCACAAATACTATTGTAGTTTGTTTACAAATACTATAGTAGTTTGTTCACAAATACTATAGTAGTTTGTTCACAAATACTATTGTAGTTTGTTCATAAATACTATTGTAGTTTGTTCACAAATACTATTGTAGTTTGTTCATAAATACTATTGTAGTTTGTTCACAAATACTATTGCAGTTTGTTCATAAATACTATTGTAGTTTGTTCACAAATACTATTGTAGTTTGTTCATAAATACTATTGTAGTTTGTTCACAAATACTTTTGTAGTTTGTTCATAAATACTATTGTAGTTTGTTCACAAAGAGTATTGCAGTTTGTTCACAAATACTATTGTAGTTTGTTCACAAATACTATTGTAGTTTGTTCATAAATACTATTGTAGTTTGTTCACAAAGAGTATTGCAGCTTGTTCACAAATACTATTGTAGTTTGTTCACAAATACTATTGTAGGTTGTTCACAAATACTATAGTAGTTTGTTCATAAATACTATTGTAGTTTGTTCACAAATACTATTGTAGTTTGTTCATAAATACTATTGTAGTTTGTTCACAAATACTATTGCAGTTTGTTCATAAATACTATTGTAGTTTGTTCACAAATACTATTGTAGTTTGTTCATAAATACTATTGTAGTTTGTTCACAAATACTATTGTAGTTTGTTCATAAATACTATTGTAGTTTGTTCACAAATACTTTTGTAGTTTGTTCATAAATACTATTGTAGTTTGTTCACAAAGAGTATTGCAGTTTGTTCACAAATACTATTGTAGTTTGTTCACAAATACTATTGTAGTTTGTTCATAAATACTATTGTAGTTTGTTCACAAAGAGTATTGCAGCTTGTTCACAAATACTATTGTAGTTTGTTCACAAATACTATTGTAGGTTGTTCACAAATACTATAGTAGTTTGTTCACAAATACTATTGTAGTTTGTTCACAAATACTATTGTAGTTTGTTCATAAATACTATTGTAGTTTGTTCACAAATACTATTGTAGTTTGTTCACAAATACTATTGCAGTTTGTTCATAAATACTATTGTAGTTTGTTCACAAATACTATTGTAGTTTGTTCATAAATACTATTGTAGTTTGTTCACAAATACTATTGTAGTTTGTTCATAAATACTATTGTAGTTTGTTCACAAAGAGTATTGCAGTTTGTTAACAAATAATACTGTTGTTTGTTTACAAATACAATAGTAGTTTGTTCACAAATACTATAGTAGTTTGTTCACAAATACTATAGTAGTTTGTTCACAAAGAGTATTGTAGTTTGTTCACAAAGAGTATTGTAGTTTGTTCACAAAGAGTATTGTAGTTTGTTCACAAATACTATTGCAGTTTGTTCATAAATACTATTGTAGTTTGTTCACAAATACTATTGTAGGTTGTTCACAAATACTATAGTAGTTTGTTCACAAATACTATTGTAGTTTGTTCACAAATACTATTGTAGTTTGTTCATAAATACTATTGTAGTTTGTTCACAAATACTATTGTAGTTTGTTCATAAATACTATTGTAGTTTGTTCACAAAGTGTATTGCAGTTTGTTCACAAATACTATTGTAGTTTGTTTACAAATACTATAGTAGTTTGTTCACAAATACTATAGTAGTTTGTTCACAAATACTATTGTAGTTTGTTCATAAATACTATTGTAGTTTGTTCACAAATACTATTGTAGTTTGTTCATAAATACTATTGTAGTTTGTTCACAAATACTATTGCAGTTTGTTCATAAATACTATTGTAGTTTGTTCACAAATACTATTGTAGTTTGTTCATAAATACTATTGTAGTTTGTTCACAAATACTATTGCAGTTTGTTCATAAATACTATTGTAGTTTGTTCACAAATACTATTGTAGTTTGTTCATAAATACTATTGTAGTTTGTTCACAAATACTATTGTAGTTTGTTCATAAATACTATTGTAGTTTGTTCACAAATACTTTTGTAGTTTGTTCATAAATACTATTGTAGTTTGTTCACAAAGAGTATTGCAGTTTGTTCACAAATACTATTGTAGTTTGTTCACAAATACTATTGTAGTTTGTTCATAAATACTATTGTAGTTTGTTCACAAAGAGTATTGCAGCTTGTTCACAAATACTATTGTAGTTTGTTCACAAATACTATTGTAGGTTGTTCACAAATACTATAGTAGTTTGTTCACAAATACTATTGTAGTTTGTTCACAAATACTATTGTAGTTTGTTCATAAATACTATTGTAGTTTGTTCACAAATACTATTGTAGTTTGTTCACAAATACTATTGCAGTTTGTTCATAAATACTATTGTAGTTTGTTCACAAATACTATTGTAGTTTGTTCATAAATACTATTGTAGTTTGTTCACAAATACTATTGCAGTTTGTTCATAAATACTATTGTAGTTTGTTCACAAATACTATTGTAGGTTGTTCACAAATACTATAGTAGTTTGTTCACAAATACTATTGTAGTTTGTTCACAAATACTATTGTAGTTTGTTCATAAATACTATTGTAGTTTGTTCACAAATACTATTGTAGTTTGTTCATAAATACTATTGTAGTTTGTTCACAAAGAGTATTGCAGTTTGTTCACAAATACTATTGTAGTTTGTTTACAAATACTATAGTAGTTTGTTCACAAATACTATAGTAGTTTGTTCACAAATACTATTGTAGTTTGTTCATAAATACTATTGTAGTTTGTTCACAAATACTATTGTAGTTTGTTCATAAATACTATTGTAGTTTGTTCACAAATACTATTGCAGTTTGTTCATAAATACTATTGTAGTTTGTTCACAAATACTATTGTAGTTTGTTCATAAATACTATTGTAGTTTGTTCACAAATACTATTGTAGTTTGTTCATAAATACTATTGTAGTTTGTTCACAAAGAGTATTGTAGTTTGTTCACAAAGAGTATTGTAGTTTGTTCACAAACACTATTGTAGTTTGTTCATAAATACTATTGTAGTTTGTTCACAAATACTATTGTAGTTTGTTCATAAATACTATTGTAGTTTGTTCACAAAGAGTATTGCAGTTTGTTTACAAATACTATTGTAGTTTGTTCATAAATACTATTGTAGTTTGTTCACAAATACTATTGCAGTTTGTTCATAAATACTATTGTAGTTTGTTCACAAATACTATTGTAGTTTGTTCATAAATACTATTGTAGTTTGTTCACAAATACTATTGTTGTTTGTTCATAAATACTATTGCAGTTTGTTCACAAAGAGTATTGCAGTTTGTTCACAAATACTATTGTAGTTTGTTCACAAAGAGTATTGCAGTTTGTTTACAAATACTATTGTAGTTTGTTCACAAATACTATTGTAGGTTGTTCACAAATACTATAGTAGTTTGTTCACAAATACTATTGTAGTTTGTTCACAAATACTATTGTAGTTTGTTCATAAATACTATTGTAGTTTGTTCACAAATACTATTGTAGTTTGTTCATAAATACTATTGTAGTTTGTTCACAAAGAGTATTGCAGCTTGTTCACAAATACTATTGTAGTTTGTTCACAAATACTATTGTAGGTTGTTCACAAATACTATAGTAGTTTGTTCACAAATACTATTGTAGTTTGTTCACAAATACTATTGTAGTTTGTTCACAAAGAGTATTGTAGTTTGTTCACAAAGAGTATTGCAGTTTGTTCACAAATACTATTGTAGTTTGTTCATAAATACTATTGTAGTTTGTTCACAAATATTATTGCAGTTTGTTCATAAATACTATTGTAGTTTGTTCATAAATACTATTGTAGTTTGTTCATAAATACTATTGTAGTTTGTTCACAAATACTATTGTAGTTTGTTCACAAAGAGTATTGCAGTTTGTTCACAAATACTATTGTAGTTTGTTCACAAATACTATTGTAGTTTGTTCACAAATACTATTGTAGTTTGTTCATAAATACTATTGTAGTTTGTTCACAAATACTATTGTAGTTTGTTCACAAATACTATTGCAGTTTGTTCATAAATACTATTGTAGTTTGTTCACAAATACTATTGTAGTTTGTTCATAAATACTATTGTAGTTTGTTCACAAATACTATTGTAGTTTGTTCATAAATACTATTGTAGTTTGTTCACAAAGAGTATTGCAGTTTGTTAACAAATAATACTGTTGTTTGTTTACAAATACAATAGTAGTTTGTTCACAAATACTATAGTAGTTTGTTCACAAATACTATAGTAGTTTGTTCACAAATACTATTGTAGTTTGTTCACAAAGAGTATTGTAGTTTGTTCACAAAGAGTATTGTAGTTTGTTCACAAATACTATTGCAGTTTGTTCATAAATACTATTGTAGTTTGTTCACAAATACTATTGTAGGTTGTTCACAAATACTATAGTAGTTTGTTCACAAATACTATTGTAGTTTGTTCACAAATACTATTGTAGTTTGTTCATAAATACTATTGTAGTTTGTTCACAAATACTATTGTAGTTTGTTCATAAATACTATTGTAGTTTGTTCACAAAGAGTATTGCAGTTTGTTCACAAATACTATTGTAGTTTGTTTACAAATACTATAGTAGTTTGTTCACAAATACTATAGTAGTTTGTTCACAAATACTATTGTAGTTTGTTCATAAATACTATTGTAGTTTGTTCACAAATACTATTGTAGTTTGTTCATAAATACTATTGTAGTTTGTTCACAAATACTATTGCAGTTTGTTCATAAATACTATTGTAGTTTGTTCACAAATACTATTGTAGTTTGTTCATAAATACTATTGTAGTTTGTTCACAAATACTATTGTAGTTTGTTCATAAATACTATTGTAGTTTGTTCACAAAGAGTATTGTAGTTTGTTCACAAAGAGTATTGTAGTTTGTTCACAAACACTATTGTAGTTTGTTCATAAATACTATTGTAGTTTGTTCACAAATACTATTGTAGTTTGTTCATAAATACTATTGTAGTTTGTTCACAAAGAGTATTGCAGTTTGTTTACAAATACTATTGTAGTTTGTTCATAAATACTATTGTAGTTTGTTCACAAATACTATTGCAGTTTGTTCATAAATACTATTGTAGTTTGTTCACAAATACTATTGTAGTTTGTTCATAAATACTATTGTAGTTTGTTCACAAATACTATTGTTGTTTGTTCATAAATACTATTGCAGTTTGTTCACAAAGAGTATTGCAGTTTGTTCACAAATACTATTGTAGTTTGTTCACAAAGAGTATTGCAGTTTGTTTACAAATACTAT
This sequence comes from Hydra vulgaris, assembly GCF_022113875.1. Taxonomy (NCBI): domain Eukaryota; kingdom Metazoa; phylum Cnidaria; class Hydrozoa; order Anthoathecata; family Hydridae; genus Hydra; species Hydra vulgaris. Next base: position 26,991,935 of record NC_061168.1, read on the forward strand.
TGTAGTTTGTTCACAAATACTATTGTAGGTTGTTCACAAATACTATAGTAGTTTGTTCACAAATACTATTGTAGTTTGTTCACAAATACTATTGTAGTTTGTTCATAAATACTATTGTAGTTTGTTCACAAATACTATTGTAGTTTGTTCATAAATACTATTGTAGTTTGTTCACAAAGAGTATTGCAGCTTGTTCACAAATACTATTGTAGTTTGTTCACAAATACTATTGTAGGTTGTTCACAAATACTATAGTAGTTTGTTCACAAATACTATTGTAGTTTGTTCACAAATACTATTGTAGTTTGTTCACAAAGAGTATTGTAGTTTGTTCACAAAGAGTATTGCAGTTTGTTCACAAATACTATTGTAGTTTGTTCATAAATACTATTGTAGTTTGTTCACAAATATTATTGCAGTTTGTTCATAAATACTATTGTAGTTTGTTCATAAATACTATTGTAGTTTGTTCATAAATACTATTGTAGTTTGTTCACAAATACTATTGTAGTTTGTTCACAAAGAGTATTGCAGTTTGTTCACAAATACTATTGTAGTTTGTTCACAAATACTATTGTAGTTTGTTCATAAATACTATTGTAGTTTGTTCACAAATACTATTGTAGTTTGTTTATAAATACTATTGTAGTTTGTTCACAAAGAGTATTGCAGTTTGTTCACAAATAATATTGTTGTTTGTTTACAAATACTATAGTAGTTTGTTCACAAATACTATAGTAGTTTGTTCACAAATACTATTGTAGTTTGTTCACAAAGAGTATTGTAGTTTGTTCACAAAGAGTATTGTAGTTTGTTCACAAATACTATTGTAGTTTGTTCACAAATACTATAGTAGTTTGTTAATGCTGCATTTAAGTTACTCAGAAACACAAAAAGATCATATATGGTAACAATAATAATATAATAACAGTAACAATAATATATGATAAAAGTAGCAATACTAAAAAATGCTTCTTGATATTTAGGTGATAATTTGTGAATTAGACTCTCTTTAATACTGCTTAGGCAGTATTAAAGAGAGTTTAAATCAAACAGAGTTCTATAAAACAAATTTGCATGACAAAAATGTTGTGAAGAACAAAAGCTGGAGAATACTTTATATAGTGAATAACTTTAGATCAAAATGATTTACATCATTAAAATAATCTGTCAGGGAGGTCAAGCAAAATGTTGTCTCATGACACTCAATAGTTGAACTTAAAAAAAAATGCTCTTTGCAGACTTTTTACTAACTCGTCAATTTGTTTACCCTGGCAGCACTCTAGCAACAAAACACTGAGACTTTTATAACTAATTAAATGGTTAAAATGACATCTTAATTCAGTCACCCTAAAGTTAGTTTGAGGTGTGTTGATATGGTGATTCTGATGTAGAAGTATAATACAAAAGTGTAAATATAATCATCTGAATTACCAAAATAAGAATAAGGATTAACTAATCACAAGATAAGGTCAATGACAAGACTAGAGTAGAGGGACAAAGATAGGTGATTTGAGTTTATTAAAAAGAAAGAAAATTAGAATAATAGGGTGAACATAGATAATAATAAATTATTACCAATAATTAATGCTATATAATGCTGTCACTAATTACCAGTAAATAAATGAAGCTAGAGGAAAAAAATGAATACAATTCTTGATAAAACAATAAAACAAGATCCATTTCTGAAAAAATTCATTTTAATAAAAAATGTTTGATGTTGAAATAGTATCAAAAAAATAATTAATAAAAAACAGTCTTACAACAATAAAATAAAGTGCATACATTAAAATAAAGTGCATACATTAAAATAAAGTGCATACATTAAATCATTTGATGTTTCAATCTTGACTATATTTTCTTGTTTTTCAATTTTCATTTTTTCAATTTTTTTGGTAGCATTTTCATTTTTGTCAGCAATTTCACTGTATAAATAAAAAATTAAAATATAAATTAATATATTAAAAAAATATATATTTGAAAATAAGATATATAAATAACAATAATAATAATAAAAGATATATATATATCTTTTATTATGACCAATTAATCAATAATTTTTAAATAAAAACCTTTTTTTTGCTACAAATTAACAAACAATCAAAACAACTTGCTTCAAAACAAACAATAAATAAATGCCATTGTGTAAGTACATATACTGTTAAAAAACTGAAAAACAAAATCTATCAAATGCACTCTATTGCTCATGATCACCTCTTATTATTATGTGCGACAAATTAAAAAATAGCCTTCCTATGATTTTAACTAATATTAAAATCAAAAATGTTTCAAAATGAAGAACACTAATTGGCTCCCTGATAATGTATATAGCAGGCACATAATGGCTTTCATAGGTATTCCTGTTTAGAATGTAGTAGTATCTAAACTCTGATTAGCTGTGCTATGAGTGTGCCATGTCAGACAAACTTACACATATGAAACAATGGTAAAGATTCTGCTCTCAATGCTGAATGAATTCCAAACAATTTGCAGAACATTGTCGCTATTAATGCTGCCAATTTTCCATGTCGATTCTGCAACCCTATGATAAAATCAGTGGCCCTCAATCATATTTTCAATAGTTGTTTTTTTTACAATGTTAATTCAAAGCCCAAAATCTATAACTCCAAAATACAAACCCTGACAAACAAGGTTGCTGGGTGGAGAAACATGTTGAGTGTGGTACTATTAGGGATGTGGTGGGGATCTAACTTGGAGCTTCTCGCTTATGAACCGAGTGCTTCACCACTGAACAACTACTGCATTAACATTATAATCACTATAGATGATTGTCAATTCTTAGCTTATTAACATTATAATATAGATATTGTCAATTCTTAGCTTATTAACATTATAATATAGATGATTGTCAATTCTTAGCTTATTAAAATTTGCATCAAAATTGCTTACCTTATTGAGATCAGCATTGCATAACTTTTTAAATGTATTTGTTTTTTGTTTTTCTTTCTTATATATTTTTATATCTTTGAATACTCCGGAGGTGTTTTAAGACTATATTTTATAAATTTATGTGTCCTGGATATAAACTGTCAAGCATTTCCACAATCAAAAATTTAAAGCAATATTAAAATTATAGGGAGAAGGGGGGGGGGGGGGGAGGAAATGTAGAATTTACATCATGTATTTTAGATATATATCTAAAATATCATTATTTTATTTTGGTACATTAGAAACAAAATCTTGTATTATATTTTATTGTATTATATAGTATATGCAAATTGTGCTTGTACAATAAAATCTGAAAACAAAATAATAGCCAACCAATGTTATTATGGATAAAGATAAATCTATTACTCTATTTGATAATGACAAGTAATAATAATAAAAAGCTATTGAATAATAAGTATAATTATTTAATTGTCTAAACATGAAAAGAGTTGAAAAGAATCTTCACTCCTGAACTTCACTTTGCTGGAAACCCTGAAAAAAACGGGTTATAGACATCAACATCACTTAAGCTTCTGTAGTCAAAGATGTTTCTCACCAAAACAAATGCGAGTAAATGCTAATTTGTAAATTTTGTGTAAAAGTATGTGTGGTTGTGCTGCAATAGGCTACTATCACAGACCAGAAAAATGATTTTTAATGAAATTCTTCCCAAGAAATTAACAATGGGCTACTTGGACTACTAAAGTTAAACTGCTACCGGGTTTGTATGGCACTTTTCAATTGGTTTTAATTGAAAAATTGAACTTTTTAAAAATATTTCAATTGAAACAATATAAAAGTAGTTATTCAAATAAAAAAGGTCATCATTTTAAAAGCTAATGTTATTTAAAAACATATAACTATAAAAAAAATATATTATCTAAATTAAATGGTATGATATAAAATTATATGGATTGGCATATAGATTATATATAAAATTTTTAACTAAGGATTTCTAAAAATAGGTGCAAAAAAATTTATTTAAAAAAACTTGGATCAAGTACCCATATTTGATTCGTTTATCATGCCAAACTAATCCATTATTTCCATAAATCCTGTTACACTTAGCCCTCCAGATTAAATGTTTTAATATTTGTTCTCTTTTGTAAATAACAAATTCAAGATGGCATTCTTGAATTTGTTTTTACAGTATGAAGAATACTATAATACAAAGTATCATTAAATATAAAACAATTGTCAAACAAATACCCAACAAATATCAAATAAATACTAACAACAAATATCAAATAAATACTAACTTTACAGCAAATTTTTATTACAAACAATACAATTAAAAAGATAATGAAGTACATATCACGTGAAGAAGTAAAATCAATCATCTCATCATCTTCTGTATTTGTTTCTGATTCTTTGGTTTTCATATTTTCGTATTTTAATGATCTAAAAGAGTATGATATAATATATATGTACATTAGGCTGGGTAGAAATTTTATATATTTTTTTATTACAAAAAATAAACATGCACATGTACTAATTATAGAAATACCAGAACTACTTTTTACAATATAAATACAAATTATATATTATATATCCCTAATATTGTAACAGAAAAAATCATAATCCAAATGATAATTTTAGATAATTTTAGACAAAAAAAAAACAAATAGTTCTTAGAGATGGTCATATACAACAAATTAGCTAACGATAATAAAATCAATGAATAGAAAAATCAACATCTAAAATCTAAATTCTTTAAATGTGAAAAAACTTTGCGTACTTTGTGACTCACATATGTGTCAATTATGATTTCTAATGAAATGGTAAATGACACATATGAGCAACATGAATAAGTTGTCTCTCAACAATCAGATGAAAGTTCAGAAGATGAACAATATTTATCTCAAAACCAAAATTAATATCATGAATTGTGTAAAGCAATTGATCAAGAGAATGTCAGCAATCTACATGATTGTAAAAGTAATGCTTAAGGATATTGCGATGCTCTCACCTAAAAATGTTTTAGATCCAAGTAAGTTACACTGCCAAAAAAAAATTTGACAGGAAAAAGAGTCTAAAATACACACAGACAAGAATTGCAAATTAATTTGATTGGAGTTTGATGAAAAATTTAACCAGACTTTTACTAACTAAACCAATCTCATTAATAATCCTTATTAAAGTCCTAGTAGAGCATTACACAATATTAGCATTCCATAGTTGTAATAATAATATCATCCCGAACTCTTTAAAGTCAATTGATGTTGCAAATGAAATATCTATAGTAATATTCATTAATTCAAAAACAACACTAAAAGCTTGGATGGAACACAAAAAAATAATGGAAGGGTAAATGGATATAAATGGAAGGGTAAATGAAATTTTATTTGCAAAAAAAACCTGTACAATGGCTCGTTGTGAATTAATTAACATTGTGACAATTCATTAAAACCTGATTGTAAAACTTCAAATCCGAAGTTGTCTTCTAGGCAAATATAAAAGATATTGGATTATGTACCAGAAAAGAACATAATAATTCAATTGATAGTATCCCTGGAAATTTTGTGGATGCTGAAAATTTGTTAATGAAAGATCTGAGTATTTATCAGAATTTGTTTTTTCAAAAGTGTATTAAATACCAGAATCTTGACCAATCAATCAGAACATTACTGCTCCAGTTCTTCACAACAACTGATTTAGTAATGTTGAAAATAAACTATTGGTTAATCATATTGGTCCAATTATTTAATAAAAAAGTTTTAACGGTCATGGTCAAGTCATTTTTTTACATTTTGAGATAATCACAAATAACAATGTGGTTTGGATTATACTCTGAGCTTCTTATTTAAAAAGAAAATACTTTACTACTACACTACTATAACTCCATGGTTACTCCAGTTATGGTTACTATGGTTATTATGGTTACTCCACTAATGGAGTAACCATAATAATCTGTTGTAACAATAACAATCTGTTGTAAACACAACAATTTTTCATTTAAATGTATTGAAACTAAAAAATATGTTGTAGTTTTTTTATATTAAACTTTTTAGATTAAGACTCAAAATTTTTTTAAAAAAACTTTTAAAATTGAAAATTATTAATTTAGTTTAACTATTGCATAAAACAAACATTGAAACTAACAAACTTAACATTGAAACTAACAAACTAACAAACTTAACATTGAAATTAACAAACTAACAAACTTAACATTGAAATTAACAAACTAACCAACTTAACATTGAAATTAACAAACTAACAAACTTAACATTGAAATTAACAAACTAACAAACTTAACATTGAAATTAACAAACTAACAAACTTAACATTGAAATTAACAAACTAACAAACTTAACATTGAAGTTAACAAACAAGCTATGATCTTATAAAATCTATAAAAATGAAGATAAACTCTTACTACAGATATAAGAAACAAGAACAAAAGAAAAACAAGGTCAGATAAAACAACTATGTTCTTTAAATGAAGAGTTACCAGGATATTTGATCCAATTACCCAAGTGTTAAAAATAAGACACAATGAAGCTAAAAGAAACTATACAAGAATTCTGAAAAAATAATCATAACTTTTTTATAATTGTATTTGTTATAACTAATATATATTCTTCCTAAAAACTAAACTGAAAAATTCTAAACACTATATATGGTGTTTAAAATTATTTATGTAACAA
>NC_061168.1:27001030-27118530 GCF_022113875.1 Hydra vulgaris
CAGAAAAAGTTGCTTATATTTGATTAGAATATAATTTATTAATTTTGATGATTTGACATCATCTTTACAGTGTCTTCCTTACTTCTTTTTAATTTTTTCCAGAAGTTTTATTATTATTATTATAATTGCAAATGAAAAATCTGTGAATTGAGAAAAGTGACCAATCCTTACTATGGTAGATTATAGACAGGAGACTTATCAAATAATTGCGAATGAAAAAATGGAAAAGAAAGTCAGCCAAGCTTTTTTTAGAAGTACATGAACATGTGTCGAGCATTTTTTTGGAGATGTAAAAGTTGAGAATTTCTAATACATTTATATTAACGCTATTAAGAAAAAGAGCACTTTCATCAGTTGCCACACAATTACATAAAAAAAAATCATGGATTACACATTTAACAACTTCTAGTGATTACTTATACTGTAGTAAACTAGAGCATAAGTAATCACTAGAGATAATCACTAGAGATTAAATAATAAAAACTTATTCAAAAGCAGTAAAAATATCAGATATATCTTTTTTAAGAAGGGAGGAGGAGGGGGGAGAATTTCAAAACATATTTTAAAACTATATCATCATATCAATCTATAGTATTTATATATATTTATATATATTTATTAATAGAGCTTATACTTATTCTGAGCTAGAAAAATATTAACAATTACTAGACACTTAAAGCGAAAATGCAGAAACCTATTTTTACCAGACAAAAACTATTAATGCTGGGCTTCAAGTAAATAAAATAATTAGACATAGCAAACAATTTCCAGAAGACTCTACAAGTTATAAATTGGAAAGTCAGAAAAATATGATAAAAAAAAAAGTTCAATACATTACTTCAATGCTGCTTGCATATAATAGATAGATACTAGATATAAAGTTTGTCATCTAATTGCTAGACGAACACAAAACTTCTGTATGTAGAATATCAAAGGTATATACAATTTTGTTTTAAAAAATTTGTTTGCTTTAAATATATTTCAAAAGTTAAAATAAAGTTTCTAATAATTCATTTACACACATACACACACATTGGTGTACTTACCCATATCCTCAGCGTTATCAGGATTCCTAGTGGTAGTGCTTTGAGATGTAAAACATTTATTAAGATCATTTGATTTAACTGTTTCTTTTAATTTCTTTGAAATCTTAGACGATTTTTTTTGATTACTTGACGTAGCTGTCATTCGAAAATTTGGCACTGGTTCAAATTCATCTGATTCTGTCTAAAAATTTATTCTATTCAAAACTAACTTTTGTAATCAATTTTTTATCAACATTGAGTTTATTAAATTTAAAAATCTTTTTAAAACTTTTTGTAAAAATAAATACTTTCTTTTCATCTTTATCGTTTGTTATAATAATGGAATGTTGTTGTTTTGGTACACCTGCAACTAAGTTACCAAACAACTTGTATACTCACTATAACATCATTTTTTTGGACTAACTTACTAAAAAAAAAATCTTTTTTTTATACTTGATGCTGGTAATCTGAGTGTGAACTGTGCTTAGAGGTGCTTGAACTAGTCAGAGCAATAAAAGTTCACAAAGAAACATGATTTTTACTGAAAAAACTTTTTATATAAAGGAGGATAAAAACAAAATAAAATGAAGATATGTTTAGAATAAGCGCAGATTTATTTTGAGGAGAAAAAGCTTATACACAAATCACAGTCAACATTAATTTTGTCATTAAAGTATACTTAAAGCAAACAGAACACATAATCAATACAACACACTTCAACAGATAAAAAAGTTTAACTTACATTAAAAAATTATATATACATGTATATACATAGATAGACTAATATTTATAATAACAAACATAATATGATACAAGGTATAGACTGTTAAATAAAACTTTATTATAAAAACACTAAGTCGCTAAAATTGGTATTTATTGGACAAATAAACCCAAGCTGATAATTTTAGAAATATATATGTTGGAAAAACAAGAAAACCATGCTAAAACTAACATATGCATACATATATACATACATATATACATAGATACATACATACATACATACATACATACATACATACATACATACATACATACATACATACATACATACATACATGCGTACATATGTATATATATATTATACATACATACATACACATACTAACATTGTCAAAGTATTGAATGAACAGTAGAATCAAGTATTACTGGTTACCAGCATAAAAAACTCATCCCTGTACTAAATTCAGCCCAGCAATACTCCAATTTACCTATATCCAATTTACAGACTAGACACCTATCCATAGCTTATCTTGAACTTTTGGTTCAGAAAGGTAGCTCAGGCATATTCCAAAAAAAAATTTTTTTTTTGTGGAAACAGTAATTATTTATGTAATTGTAGTAATTATGTAAGTACACATTTAAATAAAATAAAAATATTAATGTTAAAAAATAAAAAACAAAAAAACAAACAAAAAAAGGAACACAACATAGGTAACATAAAAAAAAACATATTAAACACAAAAAAGGTAGGTGCACAAGCTCAAACAACTCGCTAGTTAAAAGCAATCCTGTAAAAGTCCTGTTACACTCACAACTAAAATCTAAGTAAAACCAGGAAGCGCACAGAAAAGCACACACAAAAAAACATACAAAAGGACACACAGACCTACACACAAAAAAATAGTATCTTATATGCAGAAAATATAAAGGATGATGTCAAACAAAAACATTTAATTAAAACAATCTAAATCTAAAAATTAATTTATTTTTTTAATTTTTTTTTTTTTTTTTTAATTTATTTTTTTAATACATTTTTTATTAAGATTGAGTTTATAAAATTTAAAAATCTTTAAAAACTTTTTAAAACTGTTGCAACTTTTTTTTAAAAATGAATACTTTCTCTTCACCTTTACTATTTCTTATAATAAAGGAATGTTGTTGTTTTAGTACACCTGCAACTAAGTTATAGCAACTTATATACTTATTAACTTATACAAGACAGCTATAAAAACTTAAAGAATATTGATGTAGTCAAAATACAATTTTTAATTTTTAATTTTAAAATTTTAAAATTTAATCATTAGAAATAAAAATCATTGAAAATAATCTAATGATCATTAGATTAAAATAAGATACCATAAGGTCGCAAAAAAGAATCCAAAAGTTTATAGATTAATATCTATTTATAGATATATAATAATCATGTCTCTGGCTCAATTTCTTATGCTAGTAAATAAAAATACTCAAGATCATAAAATAACACCTATGAACCAAAAAACCAACCAGAAACCAACATAAATGGCTGATATAAAACTTTCTGTTACCGCTACACATTAAGCTTGGTTTAACAAAAAACTTTGCAAAAAGTAATAGTCAAAACTAATTTAATTTTGTTTTAAATAGCCATTTAAAATGATTCTAAAATTTTGTACTACAAAACTTAAATTAAGCAACTTTGTGGTACCTAACATTTGAGAGGTTTTAAAAAAACAAAAAATTCAAATAACCAAATGGTAAAAATGAAAATTGGAAAGTGTTAGTATGGGTTTGTAAGAACTTTGACATGTACATTAATACTAATTTATTATTAGTATTGGTTTTCTACTTTTCAAAATTCTAAGAGCAATGCTGTTAATAAAAAAATAAAAAATAAAATAAAAAAGTTCAACTATATAAATATGTCATAATCAAAACAATCTGCTTTTACAACTTTTGTAGAAGCATTAATATTTGATATGATCAACTTCAATGCTGCACACTACTGTTTTTTTTATACCCGGAAAATTAAATATTATCTTTGCATTTTTTATCCCCATAAATTTTTTATTTTTTTTGGAACAAAACTATTGAACATTTTTTCCTCTATAACCATTCCAAGTGTAATAATAATCTTTTTCAAAAAATTTTAAACTCAGTTTTGCCTTGACTACTTTCAATACAAACACTCTTGTGAGAAAATCAACTAAAAACTTGCAAGTTCTAAAAAATCCTGTAGATAAACAATGCTACAAGTTTTTTTTGATTTGTGTAATTAGTTACCTAACTCTATTTGTTTAAAAAATATTGACATAAACATTTTGTTTTTATTTTGATGTTTTAACTGTAATTTGACATTGACTTCATTAAATTTGTTTCTCCATGCAGCAGCCTTGTTTGTCAAGGTTCATGTTTCGGAGTTATAAAATTGAGAAAGGGGTAAAACCACAAATAAGCAGCCTCCTTGTCTGCAGTGGCCTTCTCGGCCTTGGGAAGGTGAATTAAAAAAAATAAAAATTAAAAAAAAAAACTTTTTTGTAATTATGAAATCATCATCATCATCATCATCATCATCATCATCATCATCATCATCATCATCATCATCATCATCATCATCATCATCATTATCATCATCATCATCATAATCATCATCATCATCGTAAAAGTAAAAACGATATTACCTTAACAACTTGACAAACTTCAGTGCATTTAGACAAATTACTAGGACATTCTGAGTGACTTGTGATGCTATAGTACTTCTCTAGGATATCAAGCAATTTTTTTCTACAAAATAGATAAACCTTATTAAAACACTCTTTAAATCAATCAGAAGTTTATAATTCTTAATTGGTTGCATTAAATACTTATTGTTAATTTTAAATTTTAATATGTTTCACATTTAATAAAAATATTGACTAACATATGTTAATGTTGTCATTAACATATCAACAAAAATGCTATAAAAGAATATAACAGTTTATAAAATTGTCATAAGCTTTTCAGCTGCTTTATTTCAGTCGAGATAACAGAGTTCAGTAGAGATAACAGAGTTCAGTAGAGATAAGTAGAGATAAGATAGTTTTAATTAAGCTTTTGCTACTTTAAGTAAATTCAGTGAGCAATTTATAGTGATTAACCAAAATATTATCATAAAAAGGCAAGGTAAAAAAGGATAAAAAACTAACCTTTGTTGAAAAAATACTCTCAAATCAGGAAATTACCCAGAAACTCAATTTTAAAAAAATATCTTTTCGAAATGTTTTTTAAGAGTCTGCAAAAAAATGTATAAAAGTTAAAGCAAATTTTTATTTATTTTTTTGAGTTTACTGTTTCTTTCACATTTTTAAAATTAAATGTGAAAGAAACAGTTAAATAGGTAGCAATGAAAGTTCTAAAATTTTCTAGCAAAAAAAATGAATCTTAACAAGTCTTAAAAAGTTGAAAAAAAATTAACTCTAAACATATTTTTTAAAATTTATTTATAAAATAAACATAACTTGTCTTGGCACTTGTAGATCAGTTTTAATCTACTTTTTTTTTTTCTTTCCTTTTTCTTTTTTTAAGCAATAAGAAATTTAACTTAGATCTTGATGATGATATTGGCATATATAGATATTGGCATGGGTAATGGATATCCAGAATGAAACCACAATAATTTTCAAACATAAATCTTTGAAAGAGGTTCATGAACAACTTGTAAGCCAAATTTAGTTTTTATTTTTTGCAGAATGAACTGCAGAGCTATCACCCAGTTGCTAGAATCAACAATGATTTTATCTAAAGTAAATTACTGCCATAAAATGTTTTTCAACAAGACAACACTTGAAGCTCTTTTTTAGTATAGCAAGAGCATAGAATTATATATATATATATATATATATATATATATATATATATATATATATATATATATATATATATATATATATATATATATATATATATACAGTATCAAGTGCAACCAAATAATGCTAATTTAGTTTCTTTATATAAAAGTGCTGCATTTTTTCAGTTTAGAGAAATAACTATGTAACTGTTTAGAGACAATATTCTTCAGGTTTCATTCATCACAAAGTTCATTATTTGTACACGAAAATTAATAAATTAATCAAAAGTATTAAAAAAAGTTGATTTCCTAGTGGACAAAACAAGTGCAACTCCACAAAATATTGACCAAGCTGTATTTGGCTATCAATATTTCATATCGAATCCTTTGTTGTCGATCACAGCCTTGCATTTTCAAGGCATAGATTTTTTTTTTTTTTAATTTGCATTCACTCCCAACAAGGCTGCAAGCAACCACTATTAAGTTGGGAGTTACTAGGAAAAAAAAGAACAGAGTTATAGAGCAAGGAAACGGTTGACAGAAGACTTGAAAAGTAGAAGGTTGTATGAGTCAGGAAAACATGAATATGGGAGAGAGTTCCAAAGGATTGAAGTGCGGGGAAAAAAACTAGATGAATAAAAGTTTTTAGAGCATGCAGGGACAGATACAGTAAACGAATGAGACTTAGCTGAATGACGAGTAAAACGAGAAAGAATTTTAGTTGATGGAACTAGAGATGATAACTCTTTTGAGCAGTGACCATGATAATATTTGTAGAAAAGAGAAAGAGATGCAACTTTACGACGATGGGAAAGAGGTTCAAGCTTAGCAGATAGTCCAGGTCCAACAACATTCACAATGCGTTTTTGGACCTTGTCAAGAAGAGAAAGTGAATCGTTAAAAGAACCAGCCCAAATATGACAACAGTAATCCATACAGGGACGAATAAGAGATTTGTAGAGGTAGAGAATGAAATCAGAAGTAAGGAAATGGCGAGCACGATAAAGAGAAGCAACCTTAGCAGAAGCTAATTTAGCAATCAATTGTATATATGGTTTCCATGAAAGGTCAGTAGTAAGCGATAATCCAAGAAGGTGTAAAGAGGACGACTCAGTAAGAGGATTGCCATTTATTAATATAGGAATGTTGACCATATTACGGTAGTTGTTTGCAGTAAGCAACTGGGTTTTTTTAGAGTTGAAATTCACAAGCCACTGTGAACCCCAATCTATTACTGAAGTGAGATCGGATTCAAGATCAGCTGCTTGTTCTAGGCGATCGAAAAGAGAGGACTTTTTGTCAAGACAGGAGTATAAAGTTGAGTCATCAGCAAAAAGAGCTACTTTAGATGAAAGGTTGTCAGGAAGATCATTTATGTAGATAAGAAACAAAACAGGGCCCAGGATGGAACCTTGGGGAACCCCAGAAGTTAATGGAAATAAAGAAGAGTGTTGGCCTTCAAGGATGACTTTAATAAATCGGTTAGAAAGAAATGATTTGATAATCTCAAAAACTTTCCCAGAAACACCATATGAAGCAAGCTTATGGAGAAGACCAGCATGCCAAACTTTGTCGAAAGCTTTAGATATGTCGAGAGATTTAATCAGGTGATCAATGAAACTTGTGGAATCGCTGCCTAGGTCTTTTGGATTTGTTCAAATAGTTGATCCTTATTACAAACACCTTCACGATTAATTCTGCAGTTTACAACCTTCCACAGGTTCTCGATAGGGTTGAAATCCGGAGATTGAGGCGACCAATCCATCACCAATAGGTGGTTGTCTTGAAACCACTGCTTGACTAATTTTGCAGCGTGTTTCGGATCATTGTCTTGCTGAAAAACCCATTTTATTGGCATATTCCATTCAGCATGAGGTAACATAACATCTTTCAGGATATTTTTATACATGAAACGGTCCATTATTCCATCGCTTCTATGTATTGGACTAGACTGCATTTAGAAATCAATTCTGATTTTTTGTTTAATAAACATTCTTGGTTTGTATGTGTAATTATTTCAAATTTTTCTTGTAGACAATGTATGCATTTTTTGGAAATATTGTTTTATGCAGGCACTGTTTTAAGGATGGATCAATTCAGTGTAAAACCATCATTTTTTTTTATCTTTTAATTCCCATATATATTTTGACAGCATGGTGTCTTTTGAATACTTTATATTTTTAAAAGATTGCTTATGATTGGCAAAACGTTTTTCCATTCACCTTCTGTTATGCCAATATATTGTTTATCAGGTACATTCTTAGAGGAGAAAACACATTTATATACCACATTTTTTGATAAGCAACTTCCACTCATTGGACAATTGTTTTTTTATTTACAATTACAATTTTCTGTAGTTTTTTCATTTTGGATTTCTTGTTTGTTTAACAAAGCATTGTTGTGACCTCTTATAATTCTTTCCATATTTTTTGTGCAACTGTAGCTAACTTTAATAGAATTTCGATTAAAAATTTTATGTAATTTATTAGAGGGCGGGAAATGCTTATCGATCAATTTTAAAAACACTTTTCCTATGTTTGTGGAAACATTTTTGCTATATGGGGGGTTGCACTAAATTACATTTCTAGTTCTATTTCGCTTTTTTGTATTCTTTTTTTCAGGGTCAAATTTTAATTCAAAGTTTTTAATTCTATATATATATATATATATATATATATATATATATATATATATATATATATATATATATATATATATATATATATATATATATATATATATATATATATATATATATATATATATATATATATATACATATATATATATAGAATTAGATATATAGATAGAGTATAGAAATAGAGTTACAAAAAAAATAAAAATAAAAACTCTATTTAGAAATCAAATCAAATTTTCATAAAACTATAAAAATTAATTTGATGACCATATGAAAACCAGCTCAAAGTCCTGATTTAAATCTATCATTGATAAACTTATGCAAATAATAAACAAATTGCAGCATAGATGATTCGAAAGTAATTATTAATGAGTATTTAAAATATATGGAAATATTTATAAAGTTTAAAAATTAAATATTTAAAAGTTATTGATTGCAAATGGCCATTAATAAAGTAATAAACCTAAAAAAAATTACTAAGTGTTTCATTAATTTACATGTGCGTCTCAAACTTAGTCTAGGACATTCAAGAAATTATTTGACCAATTTAAAAGAAATATTTCAATAATTTGTAGATATTATTTTCAGTTTTTCTTGTTTGACACAACTTGCAGGTGTCAGCAAAATGCTTAACTTCTGCATCAGGTAAACAAGGGCAAATCTTGTATTTGACAAGAATAGTTGTAATACTATTTGTTTTGTCATTTCTATAGACAATATTTTTTTGGAGGCTTTAAATGCTAGAGGTCCTATATTGATTTTTCTATTGAAATGTAATGGGGCATGTGTTGAAATAGAGGTATTATGAGATAATACTAAAGTAATGGGGCATGTGATAAAATAGAGGTATTATGAGATGTTTATGTAAATGAAAATGACCATTTATGACCATTTTGCATTAAAAATTATTTTATGAGACAAAACATCAAAAATAAAAATACATATTAATAAAAAATAAATCAAATCCAGGTTATAAACAAAAGGTGTGATAAATTATGTAAAGAAAAGTTGCTCGCATTTTATCCTTTAACATTTTGGAATCAGTTTTTTTCTTATTATTTTAATGTTACATAAATAATTTTTATTTTTTATTTTATTGTTGTTCACCTCCCCGAGGTCAAGAAGACCACTACCGTCATAGCTATTTTATTGTGGTAACAACTATCTTTCTTAACTCTTTAACTCTGAAACATAAACTTTAAAAAACAAGGTCGCTGCACAGAGAAGCAAGTTGAGTGCGGTACTACCAGGGACGTGGTGGGGAGAAAACTTGGAGCTTCTTGCTTATGAAGCAAACGCTCTATTACTACACCACTTCTGCAATTTCTATTGTCAAAAACTGTTAAAACAATTTTTTTTTGCCTTTATAATAAAATTGGTTTTATAATAGGTTTTATAACAAATTTTAGGAATTAAAAAAATATAACTTTACAAATCAACATTTATACCTTTATTCAAATATAACCAAGAGTTATATACATTTGCGGTAGTGGTGTAGTGGTAGAGCGCTCGCTTCATAAACGAGTGGTTCCGAGTTCGATCCCCACCACGTCCCTGGTAGTATCGCGCTCAACTCGTTTCTCTGCGCAGCGGCCTTGTTCGTCAAGGTTCGTGTTTCGGAGTTATAGAGTTGAGAGAGGGTTATAGCCACAAAATAAGTAGCCTCCTCGTCTGTAGTGGCCTTCTCGGCCTTGAGGAGGTGAAGTATAATAAAAAAAAAAAAAAAAAAAAACTTGATATCTTGAACTTTTGTGTATATTTCTGGTCACTTGTGCACTCGTTTGAGCCAAAATCCTCTTGATATTTTGAATTCTCTATATCTCAAACTTTTTTCCCAGTCTCCAGAGAGTTCAAGATATCAAGAGTCAACCGTACTCTGTTGAGGAATAACATCTTTATAGAAATATTAGAAAAGTGTTTAACTAAATTGTATATTATACTCAGTAAATTTTTTAATTACAATCTGGCTGTTTTCCATATTTTGTAATTGTTCAAACACTAAATTTAACATTGGAGTTAAATCTTAAGTTGTCTTATTTATTTACATTTCAAAAAAAAAAAAATTTTAATAAAAAATAACTATATTTCTGTTAAGTATTAAGATTTAAAAAAAGTTGTAAAAATAACTTAGTTTCTAAGGTTTCTTTATAAAACAAAACAACTTGGCTCGGCACTTCAGTATCCCTTTTAACATATAATTTTGTAAAAACTTTGCAACAATTAAACTTATACCAACCATTATTTACAAGATATACTTTATAGATTTGTACCAAACTAATAAGATAATGAATTTTTTAAATTTATAAGCACAACTATTAAATTAACCTACCTCACAACTTGAAAGTAAAGTACTAGCTCATCTAACACACGATTACACTTTAGATCAGTATCCAAAAGAGGCTAAAAGTAAATTAAAACCAGTATGCAAAAGAGGCTCAAAGTCAATTAAAACCAGTATCCAAATAAGACTCAAAATAAATTAAAATAAGCATCTAAAAGAGGCTAAAAATAAATTAAAAATCAGTATTCAAAAGAAGCTAAAAGTAAATTAAAATCAGAATCAAAAAGAAGCTAAAAGTAAAACATAAAATTAAATGCAATAAAAGCTAAATTGGTTAAAATTGTTATTAGTAATAATAAATTAATAAATAGCTATTAATTACTAATAATAACTATTACTAATAACTATTTTTTTAATTGTGCATTAAAAGTAATTTAAAAAATTTAATTCTTAATAAAGGTAAGAAATAACAAGAGGCATTTTACATACTATGAAACAAGTAGGACAATGCTTTTTGTATGATATGTGCTTACGAATACAATAAGAACAGTCTAAAATATAAAATTTCGCAATTTATCTTATAGCAAGATATACAATATATAGCCCTGCGAAAATATTTTAAATAACATGACTTTGAAAGAATGTGCAATTATATATGTTAATTAGGAACTAAAACTTACAATTATGAGAACAAGCAGGAACAACAACTGCTATGTTAAAATATTCAAAACATATTGAGCAACGAAGTAAGCTATCTATTTTCTGATCGTTAAGAAAATTAAAAAAATCAAAACCAAATATATATAAATTAAACAAAATATATATTTTTTTATTTTATTGGAAACATAAAAGTACAATTATTAGAACTGCTACCTTGATTTCTTGAAACTGTTTTGGCCAATCACAGTCATCAATCAGTGTTTCCATACCAATAATTGTTGCATTTACTACTGATATATGTATATATATGTATATATATGTATATATATATATATATATATATATATATATATATATATATATATATATATATATATATATATATATATATATATATATATATATATATATATATATATATATATATATATATATATATATATATATACAGGGGTGGGACCGCAAAATGTGAACGTTTTTGTTTTATTATAACTATTTTCTCGTTAGATGTAGTTGAGTTTATTTGATAAAAAACGAAAGACAAAGTACTAATGAATATGTAAACAAAGTAAAATATGATATGTAAAAAAACAAAAACTGAACATTTAAAATAGTTCATATTTAACAGAAAATTAATTATTACAATCAGAAAAGTGTTCACATTTTGCGGTCCCACCCCTGTATATATATATATATATATATATATATATATATATATATATATATATATATATATATATATATATATATATATATATATATATATATATATATATATATATATATGTAAAATTAAATATATATATATATATATATATATGTAAAATTAAATATATATATATATATATATATATATATATTTAATTAGGTGATATATATATAAATAAGGTGGATTTGAACTTCAAACCATGTAATTGTGAGCTTAATGTTTGATCATTTTTGTTATAACCACATAATGCATGATTACTTACTACCACAATGCATATGGTAATGCATGATTACTTACTATCAGATAATGCATATGGCAATGCATGATCACTTACTATCACATAATGCATGATTAATTTCTGTTATGTTCTGATATGTTGAGAAGTTATTTGCAATATCAAAAAAAAAAAAAAAACTTAAAACAATAAAACTATGCAAAAAGTAGATAAATAAAACTTAATAATATAATAATAACTTAATAATTTAAAACTTCGCAATAGAGTGTTATTTTATTCATAAATAAAAATCTCTAATTACCAAATTCTATTAGTTAATATATTTATTTTAAACTTGACTTAACACACACACACACAAATTGATGTATATATTGAACTCCCAAAGATTTGGTATATTAATGTAAGATGTAAGCGATAAAAATTTAAGATAACTTTGATATTTAATAACTTTCTGTAAAAAAATTCTATAAGCACATACAAACCATCAAGTTTGAAAAATTTAATTTAAAAATTAAACAATTATGACTAAATAGAATGCTTCACCACGCTTAAGAACCACCTGGCACACTTTTCCAAGAATATTCTCCATTAGATCACACACAGTTTCCAAACTAAATTTACACAATTTTGTTTGTATCTTTAACAATTGTGGCAAGTTCTTAAACTCCTTAAACATTTAAAAATTAAAGCTATTTAAACATTTCTAGTTTTTTAATTCCCTTTCCTTTGGTTACATGAACTAGAAAAATATTACTTTGATCAAATATTGTCTAGATATTTTACTGCGCACACCTTACCAAAAAAAGAATGTTTCATCAAAATAAAGTAAACAAATTTTTTTATTTTCATGTTTTACAATTTTAGTATACAAATACTGTTTTTGTTTTTTTTCTTTAAATAAACATTAAACCAACAGAGTTTCATAATATACTATACACAGTACTTCATTAGCACAACTTAAATTAAGTCTAACCATTTACTTTTATAAACTCTTTTAAATATCATTTAAAATCAACAATAATATCAAAAATAATTCTAAAATTATAATATGCACCAGATAGAAAACAAAATACTAAGTAAAGTTCAACTCAAACATAAAATATTTTTAATAACAGAATTAGATATTGCAAAACAAAGTTAAGAGGTATTGCGTTATTAAAAAATTTATTGGAACTCGTAATAACAGAAAATACAATATTAAAAATTGCAAAACAAATAGCAACAAAACTTGATTGCTAAATCAAAAAAAAAAGTTTGTTACAGTTTTAAACTTCTGGAAGCGATTCGCTCAATATCATCCAAACTCATTGTTGCAATAAGATGCTTATAATCCTATAATTAATTAAAACAATGTTTATTATAAAAACATATAAAAAATAATATAGTATATATATATATATATATATATATATATATATATATATATATATATATATATATATATATATATATATATATATATATATATATATATATATATATATATATATATATATATATATATATACAGCAAGCAATTTATTTAAAACAATATGAAGGAAAAAGAAGCCAAGCAAAACAACAATTTTCAAAAAATGAATCAATTTTTTATATTAAAATACTACTAAGAAAATATTAAATAGTACTAGAGGCCTTTCAGTATTGATCAATATACCTATATATATAAAGTATATCTATATATATATCTATATATATATATATATATATATATATATATATATATATATATATATATATATATATATATATGTTTACTTTTTCCTTCCTATATATATATATATATATATATATATATATATATATATATATATATATATATATATATATATATATATGTATATATATATATATATATATATATATATATATATACATAAATATATATATATATATATATATATATATATATATATATATACATAAATATATATATATATATATATATATATATATATATATATATATATATATATATATATATATATAATATATATATATATATATATATATATATAGAGAGAGAGAGAGAGAGAGAGAGAGAGAGAGAGAGAGTCTTACATGGTAGTCACAAATTTTTGTTTAAAGAGCTTTTGTTTAAACAAATAAAATGTTGTTTTAAAGAGCTTGTTAATAAGCCTGACCAGAAAATGTTAAAAAACTACAAAAAAAAAATATTTTTTTTAATGATAAACTGCCTGGCCAAACCAAACCCTCAGTCGATGTAGCAGCATTGATGTATGAAATAATTTACGATTATTTTAACATTTAATAAAGTATTTTAAAAACCGCACGCAGTTGATATAAAAGTTTGAATTACAAAAAAATTAAATATGCTCATTATTTACAAGTAGAAAAAATTCAGATAAAAAAAAAGTTTAAATCTTTTTAAGGTAACATTTTAATAAAATTATTCAGCAATAGCAAAGTTGTCGATAAAATTGAACAAAAATACTTTCTTTTAGTTTTAGATTTTTAACTTAAATTATTATTCTACGGGTGTTTGTTAAGATTGAAAATTATTCCATAGATTTAAAATATTTATTAACTGTTAGACGTACTTAAAGTATTTAAGAGTAATTTCTAGGAAACATTTTAAAAATTGGTAAGCGCAATTAAAAAAAAAAAGGAATAATATTAAAATGTATTCTACTTGATTCAATAAAAAAGTACAGTTATTAAAATTTTTGTAAAAAGTAACTCAAAAAAATTACTTAAATAATAACAATCGCTTTTTTGTTAAAAGTTACCGAAACTCAACAAAGCATGCTCAAGAAGTGTGCTCAATTCTAACATTTTAATTTATTTTATTTTACTAGAAATAAAATTCCTTGCAAACATTAAAAAAATATTTAAAATATTTGTTAAAGTTTTTTAGTAATACGAGTGATTGTGCTTATCAAATGCTTTATGAAAATAAATAAAAATAAATAAACAAAAAAATATTATATAAAATTGCTGGTAAAAATATTAGCTATTGCACAGTTTTTAGTCGCACAATATTAAAATTTCCAGTTTATTACTCGCTGACTTTTTAAAAAGAAAAAATAATTATTTGAAAAATTTAAATTACATATTTGAGAAAAAAAAATCAAATATTAGCATATTTTATAATCTTTTTTAAATGTTTAGTTATAATATTTTTTATTTGTTTAGTATAGAAAAAACGTGTCGAACGTCGAGAAAATAAACAAATGTTTTTACATTTTAAAAAATGAAACATTCCAAAACATTTTTAAATAATAACATTTCTACATTAATGATTTAAAGTAGTTTTGCGGTAGTTAAGTAAATTGGTGCAGTTAATGTCGATAAATATGAAAAGCAAATAAAAAGAATTTAATGACGTCAAAAATCACGTCGTGCTTATGCGTCGCGCAGTTTTTATTCATCACAAGGCCTGATATATATATATATATATATATATATATATATATATATATAATATATATATATATATATATATATATATATATATATATATATATATATATATATATATATATATATATATATATATATATATATATATATATATATATATATATATATATATATATATATATATATATAGGAATGTGTATATATATATTAAAGGCATATTTTACTATGCGCTCTTAGTCATTAACATAGGAAAAAATCATAAAACTGATGGAGACTGGTCATAATGACTCATTTACTTGGTACACATTTATTTACTTATTACATGTATTAAAAACATCCATTTTCTGTCATTGCATTTCTACTTATTTATTAAAAGACAACAATAAACTTTTTACTTTAATTGGTTTATTTAAGACAATAGTTACAGTACTAAGATTATTTGCTTATGAGTCTTTTTTCTGTCAGAATATTTATGTCTTTATTTTTGAACTACCAACAACAGGAACTGCTTTTGCTCTGCGTTATTTGTATGTAATCTATTATATTTGTCCATTAGTGTTACGCTATGTTCTGCAATGTCGTTGGCAACCTTCATGCTTCGAACAGTGGACTTACAGTCTTGAACTCATCATCATGTTGCTCACACTGTTTTTCCATCACAGGACTTTCATCACAAGAAAGTGTGATGGAAGTCCTGTGATACTGAAAAACTGTTGTGTATTAAACCTGATAAAGTCCTCCAGTTTCTTTTCTTGGATAACTGAGCAGTCCACAGGAGCCCATTTCATAGGTATCTGATCTAAAACATTGTTCAATGCTTGGACCATCTTGACCTTTGTCTCAGGGCAAACCTCATCATCAAAAAAAGCTAAAGCAACAAGTTCCTCTGATAGGTACCAGAGATGCCCTTGTAACTTCTTCACATCAATTTTTGAGATCTCAGGATGCTGAGTCTTGTAGGCATCCAAGTCTTTCAAGAGCTGCAGATCAAGTCTAGGAGCTGAGGTTGCTTCAGGATATCTGTACCAGGCTGTAATGTACAGTCAAATCGTGAAAAAGAAAATATCCTTTATTCCCTACTCCTCTCTTTTTGTCAACCTGAATTGGTCTCTAAACATCCAAATCTTCAACGCATAAATAGCTTTTGCTATTTATGCGTTGGAGTTTTAAATAAAATGCATTTTATTTAGAGCTCCTGTTAAGGAGCTCTAAATAAAATGCTCCTCAAAGTTACTTTTTTTAAAAAAACAATAGAAAACTCCAAAAGTTCTTGGTAGTCGTCAAGAGGTTAAAAGATTTGTAGTTGATCTTTGCAAAAGGCGATTCTTTTATTAGTGATATCCGTAAGAGCATTTGAAGTGTTCTTATAAGACTATGCTGTGTGGTACTTTGTGGAATCAATTGAGACCCAACTTTTCTAAAATCTTTTAAAGAGTGGTATGTCAGATCCACTTGAAGGGCCGAGACACAGCAAAACTACTGCTTCCAAAATAATTTTCAGAATGTGGTGACGACATGCAAACCACAACATATCTTTCCCAACTTCTGCTCTAGAAGAATGCAAACCCCATTTCTTGGCCCAGTATTGGCTGCAGTAGTATCAAAGTACATGCACTTTACTTGATCGTTAACTCTCCATGCCACAGATATGTCATGCACTGTAAATGCCACATTTTCACCTGTTCCTGATGGTAGTTTTGGGACACTAAGAAACTGCTGCATTCCTACTCCAGATACTAGAATTGGAAGTTGGTCAACAGTTTCTTTACTGGTGATGTCAGCAAGTAATACCATCCCAATGAATACATAAAGGAACTTCTGGTTTGAATTCCTTCCTTACACCTTCTGCTATCTTCTTGTGGTGTTTTATTCGTTCCCTTCGAATGAAAGCTGGATTAACATTGTATTCTGTTGGATCATGACCAAGAAGTTGTAATGCCGGTGTTAACACAAGTGCCGGCCCACGATCACTTAATTTAGCCATACCTCTACTCGACTTATGTCTTGTTTCTGATTCTAGTCAGTGCTCAGTTTCTTCACACTCACCCTTCATGCATCTGATCATGGTTTGGTCTCTCTAAAACTATTATCTCATTCTTCTTTACCATCAGAATCCCCCTATCATCGTACATCTTACAACTAACTTAAAGCTGACTGGGACTCTTTCCGTGATTTTCTTTGTGATGGCTCCTGGGTAGAAACCTTTCGTCTCCCTGTTGACAAATGTGCTTCTTACATAACTTCGTGGATTCAGGCTGGCATGGAATCCTTTATTCCCTCTCGACGATTCCAGGTCAAGCCTCACTCTTCTCCATGGTTTTCCTCACATTGTGCTGGTGCAATTGCCAATCGAAACCATTACTTCCATATCTATCAGCAAAACAATTCTCCAACAGACGTCTGTTTATTACTGCTAGGAACCATTGTAAAAAGGTTTTGTCTAACGCCAAAGCTCGCTATTCTCAGATCATGAAATCTCGTATTTCATCACAAAAATTAGGCTCTCGTGACTTCTAGAGAATCTTTAATAGTATCAATAATACGGGCAAGTCTGTAATTCCACCTCTTTGTATGGTTCAGACATTGTCACCTCAACTAAAGACAAAGCTGAATTTTTTGCCAAGAACTTTTCATCAATATCATCTCTTGATGCCACTAGTTGCGTTCTACCTGATATAGCATTCAAACAGGTTGATCCATTGCTCGACATTCGTATCACTCCAGCTTCTATATCTAAAGTGATTTCCCGCTTAGACTCTTCTACAGCTTTCGGCCTGGACAACATACCTGTTATAGTCTTGCAGAAGTGTTCTCCGGAGCTGTCGTCTATCCTTTCAAAACTATTTAACAAGTGCTTATCAGAGTCTTGTTTTCCAGCCTGCTGGAAGCAGCATCTGTTATCCCTATTTTTAAAAATTCTGGAGAGCGATCTGATTCATCTAATTACCGTCCCATTAGTCTTCTTTCTATCATAAGCAAAGTTTTTGCATCTTTAATTAACAAACACTATATCTCTCATCTCGAATCTCATAACCAACTTTCTGATCATCAATATGGATTTCGATCTTCTCGTTCTACGGCTGATTTGCTATCAGTAATAACCGATAGGTTTTATCGCACATTAGATAAAGGTGGAGAGGTTAAGGCCATCGCTCTTGACATTTGCGTTTGATAAAGTTTGGCATGCTGGTCTTCTCCATAGGCTTTCTTTTGACGGTGTATCTGGAAACATCTTTAAGATTATTGAATCTTTTCTTTCCAATCGTAGTATAAAAGTTGTCCTTGATGGACAGCACTCTTCTTCTTATTCTGTAACCTCAGGAGTTCCCCAAGGTTCAATCCTTGGCCCTATACTCTTTTTAATTTACATTAACGATCTTCCAGATATTCTCACATCTAAGATGGCATTGTTCGCTGATGATACTACCATTTATTCTTGTCACGATAAAAAGCCAACTCCCTCTGATTGCTTGCAAGGGGCATCTGAGCTTGAAAAGGATCTCACTTCTGCTACAGCATGGGACTCACAGTGGCTGGTGAACTTTAATTCAGATAAAACTCAATTTTTTTTGGCCAATCGTTATCACAATAATTTAGACCTTCCTATATTTATGAACTGTAATGTATTCAATGAGTCTCCTACCCTTCATCTTCTAGGATTAACTCTTACTTCTGATCTTTTTTGGAAACTTTATATCAAACCCAATGCTAAAGTTGCTTCTCTTTATCGAGCTCGTCACTTTCTTACTCTGGATTCTATTCTCTATCTCTATAAATCTCAAATCCGGCCTTGTATGGAATACTGTTGCCATATCTGGGGCGGATCTTCTAATGATGCCCTTTCTCTTTTAGACAAGGTGCAAAAATATATATATATATATATATATGTATATATATATATATATATATATATATATATACATATATATATATATATATATATATATATATATATATATATATATATATATATATATATATATATATATATATATATATATATATATATATACATATATATATATATATATATATATATATATATATATATATATATATATATATATATATATATATATATATATATATATATATATATATATATATATAGGCCTCGGCGGGAATAAATGAGCATGAGAGCGGAGAAAAGCTCTCCTAAAACGAATATGGGGAGCTGTGCGAGCTGCTCATCATTTAAATTGGCGCTTTTTTTTGATTTTTTTTTTTTTTTTTGTAACAACTGTGCTTTTTAAAAAGCATAACAGTATACTATGGAATTTTCTTTTTTTTAAATGACATTTATCATGTGTTTTTTATTTAAGTTTCAACAAGATACACATGCAATATCATTATCATGTGTTTATGTATCATGTATCATGTGTTTTTTATTTTAGTTTCATCGACATGTATCATGTGTTTTTTATTTTAGTTTCAACGATAATTATACTTTTGTGAGAAAAGTTATACTTTTGTGAGAGCCATAAATTGCTCCCGTAAACTGTTTTAGGGGAGTGTGGGCGAGAACGAGAGCTAAAACTCTCGCTTACTGCCGAGGCCTGTATATATATATATATATATATATATATATATATATATATATATATATATATATATATATATATATATATATATATATATATATATATATATATATATATATATATATATATATATATATATATATATATATATGGGTCATTCCATGCCAAGTGGTGCAAAGGTCCCTTATGGACCATCTCAGATTTTATTGAAATTTTTTGATTTTGTACATATATATGTTAAAAGCATGTTTTGAAAATTTCAGATCAATATATAATATGGTTCTTGAGAAAACGCTATTTAAGTAGTGGGCTATTATGCATAAAATTTCACTCTACAAGAAAAAAGATTTTTTTTGGCATTTTTATCAGCCAACAACTTTTGAACAAATTAGTTTCATGTTTCAGTTATTTTTAGTTAGCAAGTGTGCTGTGGATACATTAGGAAACAAAAAAAATTTCATTTCTGGCATCTTAACTTTTTCCATAATGGCGGTCTAAAGTTGAGATTTTTGTTTTTAAAATAGTTTTTTTTTGTAATTTTAATGATCTTTATCTTGAAAACTAGTTAAAAAATTAATAAAAATCAAATTGCCTGCTAATCTACATGTGGTGGATAAACATTAAAAAAAAAATCAGTTGAATAAAGAGCTGCATTTAAAAGTTATAGGTCTCCAAAATGAGTCAGATCGAGATTTTCGTAAAATTGATCTGTGATGCAAAGCATCTGTTACCTAAGATGGCACTTTTTTTTTTTCATAAAATTTTTTATACGCATCAATTAAAGACTGTTAATTAATAAAAACCAAAAAAATTAATGGGCGCTTATTTATAACCCTAAAAGGTAGTCTCTAAAAGTCAGGTAAATTTTCCATAAAATTCTGAAATTGACATATTAAATAAATGCATTAAATTATATATATTGTTATTTATTATGAAATATCAATTAAAAAATATTTTTTTTAATGAAAAACAAACAAAATGTTTTTAAGAAAATAAACAAAATTAATAAAATTTACAAAAAGTTAAATTTCTCAAATAATAAAATAATCTCATTGATTTCTTTTAAGTCAATACTATAAAATCTTCCACTGTTTGACTGGACTTTAAGAGATTGCACTTTGCATAAAATATGCATCAGAGGTACCCAACAAAGATCATCTCTGCATGGCCACGTGAACTTGTTACATAAAGACTTTTTCATGAATTTCATATTAAGATCTTGATGCTCTTCTGAAATACTAAGAATATTTCCTAAATACCATTGAGCATCGTAAACGCAGGCCACATATTCTCCTGGTGAGTAACTTGAAATTTTATTAATAAAAATTCTGCAAGTAGAAAAATCCACATTAGTGCAAATAATATCAAATGAGACTCTTCTTATTTTTATTGAGGTAAGTTACATTGGGATAAAACTGTGGTGGTTTCGTGTCCCAGGTATTGTAGAACAAGAACAATATCTCTCTTCCAAATTGAAGTTTGTAGTATGTGTTTCTATTGAAACTTTGTCAACAAAAAAAAAAGATATTCCTTTGACATGTTGAACACACCAGCTGTACATTTTGCTTGGTGTGTCAATAGGATCGTTTAGTGATTGTAAACTGGCTCGTGCAACAAGACGTTTCACTGTTCCACCAACACCATCACAAGGGCTTTTACCATGCGATGTTGCAAAAAAGTGCCACTCTGCAGTCATGTCAAAATGGTGTTTATGGTAGCATAAGTTGATAAGATTTTTGTAATTTTTATATTGTGATGCAGCTCCATCACTAAAATAGATAATGTGTTCAAATGTTTGTAATTGTTTAAGTTTATCAATAACATTACCGATAAAGCAATGAACAGCATCTGTTCCATGTTTCAGATGATCTGATATAACACAATAACTTTGACTATCTTTCCATCTTTTTTAAAATACGCAACAAAGGGGTGCACAGTTGCTTGGCTGTTATTCCAGTGAAAACCTTGCACTGCATCCTGTATTAGAAAACTATAGTTTTCCGCAAAGTCAAGAAGAACTAAAGCTTGATTTTCTTTTAAATTAGTTTTCAAATGTTGGTAGTAGGTGGCTTGACTTTTGGATATAAAATGATGCTC
This sequence comes from Hydra vulgaris, assembly GCF_022113875.1. NCBI lineage: Eukaryota > Metazoa > Cnidaria > Hydrozoa > Anthoathecata > Hydridae > Hydra > Hydra vulgaris. Next base: position 27,023,123 of record NC_061168.1, read on the forward strand.
TCGTAAACTATTTAACTGTTCATAAACCATTTCAATAAATTCATCTAAAGGTAGAGTTGCTGGTACTAAAGTACATTGGTAATTTGATTTTTGCCATTGATAAAAGTTAACTTCACTAATTTCATTTTCTGTAAACAAAGTGTCAATGTAGTCTAACAAAAGCTTTTTAGCAGGACATTTATTGCAGCTATGCAGCATACAATCTCTATTTTTAATGCTACAAACCATTAATTTTAATAAGATTTTGTAATCAGCAATTCCAGGAATTTTCTGTACAAGGAGCTTTACATTTTGATGGTACTGGCAAACACAAACTGCATGCAGACCAGAAGCACCACCCACAGGAATGCACCACTTGGGCCTTAGCTCACAAAATTTTGAAAATCCAACTTTAAGATAATTATATTTCTTTTTAAACTCAATATGTAGCTCTTTCATATTGACTAGTAGAAGTCGCTTTTGGATATGTTGCTTTATACTATCTACTTTAACTGAAACAAACTCTTTTTTTCCTGGACAAACCCTTGAATATTCATCGCATTCATAGAAATGAACAACCTCTGTAATTACATCTTCGCTAAGTATTCTACCCAATTTTGGAGAAGGTTTTGATAGTATTCCACTTTTTTTCCTTAATTTTCTAGCTTGTACTACAGATCTTTTTGAAGTCACAAAAAACTTCTGAGTTTTCTCTATTGACCAACTGTCTGGAGTGAGTGCAAGAAGTGTGATTTTTTCAGAATTTGACAATGTTTTTTCAAATTTTGACTTAATTTGAGTCATAATATTGTCTAAATCTGTGTTTGTTTTTTTCAAACATTTTTTTGAGGGTGATTCAATTCCACCAAGTGCAGCTATTTCTAAACCTAGCACATTGGCAACAGCCTTTTGTGTATGAGCTCTTACGCTATCAATTTTACGCTTTCCATATGCAACTCTATCTTTTTTTGAAACAAGTTTGAGAGGTGAGCATCCAAAACTTGCAATACTTGAATTAAGATCTTCTTTTAATGTATGGTTGTCAACATAAATTTCTTTTTCTTGGACTTCAGTTTCTTTTGTATTATGTTTGCAATTCAGAACTTTTCTGCAACTAGTGCAAATTTTTTGACCAGGTATTAAACCGAAATCTTTGGCATATGAAAGACCGATAACTCTAAGAGAATCTAAAAAATAACGGAAATAATTATTAAATATTGTTTTTATTTAATTTATTTAGGTATTTATTTAGGTATTTATTAGGTAGGTTATTAAGGTATTTTTATTAAATTAAGATTAAGATTAAGGTATTTTTATTAAATTAAGATATTAAATATTGAAACTTACTTTTCACTTTTTTTGCGTGCTTGTTCAACGGATTACAACAATACCTGCGATGTTCATTCTCATACCTTGACAAGTAAACTTTCTCGTGATAGCTACAAATAAAATCTATGGGATTTATTTTGCTTCTCAAAGAAATAAGCTCTTGGTTTAATGTAGACAGTTCTTGGTAGCGCTTACTTTTTTTAGATAGATAGCACTGTTCATTTAATGCTTTACCAATACAGCAAGTAGAAAGCTCAGGCATATTACTTATTATTAATTAGTTCTAAAATACAACAATTTATTTGGTTTTATTAGTACTTTTTATATTGACATACTAGTAATATAGAATTAAATGAAACAATAACTTAACTTTTAAAAAGTAATAATTTTTTATGGAAAATTTACCTGACTTTTAGAGACTACCTTTTGGGGGTTATAAATAAGTGCCCATTAATTTTTTTGGTTTTTATAAATTAACACTCTTTAATTGATGCGTATAAAAAGTTTTATGAAAAAAAAAAATTGCCATCTTAGGTAACAGATGCTTTGCATCACAGATCAATTTTACAAAAATCTTGATTCGACTCATTTTGGAGACCTATAACTTTTAAATGCAGCTCTTTAATCAACTGATTTTTTTTTAAATGTTTATCCACCACATGTAGATCAGCAGGCAACTTGATTTTTATTAATCTTTTAATTAGTTTTCAAGATTAAGATCATTAAAATCACAAAAAAAACTATTTTAAAAACAAAAATCTCAACTTTAGCCCGCCATTATGGAAAAAGTTAAGATGCCAGAATTGAAATTTTTTTCTTTTTCCAAAGTATTTACAGCACACTTGCTATCTTATAATAACTGAAGTATAAAACTAAATTGTTCAAAAGTTATTGGCTGTTAAAAATGATGAAAAAAAACTCTTTTTTTGTAGAGTGAAATTTTATGCAAAATAGCCCACTACTTAAATAGCGTTTTCTCAAGAACCATATTAGATATTGATCTAAAATTTTCAAAACATGCTTTTAACATATATATGTACAAAATCAAAAAATTTCAATAAAATTTGAGATGGTCTATGAGGGACCTCGTTAAAATTTGCACCACTTGGCACGGAATGACCCATATATATATATATATATATATATATATATATATATATATATATATATATATATATATATATATATATATATATATATATATATATATATATATATATATATATAATACTTGAAATTAGAAAAAATGCTGACCTCAAACTGAGGTCGGCATTAGGTTGGCAAAAAAAAATTTGACACAAAGGGTTTACCGTCAAACATAGAACGATGTCTGCAGTTTTTAGCCAAACTCAAACACTTTAAGGTCATCAGTTACCCTAATTCTGAGGGTTGTGTGTGAGTGTGTGTGTGTATATATATATATATATATATATATATATTATATATATATATATATATATATATATAGGCTTCGGCAGCTAAATAACCGATAAATAGCCCGGCTAAACCCGACTTTGCGGGTTACACGGGTTGCCTGCCTAGATAATCTTGCACGATTATACATCTTGATAAAAAAAAATTTTATTCTGAAAGTTTATTTTGTTGATTCTTCATGCCAGGTATAGTAAAAATTTTAATTATAAAAATAAACGTTTTTTTAGCAATAAAAAAAAGAAAAAACAACTTGCTAAAAAAAAAAATTTTTTTGTAAATATAATTTTTATTTAATATTTTAGTAATTAATCAAATAATAAATAAAAAACAACATTCAAAAGTTAAAATATAATAAATCATACTAATAAAACAACAATATATAAAAAACTGTTATACATCAAATAGTTGTTTTATAAAAACGAATGATCTTAATTATTTTATTATGTTCATTCATTTCTCTTCTTATTTATTATTTTATTATGTTCATTCATTTTTCTTCTTCTATGTAAATGAAAATGTCATCGTATATAAAAATTTCTACATTTTACAATTATTAACAAGTAGGAGAGTGACAAATCATTTAAAAAGACTTTGGTAGTTAAACTATGAATAGTTGGATACTTGTAAAGTTGAGATAATAGTTTATCGAAGTTACTCTGCAGTTTTTTATCTTTCGCTCAGAGTTATTAGTGTGCGCTCTACTTAGTGAATTTTTGTTATTATGTTTTTGTTTTGTTTCTCAATTTTTATTCAAACTTTATTCTTTTAATATCTAGTTTTATCAGTAGAATCGGATTTTTGATAAGTTTATTCCAGATAAAATCAAACCAAAAGCAACTCAAAAAATGGCAGAAAAACAACCTTCACAACCATCACATTTATTCAAGCATCTTGATGTTTACATAAAAAGTTTTGCAATGAACGTAGCAATTTGCAAGATCAATTTGAGTAAATATAACATTTTTTATTGCGCTTCTTTAGTTAATTCATTTTTCTTGTGCTTTGTAAATTAAATTAAATAAATTTAACCGTAATATCTCTAAGCTATAAAGATATAGTGACAATAAAATATGAAGAAATCATATAGTATTATTTTTATCATACAAAAGAAATATAGTTATAAATTATTTATAAATATTCATTTTTAAATAAATTAGCCAAAATATCTTCAATTTCAAAATGAAACACAGTTTCTTTGCTTTCATATATATATATATATATATATATATATATATATATATATATATATATATATATATATATATATATGTATAATTTATAAAATTTTAATGCGCCCCCAGGAACTTTTTTTCTCCATTTTTTGTTTCTTTCACATCAATGTGATTTTAAAGGCATTTAGTGAGACTGCAAGGCTGCATTTGACAGAAGAACGCTCCATGCCTTTACCATGCGATTAGTGAACAAATGCTTCTAGTCTTTGCAATTTTTTACCACTTGCTTAGTTAATTATCAGTTGTGCCCTAGTAGGCAGTAATTCAATATTGATGGCACATACACCTGTGGTATGACAAGTTTTTTCAATACCTTGAACGATTATTAATTGCTGAATCAAACCAGCTTGATTTCTTCTTTCTTCAAGAGTCCAAAGATATGGAACCTTTCCTCATATGACTTATTCTTGATTTCTGCGACTGTTTTTGTTGCTCTTTGTTGAATACACTCTAGCATACATATATCTCATTGCAGATGTGGAGACCAAGCTTGAATAGCAAACTCAAGATATGTTTTAAGCTTTTAGAAAACTTCTAAAAGCTTTTTTAAGAGAGCCTTGGCCCTTGCTGCTGCTGCATCTATTCTCAAGTATTTTTCTGTTTCCTCTTGATCAAGCATTGTGTAGTCTTGAGTGGATTTGTTGGTTTGTCATTTGCTAATGTCTAACATTTTGATGTAAGAGTTTTATCTAATTTAAATTGTTTAGCTGTTTCTTTTTCATATTCTTTGGTTGCTTTTTAGACTACCTTGGCAACTTAATGTTCTTTTTAATTGCTTCCTGAAAATTATTGCCTGCTTTAAGATACTTGCTCCAGAGTATTCTTTAATTTTTAACCTCCTCCTTGAGCTCTAGCGTGCTCCACGGTTCTTTCTTTTTATCAAATGGTTTTTTAGTTGATGGAATGTGCAAATTAACTAGTTATCATTCATTGAAAAGTTTTTGAATATGTTGTTCCAGTTTACTATGCTAGCATTCGTGTTGAAATAGTTTTATAGTCCAGTTTACTATGTGTTGAAATAGTTTTATAGTCTGCTCGACTCTAGATATATCTTTATTTTTCAAGTTATTTTCATTGTAAAAGTTCATTGTGAATGTTCCAATTATAAAACATTCAGATTAGCCTGCGGGTGCATGTCACCCTTTTCTAGTTCTTTAAATATCTGGGTCATCTATGACAATAAGGTCAATTATGCTGATAGCCTGCTAGTTTCGTGTCAGATGTCTTATTAAACCACAACTCAGAAAAAGTAAATCTGTTTTTTTTCTAGTGATTCTGCTTTATTTCTAGCTATTTTTTTTGCCCAAAAGTTTAGTTTTTTATTGCTATATATTTGACATTGAGTGTGTTAAAATTGACTGGTAGTTAAAGTGTTTGTTTCATCTGTGGTAGATTTGGGTGGCACTTGGGCATATTAGGGTGGCCCAAAATAATTTTTTTTTAATTGTGCATTGAAACCTCCCAACTTAATAATGTTACTGCTTCAAGAAACTTTTTTTGATCAGTGGTCAAGAAACTTTTCTTGACCACCAAAATGCACCAAAACATTTAGACTTTAAAAATGAAGATTATGCATTAGTATAAACATATTATAAATCATTCTTTAAATATTTTTAATCTTCTTATTTGAAATAATCAGGAAAAAGGTCCATTTTCTCTAAGCATCAGTCACATTGAGTATCTACCACAACATACTAGTGATTGCAAGCAAATGTAAAGATTCAAAAATTTTTGATTAATTGTGCAGATTGAGTAACTAGGCACATTTAACCTTATAACTCTTCACTTTCTTCACTTTACACTAAAAAAAGTTAAAACTCAAAAGCAGTTCTAATTGCAATTTGTATTCTGCAAGCAGAAAGAGTTTCCTAATTTTCATCAGAATTAACTATTAACCAACATTTACATTAGTTCAAAAAAATTTTTCTTAAGGTATTTTTCAAAACCTGAGAAATGTAGCAGAATACTACTTCTAGAAGTAGCTTCTTTTAACTATTTCAGATATGTTCAGGTTTAGAATGATCATGACCACCTGCTACGAGTAAAATGAAATCCATTAGAACTTACCCAATGTTCTTCTGCTTTGTATGATTGGCTTTTCTAGACAGAGGCTAAGAAAAGTTAACTCTGACTTTATTCACACTTGCCTTGGTTGGCTCTTGGTTGGTCTGCTGTGGTTGGGCTCTTGGTTGAGTAATGGCTAGAGATGGTGTCTCAATAAAAATATTCATCTTGGGCAGATGTTAACTGCATCCAGCTACTGTCTTGTAAAAAAACCCCTAAAGGAAAAGACAGCTCTAAAACTCAGTTTACTGGTTATGAGATTACCGAACTCTATGGTAGCTCTCAGAGATGCTGATTTCATCAACAGCTGTAAAATATTGGAGCATTAACAGTGCCATGTTGCAAATGGATGGTGTTCATGTTAATGCTTTCGGTGTGCATTGTCAACGCCATATAAGGAGCCCTAAGTTTTTTTTTTACCAAGATTTTGGGTTAGTTAACAGAACTTAGGTTAGAGACAACTTCTTAGCTTATTGCTTGGGATGTCGTACTAACTATGAATAAGTCAAGTTGCTAGCAACCTTGTTGGGAGTGAAACCCAATCTTTGTAATTGTGTAAACAGTAAATTATGTATTTGTAAATCATTAAAAAAACTCTGTGGTAAGTACCTTTTATTACTCAAACCAGATATTTTCTCAATGATAAAAGCTATACAGATACATAATTATAATATTTTCCTCTCAACCAGAAGTATAATGACAAAACAACAAATGTTTTTAGTTAATATCTCAATAAATAACTTGTTTTGATAATTTTAATTAACTCAAATCTTCTTTTCTAGATTAATTTTAAATTACAATGCGGAACTTTAAAATACACAATGACGCAATTTAATTTTTAATGATATAAATATTAAAGCTGAGTTTCATTTACATTTAAGAAAAACAAATGTTCAATATATAAACCTTTTCAAATTGTGATATTATATTTTGTGCAACGCTATGGCTGTGATATTTTAGTAGAACAGCTTCAAGTGTCTTCCAAAAATCTTCGCTGGTGTATTTAGAAGAGGAGTCGGTAACATTTTTCATGACAATAAGATTGATTTTTGATTTGCACCGTATGCCACATTCTGAGATGGTTTTTTCATCTTTAATAAACAAAATAAAAACATTTTAAAATTAATAAATTTTAATTATCTTATAATAAATATTATACATTTAACATTAAATTATATTAACTAGTTTGAAGGTTATAATATAAAACTTAATACTACAAAAAATGTTTTCAAAACAAAAAACATGAATTTATTTAAATTTCTATCAGTTAAAATAAGAAAAATATAGAAGAAAAAATTAGAATTACTTAAAACTTATTTTGCTCATTTTCATGCATTAACATTTTTTCATAATTTTTAAAGAGATACAGAGAACCCTAATGTGTTACCATAAATGTTACGATTAATTTATTTCTTTTAGAGAATAATAAAACCTGCGTGCCTTTATATCAATGAGGCCATAATTCGTTTGCTCCTTTCTAGTCTGTTGGCCTTATTACTTTCAGTCAGTAATAGCTGTTCTGGCTAAAGATCTAGCCACAATTTCACATTTTGATGATATTTGTTTTTGTTTCTTCTGACGTGTTGAGGTCCTTTGCCATCTACCACATTGGTTGTACCAGGCTTCTAATCAGCTGGGGCCTAACAGCCTTTACAACCTTAATAGCTTGTTTTGAACATGGTCTTCCGTCTCCATTTTTTTTGTTCGATATCAAATTCCCACACTTCTACACTAAATGTTTTATTTCTTTTCAGATCTCTGCTATTTTATATTTTTCAAAGTTAACAATTTAAACTATTAGTTAAAATCAAATACACAATTTACTTTACACAAGCTTACACCTTCACAAGTATTTATTTTGTTGAAAGTGCAAGAATGCTTTTCAGTATAGTGTTACTAAAAAAATTGCGATCTTGAATAAAACAGATAGGTTATTTCTTAGAGTTTTAGGAGGAATGTTTACAAAATATCCGTTCTTACTCTCTTAATGTGCTCTATATAATAAAATAACACCAAGTTTCAAAAATCAACCTTGGTCCTAAAAGAAGCAAAATTGGAAAAAAAAAATTTATATTTAAAAAAATAATAATCATATTTTATAAAAAAATTTTTAATGACAAATTTTTGTTGTTGATTATATTATGGATTTATCTGATGTATCCCTGATATATATGGGTCTTATGAAAACTATTTTTCTTACTTATAGAAACTATTTTTAGGCTACCCCTAAAAATAGTTTTTATAAGGAAATAAGAAAACAATTGTTGCAACCATTTAGGGGGTGAGAGCAGTTATTTATCGAAAATGTTATTTTAAGAATCACCTTATTGATTGAATAGTGTATTGATTGAATGATTTATTAACAATTTTTTGTTATTTTTTACGTTAAAGGAGCAGGTCTGAGACAAGCTGTAATTTCTTAATATTAACTTGTAACGTTGACTTGTTAAAAACTGAATAAGAATAATGCTACAGTTAAGAAAGGTATAGGAGGATACTATTTGAGCGTGTCTCAATAGCAAAAACAACTGTTTTTTTTTTTTTTTTTTTTTTTTTTTTAATTTGCATTTACTCCCAACAAGGCTGCAAGCAACCACTATTAAGTTGGGAGTTACTAAGAAAAAAATGAACAGAGTTATAGAGCAAGGAAACGGTTGACAGAAGACTTGAAAAGTTGAAGGTTGTATGAGTCAGGAAAACATGAAGATGGGAGAGAGTTCCAAAGGATTGAAGTGCGGGGAAAAAAACTAGATGAATAAAAGTTTTTAGAGCATGCTGGGACAGATACAGTAAACAAATGAGACTCAGCTGAATGACGAGTAAAACGAGAATGAATTTTAGTTGATGGAACTAGAGATGATAACTCCTTTGAGCAGTGACCATGATAGTATTTGTAGAAAAGAGAAAGAGATGCAACTTTACGACGATGGGAAAGAGGTTCAAGCTTAGCAGATAGTCCAGGTCCAACAACAATTACAATGCGATTTTGGACCTTGTCAAGAAGAGAAACTGAATCGTTAGAAGAACCAGCCCAAATATGACAACAGTATTCCATACAGGGACGAATAAGAGATTTGTAGAGGTAGAAAATGGAATCAGAAGTAAGGAAATGGCGAGCACGATAAAGAGAAGCAACCTTAGCAGAAGCTAATTTAGCAATCGATTGTATATATGGTTTCCATGAAAGGTCAGTAGTAAGCGATAATCCAAGAAGACGTAAAGAGGACGACTCAGTAAGAGGATTGCCATTTATTAATATAGGAATGTTGACCATATTACGGTAGTTGTTTGCAGTAAGCAACTGGGTTTTTTTAGAGTTGAAATTCACAAGCCACTGGGAACCCCAATCTATTACTGAAGTGAGATCGGATTCAAGATCAGCTGCTTGTTCTAGGCGATCGAAATGAGAGGACTTTTTGTCAAGACAGGAGTATAAAGTTGAGTCATCAGCAAAAAGAGCTACTTTAGATGAAAGGTTGTCAGGAAGATCGTTTATGTAGATAAGAAACAAAACAGGGCCCAGGACGGAACCTTGGGGAACCCCAGAAGTTACTGGAAATAAAGAAGAGTGTTGGCCTTCAAGGATGACTTTAATAAATTGGTTAGAAAGAAATGATTTGATAATCTCAAAAACTTTCCCAGAAACACTATATGAAGCAAGCTTATGGAGAAGACCAGCATGCCAAACTTTGTCGAAAGCTTTAGATATGTCGAGAGCAATAGCCCTAGCCTCACCACCTCCATCTAATGCACGATAAAATCTTTCAGTTACAGCAGTTAGCAAGTCGGCCGTAGAGCGAGTGTTATTCTGGAGAACAATTCCAGTGTTATTGTTTAAAGCAACCAAAGTGGACTTTGAACCTCAGACATATTAAAAAAAAAAAACATTGCCTCTGATGGTGAAAAAATGCCTGTTGTGTTTTTGAAAGAAGGTTAAAAACTGAACACTAGAGCTTATATAAACATTCTGAAGAGTCAAGCCTTGAATAGAGGTAATCTATGATAAAAACATAAAAGATGTGTTTACCCAAGCTGGAGCACCATGCCACATCATCAAAAAAACACAGATCTGCCATATATATGCTGAATTTTTGCTGAATAGGCTGAAAATATGCTGAATATCTGGCCTAAAAATTGGTGGTCTCCTAATACTCCATATGTTAATTTTCTGGACTTTTTAGTGTGGACTAAACTTCAGTCAGATGTTTGTTTGAAATCTCGCGCAAACACTGGGTTTCCTATTCTCCATTGTCAAGGCCTGGGATCGTATTACAAGTAATTATATCCAGAAGAAAAAAAATAATAATAATAACTTAACTAAAACAGAAGAAATAAAATTAAAACTTAACTAAATTAAATAATAAACTATAACGATAAGATTATCTAAATTATCTAGACCATGTCACCCTTATGTCTCAGAACTGCTCTATTTTTACATTATTTAGTTATTCTTCTAGCTAGTGATATCAAAAACAATAAATATAGTAAATATGGAGAAATATAATATTGGAAAAACTCTCAACATTTATTTCCACAAAACTTTCCAGAAAACAAGATTTTTATTCAACTCCAACTTTCTTATGAATAGCAAGAAGAAATAACATGGCAAGCAAATTTATAAAAAAAAATTTGTTCAATCAAAATTGTATACTGTTCAAAATTGTATACAATCAATACAATACAATACAATACAAAATTGTATACAATCAAAATTTTATACTGTTATCCTGAGCAATTCTATGAAAAAAATTTTGACAGAAATACAAAAATAACATTGATGTTGATGTTACAAAAAGAAAAAAAAAAATTATTGAGATTAAAAGAGTGAGAAAAATGTTAAGTTTGATACCTCAAAAGAATTACTTGGGATTTCATCAGCCAAATTGAAATGTGTTCCAAAACACTGAAAAATACCTGCAGCAAAATAAAAGCTTGGCGACACTATAGACAGAGTTGCACAAATAGTTTCATTAGTGTATGATATTGATGAAGCTATTTTAACAGCAGAAACAAACAGCATTATTTCTGACAATAAGTTAAAGAAAGATCATGAGCTAGAAAATTTAATGTATGTAATCAAAAATAAAAGTTCTGAAACTGACTCTTATTGCCATAAAGTGCAAATGTTAACACTTGCACCATGTTAACAATTGCACTAGAATTATGAATAGGCAAAAAGATATCAAGTTACTTTGAAGTGTCTGAGTACTTTGTTCCAACTTCAAGAAATATCATAGCAAGAAATTCTATCATTGTTAGAAAAAAAAATTGGAAAACCTCTTTCCCAGAACAAAAATTTAAAAAGTTAAAAAATAACTTCTATTAAAATGATAAGTTTTCAAGAATAAAAAGAAAAAAAATAGAGCTAGAAAAAAAAAGATTTTGTTTGTGTTAAGAAAAACCAATAACTTCTTAAAGTTTTTATTTCTCAATATTGATGAATTATAAAGTGCATTATAAAGTGAATTATAAAGTGCATATGGAAAAACTTTGTGACTACCATGCAAGTATATATATATATATATATATATATATATATATATATATATATATATATATATATATATATATATATATATATATATATATATATATATATATATATATATATATATACATATATACATATATATATATATATATATATATATATATATATATATATATATATATATATATATATATATATATATATATATACTTGCATGGTAGTCACAAAGTTTTTCCATAAACTGTCGTTTTAAAGAGCGCATTAATAAGCATGACCAGAAAATGTTAAAAAACCTCACCAAATTTTTTTTTTTTTTAAATGATAGACTGCCTGCCCAAACCAAACCCTCAGTCTATGTAGCAGCACTCCCTTGCGAGTCAGGCTATTTGTCAGTCGATGTAGCAGCACTCCCTTGTGAGTCAGGCTATTTATCAGTTGATGTAGCAGCACTCCGTTGCAAGTCAGGCTATAAGATAGTCGATGTAGCAACACTCCCTTGTAGCAGCAGGCTATAAGATAGTCAATGCAGCAACACTTACGCATGTTTTAAAAATGTTTTTTAATAAAACAAAAACAAAAACACCACAAATAAAAAAACTTTCTAGTCATTATTATTGCGGTTTTTTAAAAAAACAATAAAATTTAATGTACTTCGGCATTAAATTAATTGCTTTAACATTTCGATGACAGTCAAATACAGCTTAAGAGACGAGATAATAAAAATTGTAGTCGAAAGAGACTTTTTTTACCATAAAAGTCTCTTTCGACTACACTATAAGGATATATATATATATATATATATATATATATATATATATATATATATATATATATATATATATATATATATATATATATATATATATATGAAAAACCTCCTAAAGTCTTTCCAATATACAATAGCTTTTGTTGGGTAGTAGGAATACCATACTTTTTCTCAACAAGTTTCTTTAAATACAAAATTGGTTGTGTCTGATCTACCTATAAAATAAATTTATTATAATTACTAATCCACCAATCTAATTGTTTTACATTACTAATTGTAATAAAATATATGAGATTGAATATAATGAATAATTTAGTTTCTCTTTAAAATTTGTATTTTACATTATTGTAAACTATGTTAATTTCATCCTAAACCCAAACTGAGGGTTTGGGTTTAGGATGACAGTATTTACATACTCTACTAAATACAACCCTGGGCAATAAGGGTTGCCAATGCCAACCTTATTGTAGACCTAACAGTCTCAGAGGTAAACAATTTTTTCCAAAAAAAAAAGGAAAATAATAACTCTATTTATGATGCTCTCTATCATAAAAAAATTAGACTTTGATCACCTTAACAACACAATATATATATATATATATATATATATATATATATATATATATATATATATATATATATATATATATATATATATATATATATATATATATATAATTGATGTACCAATTAATCGGTATCGGCATCGGCTTAATCGGCCACTTTTTGTACAATTGGAATCAGTATCGGCATCAGTCTCTTTTACCGATTTTACAACCGATGGCATTTAAATATTTTTATTGTGCATTATTATAATAATTAAACAATAAATAAACTGAACTTTATGCATCACTTAGAATTTTTGGATAAACTTTTATTTTGAAAAGTAAAATATATATATTATATATGAGTTCTAAAATGATTGTGAATGATTTGACTGATTTAATTGGTGAAGACTCACCAATATTTTTCACCATATTAAATATAAATAGTAGTTTTCTCAGGGAACCGGTTATGGAATGGCAAAAAAACAAAAATTTTCTAGCTTCAAAAAATGTGGTTTCTAGTTTATGTGTTGTAAACATTCTGCTGAACGTGGAGTAAATCTTTGTGTTGACTTTGTGGGAACTGCTAAGAAAGTAAATAAGTTCCAAAACATTATACGAGTTGTAGAAAACAACAGAAATATGTTGCCCAACCAAAGAAAAAGGTACTTAAAACCAATCAAATGATACATTAAATTCTGATCGGATAGTTTATTTTTTCTAATTTTTATTTAGAAGTGATACTTTTTATGTTGTTACACATGTAAATGTCATTAAAACATTTTGATTTTTGTTAATATTTGAACTTTACTTTATATTTTAAATTTAATGTTAAAATCTTTAACTTATTATATATATATATATATATATATATATATATATATATATATATATATATATATATATATATATATATATATATATATATATATATATATATATATATATATATATATATATATATATATATAGTTGTAATTTGATGTGCAAATGCACAAAATATATTTAATTACTAATATATATATATATATATATATATATATATATATATATATATATATATATATATATATATATATATATATATATATATATATATATGTATATATATATGTATATATATATATATATTATATATATATATATATATATATATATATATATATATATATATATATATATATATATATATATATATATATATATATATATATAGTTCTAATTTGATGTGCAAATGCACAAAATATATTTAATTACTAATATATATATATATATATATATATATATATATATAAATATATATATATATATATATATATATATATATATATATATATATATATATATATATATATATATATATATATATATATATAGTAGTAACTAAATATATATTTTGTGCATTTGCTTGCAATTCTACAGCGCAACAAAAAACATTTGATGTTTGACAAAAAACACGTAATTTTCATGAACTTTTATCTTGTATCTTTTTTTTTTAATTAAGCTAGAACCTTGAGGATTTTAGATCAATTAGCTGGTCTCAACCTTTTTCAAACCATGTTTAGTACTAAATTTTATATGACTTATATATTATTCTTGTAAGACCACTGTGATGAAAAAACCTGCCACAGGAACTTTTTTTCAAAAAAAGTTTTTGAAGGTAAAGTTTACTAAGTACCAAAACACATCAATATTGTTTTAAAATTTTCACAGAGATTAAAAATAGGATAAGGAAACTAATGAAATGGGGAACCTTTTTAACATTTATACATAACTACTTAGTTCTCAGCGTTTAAAAATTTAAAGATCAGTTTAAAAAAAAAAAAACATTTCATAAAAAGGTTCCCTGTGAAAAAAGAAAGTACAGTCTTTCTTTTATTTAAACCAAGTATTTATTTATGCTTTCTTTAAAAAATGATACTTTGGATTTTTATATAGAAATTATGTAAAAAAAACTCATAGCAAGGAATTACAGTATTTTTTTATTTATTCTGCAGTTGCAATTGTCATTTTAGTATGTGCAGTGGTGCTGCAGCAGTTGCTTTTACTGTTGTTGATGCTGTAAAATGCAGTTATTTTAATTGTTTTTTTTTTTATGTTACTTTAGCAAATGTAGCAAGTTATTATTGTTAAAACATACTTATGATTGTTATTATTGATAAAACAAGTTATTATTGTTAAAACACACTGCATAGCAAAGTAATTTATTTAGAGTGTAGAAAATAGTTTTTATTAAAACACCATATATAGATACTTTCAAAACTACAACAACAATCTACAACAACATACAAAATTAACAGCAACAACATCAACGACGGCACCATCAAACATGCATTATAAAAATTCAGTAACAAAATATAAACAGCAACAAAAACACAAAAATTAAACAACACAAAAAATATTTCATAAAAATTCAAAAAAGTAAATATATGTATATTTCTCATTTGTAAAATGCAATAATAATAACACAAATTTTTTTAATTTACGAATAACGTACTGTAACATTATATTCTTCGCCTCCTAATATTTTAATGGTTAGTTCCATTTTTTATGTTAACTTTGGTCTTTGTTGATTACGAATTTTTATAGTGCGCGAAATGCTTATTTTGAAATTTTTATTAACACCGAAAGAAACGTTTGCCCGCGTCAAGACAAAAGTACTTTAACTGGAGCAATATATTTCGTTCAAACCTAAACTTTTTTACAAGTTTAAGATTATTTGTTAAAAAGTATAACTTTAGTAAAGTATAATTTTTAAAAAATTAAATGAATAAAATTTATATTTTTAAATTAAAAACTTTATATTCAGCAAATAGATTTTTTTTTTAATCTAAATATTATAATAATAAAAATGTATATGAAATAAAATATAAAGTAAATTGAAAAAAAAAAAATTTTTTTATAGAGGAATTGATAAGTTTAAAAAGTCTATACGATATTTTATGTGTTAATTTCAAACCTTTTTATCGTATTTAGGCAAACTTCTAAAATAAAATAGGAAAAAACAAAAAAAAAATGGCTCGTTCGTACTTGTTTGCTTGGTTTATAACTAGTTTATATTCGCTAGAGATAAAATCTAATCTGGCTTTTCTCGCGTTTTAAATCTTTTAAAAAGGCGTTTAAAATGTAAATTAACTATCAACACTTCAGAAATTCAGCTAAATGATAAATGCTGATGCATATGCAAAGTTTATTATCAGGTGTCAAGTCACTGGTAACCATTTGAATTCAGCAATAATAGATAAAGCCTAAAAGTTTTAAATAAACTAACAAAGGCAACGACCCAATACTTTGGTTCAAAACGTGTGAAAAATTTGATTTGTTTTATTACTGCGTGTATTAAATTAACTAGATCCATTTAAATCCTTTTAATTTTTATGTATTTTGTGAATATAAAATGGATTGAGATTACTTTTGAGGATAAATTTTTAAAAATTAGAGAATTAAAAAAATTTGATCTAATTTATTTTTTACATACAGAGACGATTTTAAAAACTTGGAGCCCATTGGCTGATGTTTTTATGGCAATGCCCTGTGACCCTCTCCAAAGCCCCTACTGAATGTTTCACCGGAACCCGATTCATGATGATTGTATCAAAAACTGAAGCGTTTAATCATAATAAAATCATAAGTTTTTCTTCTTTGCTTTCGTAGTAGCAAAATAATCAATAATATCATAACAGTCTATGTTCTTTACTACTTCACCTTCTATCGTCAAAACTGTCAGAGCTTTGAATTTTTTGACCAATTGCTGACCTAAATTAATTCCTGATTATTTTTAAGATATAAAATGACCGTTTACCCGAGTAGTTAGGTGAAGGTGTGCAAGGAAATATTCCAGAAATGTCAGCATTTGAATATATGTCCTGAATCGAGTTTGATTTTATGATTTTGGACTGTTCAAATACAGAGTATGCTTTATTATTACCTTGGTTTTCCAATTCTGGTTTAATATGATGAAGATGTTCCCGAAAATGAACGCATTCCTCTATAAATAAGTTTTCAAAATCATCTGTGTGTGTTTTTTTTAAGTTTAATACATATCTTGTAGTTTCAGAAACTTCCAGTTGTGCAAGAATTGTCAGAAAATAAATATTGTCATTTAGGAATAGGTACAATTAACACCTTTTATTCAATTTCATTTTTAATCTATCAATAATGGAGCAATAAGTGTTTATCGAGTAATTTTATTTTCCTACTAATATAATATTTTTACCTTATTCTTTATCAAACTATGGCTTTTCTTTTAATGCTTCCTGGCCTTATATGGTGCCAATAGGCTACAGCTTATGTAGCCTATGCCTAAATCCGCCACTGTGTACATATTTGTGATTTGTTTTATTTTTTCTACCGTTTACTAAAAAGTATTGAAGTAAGGAATAAGTATAGAATTGGTCGGTGTGAAATAAACATACCAAGAGTATATTAAACTAAAAACAAATATTTGCATTAAAAAACCGTGTAAACATATGTTTACACGGTTTTTTAATGTAAATATTTGTTTTTTTAGTTTTTAAATATTTAATTTAGTAATTGTTTTAATATATATTAAAATATATATATATATTATATATATATATATATATATATATATATATATATATATATATATATATATATATTTATATTAAAAAACAAATATTTACATTAAAAAACCGTGTAAACATATGTTTACACGGTTTTTTAATGTAAATATTTGTTTTTTTAATTTTTAAATATTTAATTTAGTAATTGTTTTAATATATATTAAAACAATTGCTAAATTAAATGTTAGTCGCAAACCACAGAGTCTTTACTAACTTTTACAGAATTTTCCAATAAATTTTTGAAAACCTTTTCTGTAATATAGATCATAAATACCAAAACAAAGCATACACTTTATTTATGATTTATAATAAAGATCATAATTACCAAAAAAAGCGCAACTCAGTTAATAATATGAATACCAAACAAAGTATTGATTGTTCCCAAAAGCTTCATTTAAAACGAATTTGAATTCGTAATAACATACCGACGGCCAAACTTGTGCAACTCATTTCTTTTAAAAAATAGTAAAATTTCAAGTTTGATTGAAGGGAAAACCTTTTGAAAAAAGTGTATTTTGAAATAACATATTTGAATTTTATACTTTGAAATATTAAATTGCAAAAATAAATTAAAAGGTGTTACAAAAATAACAATTTCTACTTTTGTATTTTATTTGTATTAAAACTAGGTTAATTAATAAAAAACACTGGATTTAATTGATTATGCTTGTGTTACCTTCTTTGTAGAAAGATTCTTTTTGGACTGCTGACAGCAGTCCAAAAAGAAGCTGTTGTTGTGATGACCTACGACATAAAATTAATGTATTGGAAAAAGAAAAATAGGAGTTGATATCTAAAATGCGCATTTTAGAATCTCAAAATAAAATAAATAAAAAATCAATTAAATCAATATAAAAGACAATATACTCATAGTTATGAAAATATGTCAACAAACAGAAATTGTTACAAAGGTATACTAGACATAAACAGTGGATTAACTTATTCAAATTTTTAAATTCAGGAGAAAATGAAGAAATTGTTAAATATTACAACTCATCACAATCCAAAAATATTACAGTTTTAGTCAATGAAAAAAAAATCTACTCCAAAACCAAAATTAAAAAATGGATGTACATTTTTTTACACGTCTAGGTTATACGAAATATCAAAATTTACAGCATCGCGTCTTTTAATAACATGGACACATTTTCTACATTTTTATTAGGTTCCTATTTGAACTTCACGGGAACAAGTTGAAAAGTGAAAATGCAAGAAACCTTCAAGATGACATTTCCTTCAACGAGGTACACCATTGATTGTACTGAACTTTTTTGTTAGAAACCTTTATCACTAAGGTAGCAGAATTCTTTAATCTCCAATTATAAACATCAAGTAATTTATAAAGGTTTTTTAGACATTTCTCCATCAGGAGCTATAACTTTTATAAGTCAATTTTATGATGGATCTATTTCTGACAAAGAAATTGTTGTAAGGTCTTGTTTTTTTTATAAAGAACTTACCATCTCAGGTAATTTGAAAACAATCAATGTTAAGTTAAATATACCATCTTTCTTAAACGGACAGTTACAGCTAAAAAAAATGGAGGCAATAAAAAGTCAAACCATAGTATTTTTGAAAATTCATATAAAATTGGCAGAATTAAAGTATTTTACCACACAAGTCAAGAAATTCTTCTAGCGTTTCATTAGTCATTTGACCAACTATAGACAATTATTTGTCTTTTATGTAACTTTCTCCTATCACTTTTTAAAAACCAAAATCAAAAATAAAAACATTTGTTTACTTATATAATATTATTTCCTGACTATTAACGTCATTATCCGATATTTGAGGTAGAAAATAGTTAATGTAAAAACAATTTAACTTAGTAACTAATTTAAAAAAAGAACTGATTGTTAAAAGGTGTTCTTATGATAGCAATCGCCTTAAATGCATACCCAACTAAACAAATACATAACTGCCATTTGTATTTGTGAATATTAACCAGTGGGATGATCTTTTTTTAAATATGGTTCTCAATTTTCTAATCCAATATAAAAGTCATTGTCACATAAACATTCTGAAATAGATAAGTTTTTTTTTTGTTTAGGACATTTAAATTAAATTACGCCGTAGTAATACTCAGCTTCTTCATCAAATAGCAGACCTTCAGGACTTGCAGACAACCGAAATAAACTAGGCTGTAATACAATTCCAGTTTTCCTGACTGAAATATTACAATTTAATCTATTTTTTAAAACTTCAATTTTTTTTTCCATGACTGTATGACCAAGATCATAGAAAATTTAACTGTTTCTTTGGGGTTAAATAACTGCTGAACAAGAGTTTAAAATACTATTTTACGGATATAAATTTCATGAGAAGTACTTAAAATTAAACGATATTTTGTTAGATTAAACCATAATTTTTTTCATTTTGTGTTATGGTATCAGCTTTATACTTTCTATTTTGTTCAGTAGATACTTTTAGTGACAACAAAAAATTTTTTTGTTTCTTATTAAGTTCTCAGTTGCGAAGTACATAGCAATGGTTTTTGTTATAAAAGCCAAGCGCTAAAAGAGGAAAGATTTCAATTTTCGAACTAGTTCTTCTTTATCTTATCAACTTCTGATGAATGAGACCTTTGAAAATATTACCAATATTAAAAAACTTCTAGCAATTTCTTTCAATGTTGTTCAAAATTGGCAACATTGAAAGAAATTGCTAGAAGTTTTTTAATATAGGTAATATTTTCAAAGGTCTCATTCATCAGAAGATAAAGATAAAGAAGAACTAGTTGGAAAATTTGCAAATGATGTTTCAGTAAAGTTGAAAATGTCACACACACACGAAGAACAATACCAGTATCTTTATTTGAAAACATTTGATTTCAAAGTGCAAATTTTTTCTTTTAAATCTTCTTCTATATACTTTATTCGCCTAGGATCATAAAAGATAGTCTTAATGCCATATAAAATGTCTTAATGCCGCGTTTGAATTCGATTGTCTGGTCATTTGTAAACTTTATAGATTTTTTAATTGTTTTAATTTTATGACTTGGAATGCCCCATTGTCTTGATCTACTTGTGCATGAAGTCTTTTCAGGTACATGCTCAGGTAAATTTAAAGAATAATCTGCAAGTTCAAATAATAATTTCATCACTTGATTAAAATACCCACTATTTCCTGTAGGGCATAAGCAATACGCTTTCCTAACAAAGCTAACAGTCTGCTAATATAAACCTTTCTACTAAGAACTTCATATTTCATACTTGCGTCATTGGAATGCAAAATGCGTCTATAGTAGCTTTAAAGTACAATAAAAAAAACAAAAACATAAAATGCTTTATCGATTAGCTAGGCATTTAATTGCATAAAAGTTGTTGCTTACTGGAAAAATTTTATTTCTTACATTCTTTGTTTTTCTACTAAATTTTATTACTTACATTCAGTGGCCAGGGCCGTCACGAAGAGGTCTTCCATGGAGGAATGTATTTATTTTTTTGCCAACTAGAAATACCAAAATAATAATAATAAAAAAATGGTCCTCAATATTTTCTATTTGCCAACTATAGTTCAAAACTTGTTCAATGTGCCAACTCAAATGCTTTTATGACAGTTTTTGGGTGGGTGGGACGGCCCTGTCAGTTGCGTAACTAGAAAATTTGTTGTCATTTGTTGTCATTTGGCGTAACTAGAAAATTTGTTGTAATTTTTTTAAATAGTTAAGCTATCCTTAAGTCATGGACACGGATAACTAGTTACAAAAAGAAAGTAATTAGAAGATTGCATGTAAAAGGTTTTTTAATATTATTTGTTTGTTTTAGTTCAGCTGCGCTAAAACAAATTATTAAAATTACTTGGAAACAAGCATTTAGACAAACAATATTAAAATATAAAACAATTATTCCGACAAAAGTAAAATGAATAAAAGCGATTGAAGTTTGACATCAGTTCAACTTAAAAAACTAATTTCTTTTTATTTCAAATGGCATAATAGTGGGATTAGTTAAATATTTAGAATGACTTCACAAATGCAATTGACGGAAATTGCTTCTTTCTAAGACTTTAGACAATACAAGTTTTAAGAAACTTTTTAAGTTTTGTATTTTAGACATAAAAAACAACATGAAAATTTTAATTGTTAAAAAACTATTTTTATACTTGGTATAAAAATGTTTATTTTTATTATACTGGCTTTTTATAATGTGGAACAAAGTAAGTTTTTTGTTTTTGTGAGTTCACTCACACGCACATTCAAATACAAATAAAGTTAATGTAAATCACATATACTATATATATTTTTTTGACAAAACAAATGTCTTGCACCTCTATGGTTACACACAGTTATATTTTGAACTGTATGATACACTAAACTATATTTTATAAATCACTTTGATTTGTATTGTCTACGATGAATAAACTACTTCGTTTCTATTTTTTTATCTTGTTTTTTGCTAAACTTTTTATTTCGTTGTTTATAATAATTTTTTTATCTTGACCACGGTCTTACTCACCTCACTCATTTTGAGAATTTTTATCTTTCAAAAATCTTTTTAGTTTTTATCGATGAAAAAGAAGAAAAAAATGTCAAAACTTTGTTTTTTCGCTAGTTGGTAAAATAATCGGTAAAGGCACCCATAAGTAATAGAGAATTACTAATTGTCAATGACTGCTTTCAATTTATTTAACTTTATCTTATTATTTAATGTTTATTACTATCATTAACGATTATCTTAAAACTACACAGTTACTAAAGTATGGTAAATTACCACCACCATCACCACCTATTATAAGATAAATTTGTGGATGCAAGGGCAAGTTGTATCGTATTTTAATTTATTTTTTAAACTGCGGTCAAATTGCAATTGTCATTAATGTTTTTATTGTCTAAATACTACATACTAAGGCACATAATGTTCAATGATAATAAAAATAAGCTGATTAGTAGTGTAAATATACCTTATCAAAGCGATTCCAATATATGTTCTAAGAAAGTACTGGGTGAAGTGGTTCCACGATATGCTCCAACAAAGTAAATCCTCTCACAAACTATTTGGGAAAGTTAGAAAAGGCAAGGGGACGATAGAAATAAATTGACGAGAGTGGGGAGAAGTAGGAAACGGGAGAAACGGGACATCTAAAAATTTCCTATAAGGAGATCTTATGTAAACAATGCAATTTCTTCCCCTCTATTTAGCAAACATTACTTTGTCACCCTGCATGTGGTAAAAACATTTTTGAAAAGTATCCTTAATAAACAATTTTTTTTTGAAGATGAAGTAAGGAGTAAGGCAAAGAAAATTATTTAATCTCGAGTTTCTCCCTTTTGTGAAGTAGTTTTATATGTAGTAGTTTTTGCGTATTGTGGAAATCTTTAGAATATTTTGGTGAAGATTACGTGGTTAACGATCTTTATAGTTTTTAATTAACAGTTTTTAATAATGCATAGTTGTATGTTTTTAATTGCTTGTTTGTCCCACTTCACCCGATATCTGTCCCAATGATATGGTTCCTTTAAAATCAAAAATATGTAAATTTTATTACAACCTGTTGTCAATCTTAGGGGATGGAATCAGTGGTCAAAGCTCTTAAATAAATTTCAAACTTCATTAAAAAATCTGTTAGTGTTTAGAAAAGGAAACCATGTAAAATTTACAACCCCCTCACATAAGGTTGCATTCATTACATGGTCATTACCCTTAAATAAAAAATAAGATTTGATATTTTAACTTGAATTTGAAAGAACAAATACATAAGGGTTTAAACTTTTTATGGTAATATTTTTTGAACGTTAAAATATTTTACTATGAAATTTAAAATTTATCGATAAATATAATTCTAGTAGTTTGTAGTTTTTTTTTTTTTTTTTAAATAAAACAAAAACAACGAAGTAATATATTTTAAAGAAAAATCAAAAAAAGAAAACAGCTATTTTATAAAAGACTGTTTTTCCTGTTTTTAAAATTAAAATTATTGCAACAAAAATTTTAAAACTTGAACTTTTTCCACGCGTTCGTTGTAACGGTTTTGTTTCAATATTGTAATGAGTTTCAGCTGCATAAAGTTTCATATGGCTTGAGCTTCATAAAGTTTAAAACTAAGATAAAATTATTAAAGGCTAAGAATATTCCAGTGAAATACAAAATTGTATTCATGATAAAACTGACAGTATCACGAATAAAATAGGATTAGTTTGATTTTTTTTATTCATAAAGTCAATGCCTTAACTGATTACGAGTTAACGGATGCCTACTTAATGGATTAACGGCCCCCAAAAAATAGGAGTCCAGCAGGGGCCCCACTTTTATAAATATATATGCCACTGCAGTTGTGGGATTGTTGGGGCCTCTATATCACTTCTGCAAGGCCTTAAAAATGTATAAAATATCAAAATAAGAAGATTCGCATGTTAAAATGTTTTTGAAGTAGAATTTATGTTTCAAATGTAACAGATTATGTATATAATCTGTTTTTGTTGTTGACTTTATGGCTTCCAGTTTGTGTTCGTCATATTTATACTTTTACTTTTAACTTTTGAATGTAAAATACATACATACATATATATATATATATATATATATATATATATATATATATATATATATATATATATATATATATATATATATATATATATATATATATATATATATATATATATATATATGTATGTATGTATGTATTTTACATTCAAAAGTTAAAAGTAAAAGTTAGAAAAGTTATTTTAGTTTTTCATTTAAAAAGTTACTTATGCAACAAAAACTTTGAAATATAAGCTCATAATATAAAAAATATTATGCTCGTAACTTAAGTTTCGCTCTTTCAGCTTTTTTATAATTTTAGAATATATATATATATATATATATATATATATATATATATATATATATATATATATATATATATATATATATATATATTCTAAAATTATAAAAAAGCTGAAAGAGCGAAACTTAAGTTACGAGCATAATATGTTTTATATTATGAGCTTATATTTCAAAGTTTTTGTTGCATAAGTAACTTTTTAAATGAAAAACTAAAGTAAACAAAAAAAAAAAACATAATTGAAAAATGAGAACCAAAATAATAATTTTATTCCTTGTGTCGTAAATACTGTTGATAGCATTTAAATTTATCAATTGCTGTAAGACTGCAACTGATTTTTTTTTGGAATTGTTTAATGTCAGTATAATTTTAGTGCTTATTTAACTAACAGATTACAGAAAATTTTTTCTTGTCTTGTAAGTGGTGTAGAAAAGAGCAGAAAAGTTATCACAAAATTTTGAGTTTCTATTTAATTTCTACAGGCAAATTACAGTCATATTCATATTAGAATAAAAAAGTGATTCATGTTTTGCTGCATTCATTTTAAATATACATTTTAAGGAATAAGGCCCCCAAATTAATTTTTCGGCACTCGGCCCCCAAGAGCCATAATCCAGCCTCGCATACAGTGCATCTCGGAGTATGAAACACACTTTATGAGAAAAAATATGACACTGAAGACTTAAAAGTCTGTAATGGTGATAATAATGATTATGGTTCTTTTGACAAAGACACCAGTTTTGAAGTTATAAGTATGAAGAGAACAATCATTTACCCACGAATTCATAATAATAATACCTTTATTAATAATGAAATACCTTAATACCCGATAATAAAATACCTTAAACTGTCAACTGTTTGATATTATGTTTTTCAATCAAAAATCAAATTCTTTTTTGAACATAAAATAGAGCTTCATTTCGATGTAAAAAGTTGCTGGAACACGATACCAATAACATTTAAGCTTTTGATAAAGATAGAGATGAAAAGCTTCATTAGAATATAAGGCAGATTTAAGTTGAATGATGCTTTAAAAGGATTACTAAAAGCAAAGAAATCTAAAAACTAGCAGTTTCTATCTTGAGAAGATGAAACACTGTTAAGCGCTGAAGCGATATTAGAATTCATGTTTGAAATTTTTTTTCATTTAGCGAAAAGTTTATGGATAATTTGAGGATTAGAACTGATGAACGATGGTATACAGATTTCACGAATTTATTACGCAACCCTCAATACTCTACAATAACGCCATCTAGAGATAATAACTTTTGCCGACATGTCGGAACTTTGACTTTTGGTTTTAATTATGTTGAAAAGCTCTATAATGCATTATTATCAATTAATCCCGCATCTTTGGATGGCGAAAAAGTATTTTCTGTATGCGCAATCATTTGTACAAAATAAGATCACTCTTTTTAGATAAATTATTATCAGCCCTTATATTTTTGAAATACTATTATAAAAAGTAATGATTAAGTATATCCCAATAATTGCGCAGTATATCCCTTAATTGCGCAGTATACCCTAGACAGATTGTTACTATTATTCTTATAATAATATAGAAGTAATAAATAGATATCTAAAGACAAAAAAATGTTTTAAAAAAAGTAAATGTAGACCAAATTATATCTAAATATATTATGTTTCACAGTTTAATAATGCTTCTATTAAAGCAATATCAAATTCGTTAAAGTATAACATTATGAATTGAATAATATATTTAATTATTTGAGTATTCTGCAACTTATTTAAAACCAACAGAGAAATTACTAAGAAATATCACTTAGAAAACATGAAGTATTTAAATGAAAGAGTTTTCAGCTTTGCAAATGTTTACCTGCTGGCGAGTTGCAATTGGCTTTTAAATTGGATCAAACACCGAGGCAAAGTAAATGTAAGATAAGAAAAATGTATTCAGAAATATTTATTGACTTATAAAAAAATGAGAAAAATTGAAACGTAGAACCTTATTGGTGCTAAATGTAGCAATTCTTTGATTTATTAAAAATAGCTTTACGTACGACAAAATGGCTGAAAACTTCTTAACAAAACTGGGATTCATTTTCAACTCATATTGGATTTAAAATGTTTTTGGGCTTCTAATTTCAAAATAACTATAGTTATTTAAAAATTAGAAGCCCAGAAAATATTTAAGTGTTAGTTGGTCAACACCGTATTTAAAATTTTAGTTATAAAGGATATTGCTAAATAATTGTGGGCTCACCATTGTTTGTGTAATTGTGGGCTGACCACTAATTATGGTGAGTAATTGTGAGTAAGCAATTGTGGGCTCACCACTAATTGTGGGCTCAGTATTGTTTCAGATTTATGACAACAGATAAAAATTTTGGCTAAAAACCTCAACTACTACTTTATAAAATAAAACATGAAAGCATGAAACTATTTTGTATAATAAGTTTACATTTAAAAAGTATTTTTTAGACCACTGGGACCAAATTTATATAATCAATAAATTTGTATATATATATATATATATATATATATATATATATATATATATATATATATATATATATATATATATATATATATATATATATATGTATATATATATATATATGTATATATATATATGTATATATATATATTTATATATATATATATATATATATATATATATATATATATATATATATATATTATATATATATATATATAAATTAGTAAAAACACTTATCATTAGATAACATTAGATAAGTGTTTTTACTAATTTATATATATATATATATATATATATATATATATATATATATAAATTAGTAAAAACACTTATCTAATTTTTGGTTTCTTCAACAGCATGTCTCTCCATCAGTGGGTTCATCAGGAAGAAGATTGATTACGATATTTTTAATATATATATATATATATATATATATATATATATATATATATATATATATATATATATATATATATATATATATATATATATATATCTATATATATATATATATATATATATATATATATATATATATATATATATATATATATATATACATATATATACATATATATATATATATATATATATATATATATATATATATATATATATATATATATATATATATATATATATATATATATATATATATATATATATGAGTGTGTGTGTTTGGTGTTAACAAAGTCTTAACATTTAAAGATTTTTTAAAACTTTAATTTGTTAGCGATTTATTCATGGTCACACATAGATTCCATCAACTTGATGAACGTTCCAAAACATTCCAAATGACTTTACTTGTCCCAATAAACATTCTATAGTATTTGGCTTTCAGGTGGTTCAATTTAGTTTTTCTCATCGGTTAATTACTGAACCATTAGAGGTAGCCGCTTAAGTGGCTTGCTAATGAATAGTCACTATATTACATGTTGGTAACTATTCGGCTAGCGATTATAACAGATGCTGCTATGAGCAAAGCTCCAATGAGCCTCTCAAAATGTTTATATAGGTCCGCTGCAAATCAACTAGAAATATAATTACTTGGCTATTTACAAAAGCAAACATTCAAAAAATAAAAAATATATATTTCTGTTTTTTTTAAACTGTTTTGTAGTATATTAAAAAACTTGAGGCATTTTAGATTTCACAAAGTTTAAAATTCATAGTTTTAACCTTCCCACTTCTTAATAAAAAACGCCCCTACACAAACTAGTCATTTCAAGCATTTTCACTTTTAAGTATTTGAGCTGTATCTCAAAAATTAGAAAAATCAAACGGCAGTTCAGGGTTTGATTAGAAAAATTTAGTTGGATTAGTAAGAAGATGAATAGAATAATGGGGTAATAGAAATAACAAGGAATTAGAAATAAGGAATAGAGAACAGATAGACTTTTAAAATATTTTTATTTTTGGTGCGAAATAATTTTTTTACTTAATCCCCACAAGAAAACCTTTTTTACTTTTCTTTACATTGAAGGTATGTACAATAACTACTTATTGAGAGGAAAATAAATTTTCAATAACTTGCCATTCCTTTTTTTTAACAACAACTTTCACATATCCATATTACACCGATAGGACAATATAAGTACACATTTTATAAATAGCGTTTGCATCCTATTTATCTCTTTTCATATGAATAAAATTTCAAAGTTGTAATACTTACACTTTGAATTTTTCTTTTTCTCTTCTTCTTGTAACTGGTTACAATATCTGGTACTATTAAAAGTGCATTTGCAATTGTTATCAATGTAGGTTAACGCTGACATGGAGCATGTAGACTCAATTTCTCAATTGCTATCTGTAAGTTTTTTTACATTAGTTTTTTACTTTTTCATTAGATTTATTTATTTATCTAGTTCATCACGTTTTAGTATAAACTATCTTCATCATAGGTTTAAATTTATCTACAAGGTAAAGACTTTTAGAATTGAAACCACTTTTTAGGAGTTTGATAAAACCAAACCAAATGAAATCACTTTTTAGGAGTTTTCTATTTCTCTCTCTGAGTGTTTAGCAAAGTCTGAAGCAACATTTTTATGTCTGCTTTTTCCTAAAAAGATTTTAATGATCTTTTTTCAACGACATTTCAACGGAACAAAAAAACCGATGTCATGATGTTGTAAGATGTTGTAAGATGTTGTAAGATGTTGTAAGATGTTGTAAGATGTTGTAAGATGTTGTAAGATGTTGTAAGATGTTGTAAGATGTTGTAAGATGTTGTAAGATGTTATAAGATATTGTAAGATGTTTTAAGATCTTTGCGTTTAAAGGTAAACAGTATAAATAAAACTATATAATAAATAGAATTAAAATATATAAAAATCCTGCGCTCTACCCCTAAAATATGTTAAATGATTACTTTACTCATTACATAGTAGTAACACAAGTTTGTTAAATCCTTTATATGTATAATAAACCTGTCTACCCACCTTTAAAAAAGTTACCCCTCCATTTAACTTGATTTTGTTGGTGAAGAACTTTTAAGACTACAAAGGAAAATAGACACTGACCGTTTGCTGGTTCACAAAACAGGATAGTATACATTGATTATTTGCATGATTGAGTAAGTTAACAGGCTGTTTTTGAAATCTTCCAAAAAAATATTTTTCCAGCAAAAAGATCTGTTCGCAAGCCAATTAAATCTAAATTAAAAATGATTTTATAAAAATAAATTTTATCTAACTAGTTCTCATACAACTTAAAAAAAGTTTGCATCTTCTTTGAAAAGATAGGCACCGTTTTTCATTTTTTCTTACATCAACATTTTCTTTCAAAAGACATGCACCAGTTTTTTCCAGGCATGTCAAACTTGAATATTTTTACAAGTTGATACTATATTGGATTTTACCATCAGTTTTATATCTTCGCTATTTCATAGAAAACCTCTAGAAAATAAGACTTTTTCCTGAGTATTACTTAAAAACATTTATGATAGCTTCTAATTCTTTTGTAATTTCTTTGGGTTTGGGTATGACCTCTTTTGTATAATGTCTCTTCTCTATATTATAATTAGGGGCTTGCCTGAAAAAAGTGTTTAAGAATTAAATTAACAAATTTTTTATTTATTTTTAAATGAATGATTTTGACAGTTACCTAAACACTTTTCTTTTTAGGTGAATGCGTTTCTTTCAGGAGTACAACAAGAATGGACAATTTAAATGAAGGTGATGACGTTAATATCACTGCTTCTTTCCAGTTTGATACAGATGAATTATTACAAGTTGTAAAGTTTATTCTTGAAAACAAAACTGTAATTGCTGAAGGAAATGTAAATCAATACAATGTTACACAAAATGGTGCGTTTTTATTTGGAAATAGAATTACAACCAGTGTATATGGTTACGACTACGTTACAACTATAACAAAGTTAAATATAAATGATTCAATGAACTTTATTATTCTACTGTTGTTTAAAAAAGAAAATGTGTATAACATAGCTCAATTTTACATATCACTTGATGTCAAAGGTCAGTTTATATAATGCGATTTGTGCCATATTTGTCAATAATATAATAATAACTATAATGACGACGACAATGATGATAATAATGATGACGATGATGATGATGATGATGATGATGATGATGATGATGATGATGATGATGATGATGATGATGATTATGATGATAATAATGATTATGATGATGATGATAATTGTGATGATGACAAAAACGTAAAAAGACAACGATGATGACAAAGACAGTAATAACAAATATTAAATTGAATTTTAAAGTTAACTTTAAACATTTGTATTTGAGGTGTTGTTTACTAGCTGTTCCAGTAGTTTTGAACTTTCCAAAAGTCTTGCATATAAAAGACGGTGAATCACTGAGCGTTGAAACAATCATATACGGTAAACCAAAACCTGATTGCATTGTAATATTTAAAGAACAAATATATGTTCCTAAATACTCGAATGAGACAGAAGTCAATAAATATCAGTTTATATACGACATGGGCGTCATGAATTCTAATTACAATGGTAGTGTATTGTACCTAATTGTTTCTGGAAACGGCAAAGTAATTACTCAAAATACAAGTCTTATATTTCCAAGTAAGTTAATAAATTAAGTATAGCGTAGTTTAATAAAAAAAATGAATACCGACTGCTTAAATTTTAAATAATAGTCCGATATTTTTTTTTAAGTAGCGGTAATCGAAATAATTTTTGCTACTATGACTTTTATCATAAAAAAAATGTCATTTTGATTCTAGCCACATTAAAAAAATGCTAAGTGTTTATCAAAGTAAACCACTACCAAGATTATATCATACTACTATTTTTATTACTATTATTATTTCCCACATATTCAGGGCCGACGATGCGGGTTTCGAAGTTGAAGGGGGGAGGGGGCACAATCGTCAATTCTTAAAAAAATTCGTTTATATCTAGAATTTCCTTTTATTAAAAAAAAAAAAGGACCTTTTGAAAAAAAGTGTGTGTGTAGGGTGGGGGGTGTGCCCTCGATGTCATCGGCTCTGATACTATTGTTGGAATGAGTATATATTTGTATTGTTGGAATAAGTATATAATGAGTATATATTTTTCATATCGCTTTACCAAAAAACTACAAACTGCTATTTGTAAAAGTTGTTCTTAAACTCAAATTTTTGATATCATTGAGCTCCCTTCTGCACTCAGGACCAGAAAAGAAGTAACGCAAAAGACGCGGAGGTGTCAAGCCGTGCGCTAAAAAAGGGCCCCGCGAAGACCTTTACAAAGCTATAAAAATAGAAAAGACAAATAAATTGTTTTTTAATTCAATTTTGTAAGCTGTATAATATAGAATACTTTAAAAATATTTTTAAAAATAAATATTTAGAATAAATACAAGTTCTCAACCAAGATTTTAAGGCGCGAGGTTTAAGAGTTTTTGTAGATTTTTTTTTTATTCTGATTCACTCCCAATGAGGCTGCAAGCAACGATTATTAAATTGGGAGTTATGAGGAAAAAACAAATAAAGCAAAGAAACGGTTAGAAGAAGACTTAAAAGGTTGCAGGTTGTATGAGTCGGGAAAACATGAAGGTGGGAAAGAGTTTCAATGAGTTAAAGTGTGGGTAAAAAAAACTAGACGAATAAAAATTTTTAGAGCATGCAGGGACAGATACAGTAAACGAATGAAATACAGTAGTTGAATGACAAGTCAAGTGAGAAAAAGTTTTAGTTAATGGAACTAGAGATGATAATCCCTTTGAGCAGTGACCATGACACAACTTTACAACGATGGGAAAGAGGCTTAAGCTTAGCACATAGAGCAGGTCCAACTACGTTTACACTGCGTTTTTGAATTTTGTCTGGAAGAAAAAGAGCACCATTAGAAGAACCAACTTAAGTATAAGAACAGTATTCCATACAGGGACAAATTAGAGATTTGTAGAGGTAGAGAATGGTATCAGGGGTGAGAAACTGGCAAACACGATAAAGAGAAGCACGATAAAACCTTTGTAGATAATTTAGCTATCGATTGTATATATGGTTTCCATAAAAGGTCAGTAGTAAAAGAAAATCCAAAAAGAAGTAAAGAAGAGGACTTAGTGAGAGGGTTACCATTCATTTAGATAGAAGTTTCAACAGTATTGCAATAGTTGTTTGCAATAAGTAATTAAGTTTTGTTGGAATTAAAATTTACAAGCCATTGTAACCCCAAACTGTTACAGTAGTGAGATCAAATTCAAGATCGGCTTCCTGTTTATGCGATCGAATCTTGGCCTTAAAAGAAAACTTTAATAAAGCGGTTAGAATGAAACAGTTTGATATTTTTCATAATCAGCTGAGAGAGAAAAAACATCAGCCCAAGGATCGTCGCAAAGAAAATCACAAAAAGAATCCCAGTCAGCTTTAGGTTAGTAGTAAGTAGTGCAATGATAGGTCTGAAAAAGAAGTACAAGATGAAAAATTTATATAGACTATTGCTTATTGCCGTCAAAAAAAGAGAAACTGAACAAGACATAAATCAAGGAATGAAGGTTAATGTTTAGGATTGTCAGGAAAATGAGCCACAAAGTAACTATCTGAAGTTAAAGGGTTTAGTGCCACCAGGGTCAGTGTCGTTAGAGATAAGTCATTCAGTGCGATGAGTATTAAAGTCACCAATAACAACAATATTGGTAATATATTTCAAAGAGCACAAACTGAATTTGACTATAACAAATATCAATCACAACATAAGAGTTAGTTGGAGACTAAAATGGAGATCATGAAGTTTATCACTTAAACAGGTAATTTTTTTAAAACAAATTGTCGTTTTGGGTAATTTTTAAACAATTTCGAGAAAAAAAATGTTACTGCAATTATTTTTAGCATTTTTCGATTTTCAACTTTGCGCTACCTAATGTTGCTAAAAAGTAGCTGTTTTCGATAAAATGTGTTTCATTTTGAAAAGTTTCGATAGAAATTACAATCAAATTTCTTTTTTCAATTTCAGGCTCAGCCTTTAAAATGGTTAATGACCCAACCTTCAAAATTTTTGAAAAGTACTTCAATTAAAGCGTTTCAGTCAAAACTCTTCAACTTTTAAAAACTACAAGTTGCCCCTGTTATACAATGTTGTCGTGGATGTGGTCAAATCAGAGCTTGATAAAGATCTTCCAGATTGCAGGCACGTTGCCCTTAAAACTAATTGCTGAACATCTCAGAAGCTGATGATCCATTTTTTTCTCTCACTACACACTGCATCAGCAATAATATAAAAACACCGGAATTTTCTTGCGTAAAACCATCAACAAAATTAAACCAATTGAGGATTTCTTTGATATTTCTACCAAACTCTCCAACAAACTCCACAAATCTTCTTTAACATTGAGGATTTCTTTGATATTTCTACCAAACTCTCTAACAAACTCCACCAATCTTACTTAACATGCCGATTGATCAAGAAGGAGTGCAAGGAGACTGTGATGTCAAAATCATTACACCTGTGGTCACTAGGTGGGACTCAAACTGTGTGATTTTGTAAACAACTCAAAGGATGAGGAGAGCTTTAATTCAAATTAGAAAAAAAGAAAATCAATTACTTTAGGTGAGCAATTAAAAGTTGTAGGGGCGGCAACTACCAATATTGCTTATAGGTTTTAAAAAAATATTGATAGATTATGACTTGAATTAAAAAATTGATTGAATTGATTGGCTAATTTATTTTTTTAAATGAGGGGTTTGACCTGATTGCTTGCCTTTTTCCTGTTCTCAAGTCACTCAATATCGTCAGTAACAACTGAAGATGTTTTACACAGAGTTGTTTGAACAGGTAAACCACCAGTCCAGATTCAATGACCATAGGAAGCAAACCCTGGCCAACTGCATAGGGAAATTCTTTCACCCACACTACAGAAGAATTTTACTAAAATGTCTCTGTAGTGTGGGTGAAAGAATTTCCCTATGCAGTTAGCCAGGGTGGTGGTGTGGGTTAAAAACTGGTTCTATATTTTACTAAGAGTACAAAATATAGAACCAGTTTTTCAACAAATTAGTGAGCGAGCACCCTACAAGCTAAATATTCGATGAAGTTAGAAGGTTTCAGCTGGCCTGAGAGATGAAATGTTACCTTTTGGTGATAATGATGCAGTCTTTGTAGGAAGCTTAAGAGCCACAGAACGTAAGGTAATAAAGGATTTTTTTAAAAAAAAACTATTTGTAAGCAATAATTTTAATAAGGAATGGCAAGTTTTTAAATTGATCAAAAAAGTTCGAGAACTTTTATTTTTATTTTCTTAGTAATCAAATGTGAATTATTTAATCAAATTTATTTAATTTTTTTTATTTAATTTATTTATAGAATTTTATAGAATTTATTTAATTACTTTTTCAGCTAACAACAACTAACGCTTCAAGGTTGATTAACGCATATCAAGCCATGCTTCATATACCTGAAAGACGCAGAGTTAACTCACTTTTATAGTAGAAACACACCTACCCCTAGTTACCGATATTGTTACGTAATGACTCTGTGTTTCAGCAGCATCAAGTAGCAGTGAGAGGTTGTTATGTTATCTTTTTTGTTCTTACAAATTGGCAACATAATAACTTCAAAAAGACCGTACGTACAACATACAAAAAATTAACTCTCATAAAAGCTGAAGGAAAAAAAAAAAAAAGTTAAACTGCTGACAGATAAAAATAGAAAAGAAATCGGGAGATAAATTGCAGAATAAGATAGAAGAGAAATGGGTAGAGAAATTGCAGAACAAGAAACAAGAAGTAAAAGAAAAAGAAGCCAAAACAGTCCGTTGAGCATCAAAATCCAAGTCTGTAAAAAGAAGGAAACATTCCGGCCAATGATCTCCGAAATTCTCTAAATTTAATGACGGATTAATTAGTGATGGTAAAATTAACTTTAATCCAGGAAATATAGAAAAAATAATTAAAAAAGTTGATTTTAAATCAGTTGTTCAGAGAAAATTAACTTATGACAAATAAAACACCCGATTTTGACGATTTTTAAAAAATAATGCTTTTGTTCATATCCAACATCATTAAATGCAGGAAACGAACAAAACAAGATGTTGGAAAAAAAACAAGTAACTTTAACAAAATTTAACTGCAAAAATAAAAGTTAATAGTAAAAAAAATCAAAGCTTGCTTGAAATAAACATCTAAAAATAGGCAATGCTGACAAAAAACCAGATGAAAAGAATGATGGAAAATAATAGCAAAGATGAAAATAATAGCAAAGATGATAAAGAAATTTATGATAAATACAATAAACAAGTAACCCAATTAGAGATTCTTGAACTAAATTATACTGTAAAGAAAAATAAGACATTATTTCTTTGAAGCAATTTATAGCTGAACGCAGTATAGAAATACGAGGATCTGTTTAAAAACTAAGTAATACAAGAAGTTAAAATTTTTCAGATATTATTGAGTTACTCTGAAAATTTGATCCAATAATTGCAGGATCATGCGATAGGTTGTAAAATTTAAAACAAACTTATATGATAAATAAAATATGAAAAGTATTTTGCTGTGATTTTTTTCTGTACTTTAGATATAAGTCATAAAGAATAAATGTCTTTTAGCCTTATATATGTTTCAGATAGAAATGTGATTAGGCTCCCCCACACCCCCTTTTGGGGATGGATCCTAGCAATTTTAGGGGATCATTTAGAAACTTAAGGGACCTTTGCAAACTTAAAGTGCTTTTTTTTGGATTATACCCAGTAGCTAATATGGGGGGGGGGGGCTCCAACGCACTAGCCACGGCACTGGTTCCAGATTATACATTACCAAATTCAAGTGTCAATGTATATGAACAGTTTATTAAATATAAATAGAGATACAAATAGAGATACAAATAGAGAGCAATATAGAATAATTAATTCAATATAGAATAAATAAAAATAAATAATTCTGTTTTGAAGGAAGAAGTTCAACCTTTAGCGCTGAACTTTAATGACATTTGAGGGCAAGACTATGACAATGGTTTTAACATGAAAGGGAAAGTTTCTTAAAACATATCTTTATTCATTAGTTTTTGATCAAGCTAAACAACCGCTAGAAGATTGTTTTGAACTATTAAAAATTCATTAATTTATTAGGGTTTTTAGGAAGATTTCAAAATATTAAAAAGAAAAACTAATAAAAACATGCAGCAGATTTTTAAAATGCTCTAAACGATTCTAAGACACAAACGGACACATCAAATGATACTGTGATGTTTGAAGCAGACTTCTAACATCACAGTACCATTGTAGATGTGTAGGAGGTTAAACTTAACTTGAAGAAATGAAAGCTCTAAAATATATTTTTTCATTAGAATATTTACAAAACCCATTAAAAAAGTTCAAATGTTTATGTGTAATTGACAAAACTACAGCATTTCCAAACTTATTTATTGCCCTTCAGTTAAATTTGTTCTTTAACATATATAAATTTTTCGTCTTTTTATTTAATAGAATGTAGTGACGTTATTGAGTCTATATATTTGAAAATAGTCACAATTTTACTCTCATACATTATTATTTTTCAGGTTTTTACTTGAGGCCCCCAAAAAATAAATACGCTTCGGGTACCGCGCTTTCTCGATCCGGTACTATCTACACTCTAAATTAATGATAGATTGAATTAAAAAAAAAATTTTGAAAATATAATATAGAGTTTAACATAGTATAATATTGTAGAAAAGAATATAATAAAGAACAGAATGTAATAAAGAATAAAATATACTATAGATAGGGGCGCACAGAAACTTTATGAAGCCCGGGGTATATTATAAAAAAATTTACTGAATGCCCGCTCCCTAACCACCAAACTAAAATAAAAATAATAAGTAAAATAAAACTAATATTTCTAGTATTCATAAATATTTTAAAAATTCTGTATTTAAGACAGTTCACAAATCAAACAATTTAACACAACAAAGAAAAAAACATTTCTGGATTTAGTATTAAGTTTTTATGGCGTTATAACAAGACTTTACAAGCTTTTCTAGCGGCAAAGTTGGAAGTTACATTATCGTAATTAACTTTTTTCGCAAGATCTGTTTTGACTGAAATGATAAGGCAGTCGTTAAGACAATCCTGACCCATGGTAGCTCTTAGAAAATTTTTTAAGAAAGCTAAATTGTTAAAGGTTTCCCCGCCTTCAGCCACAGATACTGGCAAAGTAAGAATGATACGAAGACAGATGCATATCTAGAAGAAATTTCCTTTAACTCGCTTCACATAAATTCTATTTAGAAGATCTAAGGGCCGATCTTTTGTCAGTAGATGAAGTCGAATAGACGAAAAGTAGCAGAACCCATTAACAAACTTCGTCTTCACAAAGATCATTCGGAAACAGAAGTACGAGATCTTTACGTTTAGATTCTTGACTGTTTGTGAAGTCCGAATTGATGTCGTAGACCAGATGAAGGAAAACAATCTACATTGCTGTTTCAGAGCTTGAAATCTCTTTGTAATCTGATGGATGATGGTAACAATGTAAATAATTTTCATTTCTTTATTAGATGTTTTCAAATTTTTATTTGGCATACTGGTAATTTTTTTTTGTCATCTGATGATGCCTCTTTAACGTGATGCCCGGAGAAAACCGACCCAGATCCCCTACCCTCTGTGCACCCCTGAATGTAGAATATAATATATGTTTAGTAATATATCTAAAAAAATGATAATTAAAATATAAAACGAAAAGTGAGAAAAACACACATATTTTTTACTATTAAACCAAGTTAAAAAGATAAAAAGTGTTATAAAAACCTTTTATAATTGATAAAAATAAGTTAATTAAGTTTATTATCTTTTTTATAACAGTTTTTTCCCTAAATTTCAATTTAGCTGAAAATATTTTCAAGCCAACAAATATGGAAAAAACGCTGTTAGAGACTACAACACCGTATTCACCTATTAGTACTTCCACTTTTAATACTTCCGCTCTAAATACTTCCGTTCTGAATACTTCCGCTATCAATACTCCCGCTAGCAGTACTTCCGCAATCAGTACTTCCGCTATTGTAGGAATTGTCATTGGATGTTTCTTGTTTGTTGTTATTATCTTACTACTTTTGAAAATCTTAGTTTGTCAGTACAGGTAGGTTGTTTTCTGGATAGAGAAGAGTGGAGGAAGAGGGAAGAGTGGAGGAAGAGGGAAGAGTGGAGGAAGAGGAATGCAAGAGGTGGAGCACCATCATATATTTACTTAGATTTTGATTATTGATGGAAAAAAACTTATAAAAATAAATGCAATATGAAATATATCATTTGGTAGGTAAGCTATTTTCTTTTAAAATAGCATTTCAACTATTTAAGTAAAATATAAAATGAAAACAAATATTTATATATATATATATATATATATATATATATATATATATATATATATATATATATATATATATATATATATATATATATATATATATATATATATATATATATATATATATATATATATATATATATATATATATATATATATATATATATATATATATATATATATATATGTATATGTATGTATATATATATATATATATATATATATATATATATATATATATATATATATATATATATATATATATATATATATATATATATATATATATATATCAGAAGTTCTTTGAAAAGATTTTTTTTCAAAGAACTTCTTTTTTTTGAAAAAAAAAAGAAGTTCTTTGAAAAGATGTATTTAGCAAGCCATTTGAATATGGCTTGCTAAATACATATTTAATTGACTGTTCCACCATCAATATGTTCATCGTGTTACACACCTATGGCAATCAAGTTACTGCACACCTGTCAAGTTAAAAATAACAAAGCGATCATTTTTTGCATAAATTATTATCAGTTTAAACATGTACTAAAATATAAGCAGTAAAGATATGATCGCAATCTTTGAAAAGAATATTTTTATTTAACAACGAAACAAATTCTTAGATGTATGTCAAACTTTTTCTTTTTTAGTAAAAAAAAAAAAAAAAAAAAAAAACAGCAAAAAAATAATAAAGTTTAAAGTTAGTTAAAATAAAAAAATGTACAACGGCTTCCAACGTTAGTGGTGTTCCGCTCTCCCCTTCAATTAGTGTGCATATTTTGTAAAAACGGGTTAAAGCAGATTAAAATAATTTGTTTTTATTTGAATTTTTAGAAAGAAAAATAAATGGAATGTAGAAAAAGTTGAAATAAAAAATGATGACGTAAGTAGATATTAATGTCTTAAAGCCAATTATAAGAATAACATTTTCTTAATTTATGATGGCTTGAAACAAATGATTGTTGTGAATAAATGATAGCTTACTACAAATGTTTGCAGTAAATATAAGATAGCTTAAATCTTAATATATGATAGCTTACAACATTGCGTGATATGATGAAACAATAAACATAAACAAATGATTACATTGAATGCAAGAATAACTAATGTCTTGCATTGAATTTTAATTAAAAAAAAAATTGAAGTATTTTGCACGATAATATAAAATATGAAAAATTAATGGTTAACATTAATTTTTTAATCATAATATTTTTATATATTTAAATGGTGTGACAACATTTTAGGGAAATGATAGCCTTATATATATTATATATTAG
The DNA here is from genome assembly GCF_022113875.1 of Hydra vulgaris. Taxonomy (NCBI): domain Eukaryota; kingdom Metazoa; phylum Cnidaria; class Hydrozoa; order Anthoathecata; family Hydridae; genus Hydra; species Hydra vulgaris. The sequence goes on from NC_061168.1 coordinate 27,062,815, forward strand.
ATTTAATTTTCAAAATCAGGGAAATCGGATGGCGAATAGCTAGCTATAATCGTAACGATAAGACAGTGATTTGGCCACGAGGGTCGCTAGCTTTTTTAAGTTAGCGAAAAGCTATCGATATTTGTGAAGTTAAAGACAGCGATTTGACTACGAGGACAGCTAGCTTAATAAGCTAAAGCTATTGTAGCTAGGGTCATATTGTAATAAAATCGCTTTCTAAAAAATTTTGATATGTAGCTACTACCAGCTATAGATTTGTAGATATTTTGAAGCTAGCTACAAAGCTACGATATGTAGCTAGCGATACATTGCTACAAAATCGCAATGTTTAAAGTTCAATTATTCTCATAATTATAATAGACTCAATACTAAAAATCAAATTTTTAAAGATGTTAAAGACACCAGGAAAAAATAAAATAAGAAAAAAAAATCACTTGAAAATTGCTATAAAGCTAGCTAGTCGCTCGCTAATCGCTAGCTCATTTCCCACCAGGATTCTTCACGGGAAAAATGTTTGTTTTTTTTTTGTTTGTTTTTTTAATGCAAAAATTTTAATGCAATAATTATACAATTATAAGAAACTAATCAAGTTGTAAATAATTATACAATTATAAGAAATTAACCAAGTTGTAAATAAGAAATTAATCAAGTTGTAAATAAGAAATTAATCAAGTTGTAAATAAGAAATTAATCAAGTTGTAAATAAGAAATTAATCAAGTTGTTAATAATTATACAATTATAAGAAATTAATCAAGTTGTAAATAGTTATACAATTATAAGAAATTAATCAAATTGTAAATAATTATACAATTATAAGAAATTAATCAAGTTGTATATAAGATATGATAAAATTTATTGAACCAAAAGTTATTTTGTTTATTTTAAGTTTTTACTTATTTGATTCTGATATATAAGAAAACTTTCACCTTTACAAAAAAAAAGTATATAAAATAATTGCTTCTTAAGAGTAAACTACAAATGAGCCGTTCTAGCTATGATTAGTGATTTTTGATTTGATGACCTCATTAGTTGTTGATATAAAAATCCTGAATTGATTAGTTTGCACTTCTTAAATATCAGTTTTTGAATAAAGATGTAATACTAAGATAATCTTCTAAAAATTTTTGCATATTTATTAGTAGCTTTATTTATAAGCATTCTTCAGTAGCTTCATACAGACCGAAGTCCAAAGCAATAAGTCCAAACCACTCCGAAGCAATAGAGTAAAGCAATAGAACAAGTTTTAGATAAAAATTGATGAATCTTATGTATATTATATTATATCATACAGACCGAAGTCCAAAGCAATGAGTCCAAACCACTCCAAAGCAATAGAATAAAGCAATAGAACAACTTTTAGATAAAAATTGATGAATCTTATGATGCAATGATGTCGCTTATGGCAAAACAACAATAATTAAATGTTGCTACAAGAGTTGAAAAGCTGCCCGGAGAGTGTTTGTTATTTTTTACTAATTTAAAAGTTTTGAGAGATTTTTAAAGCAAACTTACACCAACCTTAAGAGACATTTATATTGAGCTCTCTTTTAAGTTTTTTTTTTTTAAGGTTTCTAAATTTATACTTGTCTAAATATTTATTCTAGTTAAGACACAATTTAAATGTGTAATTGTTCTGCAAAAATCTTGTTCTGCAATTTGGCAATATAGCTAATTAATGAGCTTCTTTTTATATTTGGAATCGCAGAGTACGTACAAAAGAGATTTTTTTATTCCTAAAAAATAACTAAAATAGAATTAGAAATTACAAGAATTTGTAATTTGTAATTACAAGAGACAACAAATGAAGGCGGTTTTTTTGTTGAAAAATGAAGATTTTTATGATAAATAGCTCTCCAAAAAAAATTTTTTTTTTGGATTGACTGCATATTTCTTGAAACCCCATTTCTTTGCTTTTTTTTCGGCATGATTTTAAAAAAAATAAATTTCTGTGAAATCTTTTATGCAAACGCGACGCATTTATAACGTTTTACTCACGCATTTGTAACGTTTTACTCACAATTTAGATGTTGTTAAAAAACTGTATACAAACTAGAGTTTTGCCAAAGTACCCGATGCTTTGTATATTCTACATTAATGTAATCTAATCACATTTAACATACGCAACATACAAATTGTAAAAATTGGTGCACAAGTAATTCTATTTAGACAATAATAACGATTAGTATATTTCCCTATGGATATTATTAGTGGTTTTTATAAAAATGATTCCTTTTGGGCATTATTTACGCACGAAAGAATTCTCGCATAAAACGTACATAAAACCTGTAATCAAGGCCGACAACACCGGGGGAGGGGGGAAGCAAGGTGGCACGTGCCCACCTCCCACGTTTTTTTTTAAAGTATATTTTTTTTTTCAGAAAAATCTGGATATAGAGGACTTTTTTCACAAATTGATGATTTTGCACCCTACTTCAAACCCCCCCTCCTACTTCAAAACTCCCCCTACTTCAAAACCCGTGTCGTCGGCCCTGTTTTTTTTTTTTATATATATATAAAAGAAAAAACTGTCGCGTAAACGGACATAAAAGCTGAAATATGTATATGTGTGTGATCCTGTTGTGGGTGAAGTGACAGTAGAAGTTTTAGTTAGATAAGTATATTTTTACTAAATTATTACTGCTTGGTTCTTTAAGAACGTTAATATTTTACTCAGATGTTGATATAAAAATTTGTAACGTTAATGAAATATTTAGATATTGGAAATTTTTAGTAAAGATTTTAAAACCAAACAATATATGAGTGTAAATTATGTAATAAGGCAATTTCAAGCGATTGAAAAGCTGAAATTTTTGATTTATGTACTGACAAATGTGAACTGCAATTAATTTAGAAAACATTGCAATAAACTTTTGGTATAAAGAAAACTTTGTATATAGATATTTCTCAATCTCAAATTTTCAAACCATTCATGAAGTAATTCATAAATGGTTGGACATGAAAAAGTTAGGACTAAAATACGTTCTTTCTAGTCGCAGATACTTTGCTGGTAAGGTATTAGTATCAGTTCACTCAACAGTAATGGATAAAGTAACAGCTTTAGTTAACAGAGATAAATTCATAAGATTTACTACTGATAAATGGACTTGCACTTCAAATGAAACTTTTATAAGTATGACAGGTCTTTGTTTAGACAAAAACTTTAATTTGTTGTGGAGTCCATTTCCGTAAAGCAGTAAAAATTACTTAGATGATTCAAAAAATAATTGCTGAATTTAAAATATCGCGTTCAAAAATTCATTTTATAAATAGTGACCATGCTGTAATTGCTAAAAAAAATTGCCTTTGGCTCTATTAAAAAGTGTAATTATTATAATAATAATCTTTAATAAATGTTAACAATATTATTTTTTTTTTATTTAAAAATAGCATACATACATATTTGTGTATGTGTGTGTGTGTGCGCGTGAATATTAGAAATGTGACTTTTTGTGACCCCATGTTTCGAGGTTATAAATCGATGAATACTTGTACAAAAGTAATTAAAAAAAAATCAGATTTCTTTTTAAAAAAGATCACCTAAAAACCAAAAATTTGAATTTACCATAAATACGTATAGTTAAAATCTCAAAATTTTTATGACCATTATTTTTTAATTTTAGTTTTTTTTAATACTGTGCATATCAATAATGGTTTTTTAATTAAAAAAGAAATTTTTTTATGCTACTGTATTCATCAAAAAATGTTGTGTAGTATTCAGCTTAATTAAAGCGTAATATATATTTCTACTGCTTTGTTAATAAAAATAAATCTAAGCTGGAGGTCATAACCTAGAGATTCTCTTTCTTTTTACAGATGTCAAAAAATCTTTAAGACACGTGATTCTTGTTCTGCACACTGATTTGTTCTGGGAATTTCAAGTCTCGATGGTTCAACGCCTTTTGTGACCTTGTAAGCTTCATAGCTTTCAATAATTATCTACATTTGATCAGTAAACTAATGGTCCGCCTATCTGTAAGAGACGTATCTGCAAATGTCGAGTAGTGAGTCGTTTTTATCTGGTAGAAGAACAAATTTTAAAGAGCTCGTATTGCTTCGGATTTCTATCTTGCATTATTTTCTAAAATTTCACCTAGGAAATAATCCAGGTTATTCAAAAAAAAGTGGAAAACCCGAGTTACCTGAAATAGAATTTTCACATCATCACACTATTCTGGTGTTTCAGAAATCACTTCTTTACCATTCTTGAAATTCTTCCTGAGCTGTTTCTAGTTCTTTTCAAGTTCCTGATATTTAATATTGGGTGACATGTTGTTTAATCACCCATCGCTACGCAAAGAATTCCGTCAATAACATGATGCTGACAACCAATGAACTGTAGTTCTTCCAGTTTCTTTTTAGTAAAACATTTGTAATTGACGCACAATCCCAATCCTTCTTCCAGTATTTACATTTGTAGTGTACGCTGCAATAATCTTTATACACTTCAATAAATTGTGTTTATCAGAAATAGCTGTTATACCTCTGATAAACAACAAACAACTGTGTCTGCTTTTCCGCCTGGTAGATCTAGTTTTTGTAGCATAACTTCTCTTTGTTTATTCTTCAAACCTAACACTTGATACTCTTGGTCACTAATACGTTTACTGTTAAAGATCAGTGACCAGTTTTCTAAACGTAGCATTTTCTTCATTTCTTCTTTAAGTTTAACAGCTTCTTTAATAGTTGACCTGAATATATCAGACTGTGAAAGTGTCTCAATGTCAATTCCATCTTGAGATAACTGTCGATAATTGGTTGCTGCTTTGCTGGTTGATAACCTTGAAGATGTTACTAATTTGGTTGCAGTTTTAATTTTGCTGTAGTTCTTGTAGTACTTGCTAGCACAGTTCTTCTAAATCTTAAGACTCTTAATATTCTGTTTCAGACTCGTATTTGGAAGTTGACGTTGTTGTTGTTGCCGTTACTTTTATGCCATAAACTTGTTACTTTTTTCTTAATTTGATTTTTAATTTGCTTTTTGATGGATTCTTCCAGGAACAGATAGCGTCTAAAAATTTAGATATTAAATGGTATCCTTCTGTTAGTTTCTAGTGATTGATTTTCTAGCGGAACAGTTCTTCTTTTTCCATGTGACTCATACTCATAAAATCGTGCGAGATTTTTTAACCAGATTATTTTGTTTCTTTCAGTAATGGAAGCAATTTTCTTATAGGACATTATTATTGAAGATAATACTTGAATATATTTCTGAAAAACAATAATATTAAATATAAGTGCAATTGTATTTCTTTATTATTGACTGACATCTGGCCAATACAGATTCGTGTATGTGCTGGCGAATGCAGAATAGCGTTTCTCAATGAGAAGCATATATAGTCATAATCTTGCTAATTTCCATAAACATTTAGAAAACTTCAGAAAATTCTAGAAAGTTTTAAACATCCTGAACAATTCAGAAAATTATAAAAAGTTCCATAAATTTAGAAAGCTCTAAAATACTACTTATATACCATTTATAAAATTTTGTATTGTGGGTTGTTAAAGTTTTGAGTCATGTTGTGGGTGACTTTTTTGAAAATTAATCAGTATAAGACTCATTTGCATTACTTTTGAGGAAATAGTTCATCGATTTCTGACACGTAAAATAAATTATTTTACAAAAACTGAAAAAGTCATAACCCTAATATATATATATATATATATATATATATATATATATATATATATATATATATATATATATATATATATATATATATATATATATTTATATATATATATATATATATATATATATATATATATATATATATATATATATATATATATATATATATATATGTATATATATATATATATATATATATATATATATATATATATATATATATATATATATATATATATATATATATATGTATATATATATATATATATATATATATATATATATATATATATATATATATACATATATTTCATAACCCTAATATATATATAATTAATAATGTTGTTTTGTCATTTTTATAAATTGCTGCAGCCTGCATTAACAGAGGATGATGATAATAAAAGCAATTCACGAGATCCGTCGTTTTATGAAGATATATCACATTTGCAAACAGGTTTGTCGTATTTTGATAATAGCAATAAAATGGTTGACTCTCAAGATGCAGCTTGTGTATATCAAAATGACTACTTGAATCCAAAAGAATCTGTTAATAATCCTAATTACTTTATGTTAGAAAAAGTTAATTCTGTGATTTATGATGAATCAGAAAATATTGATGAGTCAAAGAGGTACAATGAACTAGAAAATACTTCTGAAATAGGGAAACTTGATCAACCAGAAATATGCGATAATTCGCAAAGTAATACACTGAAGACTTTTGATGAAAATAACTACTACGATGTTCCAGAAACCATACAAAGTTAAGTTACAGCTTAGATTTTAATATATATTAAAGCGCATCATTACAAAAAAAAAAAAAAATTAAAACTTCACAGCGCAGTTACTTTTTATTTCTAGTAATTGATCGATTATTTTAATCTTTGTCGATTATTTTAATTCTCATAGTTGAACATTTATTTAAAAGAAGTTTGACCATGAAAATTAGTTTTATTTTAAGATGTTTCTTTTTTAGTTATTTTCCTACTTTTTTGTTTAAATTAAAATCAATTTATTATTTAGTATTAATTTATTATTCATTACTAATTTTAATTAATTTAAAAAGTTTAAATTGAGGCTATGAGGCAGAGAGGTAGGTTGATGAGATAGAAAGGTATTAGTAAAGGTTTTGCTACGTGCATAGTGTTTTGCTTCAAACAATAAAACTTTGTTTGCTATTAGACCAAGTTTTATCAATTAACCGGTAACCAGTAAACTGTTAATTAGGCATCACAATGAAATATGATGTATTTGTTGTGTGTATATATTTACCCTATTGTTGGGTTTTTTTAACGATCGGTTTTAGACTCACGCGTAAACTTTTCACGAGTCTAATTATAATAAATTACATTAAATTTAACTGTTTGCTGAACAGGTAAACAAGCCTAATTGTATTAAATTGTGATTTAAGCATTATTATTTTTAAAACAAACAAACGGATACCGTTGAAAATTCTAACGACACCATGGAAAATGCTTACAAATACCACTGAAAATGTCGCAAACTATGCTGAGCTGTTTAGTTGTCTTATGAATCAAAAGAAAAGCTTGCCACTTGCCGAACTTGAAGCCTATATCGCTCGCACTTTAACCATTCACGCTAACATTAAGCTAAATTATCAAGTTAGTTTATAAGGATATATATCAATATATAGTTATATTTGCTTTTATTATTGTTATTATTATTATTAGTGCTGTTATTACTATTAATTATTTCTTATTCACTTTTAAATTACAATTATTGAAGTATTTTCAAATCAGTAATGTTAATTAAGCCATGTTAACAATACTTATTTTTTGTTTTCGTATAAAACAATATGAGAAAATAATTAAAAAAAAAGGTACATATATGATCTGTAAAATATATATTAAACATGCTTCGTTAAGAATTGGTATTTAACAACGTAAAGACACTACTATTTATGATATTTATTTTACATAGGTACATGGGTAAAGGTTTTATATTGTTTGAATATTATACTGTTATCAATCATTAGAAAGAGGATCAATACAGTATTTTCGAACAATTTCTTCAAATGTTATGATGGCTTAAGTACCGATTTAAGTAACAATTTTAAGTCGAACAATTTCTTCAAATGTTATGATGGTTTAAGTACCGATTTTTTAATATATGGATTTGTTGAAGAAACAGTGGTCAAAGTTTTTTTTAGCTTAAATAGTCATGACTTTGTCAATTCTAATCAAAAAACAAATATCTTGATATCAAAAGATAGGTGTGCTACAAATTATGATGACCGACCGTATTAAGGGGGATAGAGGGGGTCACAAACTACCACCTTTACCATAAGAAATTGAGCACTTTTTTGAGAAAAATTCCTTTTTCAAGACATAAATAATTAAGATAAGCAAAAAAGTTGTTATAAATTTATATTAAACCACCAAAGTACATGAGAGGCGTATGTTAACAATGAGAATGGGTGTGGTGGTGGTGGTTTGATACATCCTTGTATCAAAAAAAAACTTTTTTTGCAAATATTTTTTTCTTTACTAAATTGAATTCAATTAGAATACAATATAAAATTATGTTATACAAGAATTTACGTATACAAGTAATGTTTACATTGACTTATGGGTTATGCGTATGCCCTTTCCACCTTGAAAAAAAAAAAGATAAAATAACACAACTACTGTTTCTTAAAGTCTCAAAACAAAGTTTTTTCTGTTTTAAAAAAGTTCTATTAATTAATACTGGACAATCACTAAATATGGAAAGTAAATATAAAACTCATGATAAATGTGTTGATATCGTTTTTAACACACCTTAATTTCAACAAAAAACATTCAATTATGAAACATTTGATTGGTTATTTAAAGTACAACAACAAAGAAGTAAAAAACAAATCTTACTATCGAACAATTTAGTTTCAAAATTTTCATAAATAGGAAACAATATTGAAAACCTTTATACCTATCATTTTTTTTCATTTTTTTAATTAAAATTTTATTTAATCTAAATTAGGGTTCATTATCGAAATTGCAATTTTCGAAAGTTTTCGATTAAAACGTTATCGAAATACTTCTTTTTTTTCGAAATCTAAAAAAGCTTTCAAAAATAATCGAACTAGCAATATTAATTAAATAAAAAGGTGGATTTCGAAATAGGAAATTTATTTCGAAAGGAAAAAAAGAATTTCGAAATGTGAAGATAATTTCGAAATAAAAAGGTGGATTTCGTAAAGGGAAAATTATTTCGAAAAGAAAAAAAGAATTTTGAAGAGCAAAATTAATTTCGAAAAAAATAAGTGTATTTCGAAAAGTGAAATTAATTTCGAGAAAAAAAAAAGAGTTTCGAAAAGTAAAATTAATTTCGGAAGAAAAAAAGAATTTCGAAAAGTAAAATTAACTTCGAAAAAAAAAGTGCATATTTTTTTTTTTTTTTTTTTTTTTTTTTTTAACATCTTCACTTCCAACAAGGCTGCAAGCAACCACTATAAGAGTTGGAAGTTACTGGAAGAGAAAAGACTAAATCTGTAGAGCAAGATAACGATTGACTGATGACTTAAAAGATTGCAAATTATATGAATCAGGAAAGCAAGGTGAAGGAAGCGAATTCCAAAGAACTGATGTTCGAGGAAAAAAACTAGAAGAATAAGAGGTTTTGAAGCACTTAGGAACAGTCACAGAAAAAGGATGAGACTTAATTGAATGGCGAGTAACACGAGAATGAATTTTAGTAGATGGCACAAGGGACGCTAGCTCTTTAGAGCAGTGCCCATTATAGTATTTGTAGAAAAGAGAAAGAGAAGCAACATTACGACGATGTGACAAAGGTTGGAGATTGGCTGCCAGAGCAGGTCCAACTATGTTTACAATTCGTTTTTGCACCTTGTCTAAAAGAGAAAGAGCATCATTAGAAGATCCGCCCCAGATGTGGCAACAGTATTCCATACAGGGACGGATTTGAGATTTATAGAGATAGAGAATAGAATCTGGAGTAAGAAAGTGTCGAGCTCGATAAAGAGATGCAACCTTAGCAGATGCTAATTTTGCAATGGATTTGATATACGGTTTAAAAGAAAGATCAGAAGTAAGAGTTAATCCTAGAAGATGAATGGTAGATGACTCATCTAGTACATTACCATTCATAAATATAGGAAGATCTAAATTATTACGATAACGATTGGCCGAGTAAAATTGAGTTTTATCTGAATTAAAGTTCACCAGCCACTGTGAGCCCCATGCTGTAGCAGAAGTGAGATCCTTTTCAAGCTCAGATACCCCCTCCAAGCAATCAGAGAGTGTAGGCTTCTTATCATGACAAGAGTAAATGGTAGCGTCGTCAGCGAATAATGCCACCTTAGATGTGAGAATATCTGGAAGATCGTTAATGTAAATTAAAAAGAGTATAGGGCCAAGGATTGAACCTTGAGGAACCCCTGAAGTTACAGGATGTGAAGAAGAGTGTTGTCCATCGAGGACAACTTTTATACTACGATTGGAAAGAAAGGACTCAATAATCTTAAAGACGTTACCAGCTACACCATAAGAAGAAAGCTTATGGAGAAGACCAGCATGCCAAACTTTATCAAAAGCTTTAGAAATGTCAAGTGTGATAGCCTTAACCTCTCCACCTCTATCTAATGCACGGTAAAACCTATCGGTTATTACTGTTAGCACATCAGCTGATGAACGAGAAGACCGAAATCCATATTGATGATCAGAAAGTAAGTTATTTGATTCAAGATGCGAAGATGATTCAAGATATTGAAAAGTTAAATTAATTTCGAAAGAAAAAAAATAATTTCGAAGTGTGCAATAAGTTTTGAAAAAAAACAAAAGATATTTGATAAACTTAATTAATTTCGAAAAGTTTAATTTATTTCGGAAAAAAAATTTTTTTTAGAAAGTTAAATTTATTCTAAAGAAATAACGTCGAATTAACGAATTAAATTTATATATATATATATATATATATATATATATATATATATATATATATATATATATATATATATATATATAAATCATCAAGGAAATATATATATATATATATATATATATATATATATATATATATATATATATATATATATATATATATATATATATATATATATATATATATATATATATATATATATATATAAATCATCAAGGAAAAAACAAAAGTTGTATGATAAATATTTAAAAAATAAAACTTATAAAAATGAAACTAACTACAAAAATTATAAAAATTTATTTGAAAAAACCAAAAAACAATCAAAAGTAAATTACTATGCTAAACTGCTCGAAAAAAACAAAGGAAACCCTCAAAAAACGTAGAGTGTTATTAGAGACTTAATTGGGAAAAATAAAATTGAAAAAAATAACTTACCGCAAAAACTTATTATTGAGGGAAAAATGGTTTATCATAAAGAAGTTATTATTGAGATATTAAACAATTTTTTTCTTGATGTTGGCCCAAACCTAGCAGCGAAAATTCCAATTGGTCAAAAAAAATTTGATTCATATCTTGCAACAACTGATTTAATTATGGAAGAACCGATTTTAACCAAAAGTGAACTACATACTGCTTTTAATAGTCTGAAAAAAAATAAAAGTGCAGGTATAGATCAAATTAATGTTAATGTAATTAAATCTGTTTTTGATATTATCGAACCCTCATTATTCCATATTTTTAATCTCTCCCTTAAATCAGGTCATATTCCAGATAAAGTAAAAATTGCAAAAATAACACCTATTTTCAAATCTGGCGATGAGACCAATATTTCAAACTACAGACCAATCTCAGTCTTACCCTGCTTTTCTAAACTAATTGAACGCATTATGTACAACAGACTTTATAAATATCTATCTGAAAATAAGATTTTATATAATAATCAATACGGTTTTAAAAAAAATCATTCTACTGACCATGCAATAGTTGAATTAGTTAAGTATATATCAAATGGATTTAATAGTGATTGCTATACAATAGGGGTTTTTATTGATTTATCCAAAGCTTTCGACACAGTAAATCATGAAATTCTTTTGAAAAAATTAGAAAACTATGGTTTTAAAAATCAAAGTTAACTTTGGTTTAAATCATACCTAACTAACAGAAAGCAATTTATACTTAAAGAATCAAAAGACTCAAAAAACAACTTAATAACTTGTAGAGTACCCCAAGGTTCTATTTTGGGACCATTATTGTTCTTACTTTATATAAATGATTTATATTTATCATCAAAAGTATTAAATACTTTTGCAGATGACACTAATTTGTTTTATTCTCACAAAGATATTACTGTTCTTTTCAAAATATTTAACGAAGAATTAGACAAGATCAACGAGTGGTTTATAAGTAACCGAATATCATTAAATGTAGAGAAAATAAAATTTATCCTATTCCATAAACCTAGTAAAGCCGAGAATATTCCTCTTAAACTACCCAATCTTTTAATCAATAACAAAATAATTAAAAGGGAATTGACTACAAACTTTCTGGGAGTGCTCTTAGATGAAAAATTGTCATGGAAATTTCATATTAAATATATTGAAGGTAAGATCTCAAAAAATATTGCCATGTTATACCGAACGAAACCTTTTCTTAATAACGAGTCTTTAAAAAATTTATATTTTTCGTTTATACACAGCTATCTTTCATGCTGTAACATTTCCTGGGGTAGCACTAATCACACTAAACTCAAAAAAATTTATAGTAAACAAAAACATGCTTGCAGGATAGTATTTGGGGCAAATAGAAAAACACAATGCAAACCTCTCTTACGTCAGCTTGGAGCTTTAAATATTTATAAGCTTAATATTCATCAAGTAATGATATTTATGTTTAAAGCAAAACTTGGGTTTTCTCCAGTAATATTTCAATCCTACTTTAATGAAATCTCCCATAAATATCCAACCAAATTTTCAGTGAATAACTTTGTGGTTCCCATAAACTTTCTTAAATTAAGTTCGTACCAAATTCAATATCGGGGGCCTTTAGTTTGGAAAGAATTTCTTTCAATCTTTAGTAAAAAACAAAACTTCGTTTTAAACTGCACTTTGCAAAGTTTTAAGGATGATTCAAAACGGTATTTACTGAACATGGAATTCGATATACTAGATTTCAAATACCTTTTTTGAAAACAATTTAAAGGTTTAAACTAAATCACTTAAAAATAAATTAAATCTTTAACACTTTCTTTAGCTTTTATTAAAATGGTTTCAAACCATTAGTATAAAAGATAACGAAAATAAAATTGTCTTTTTCGTTCATATTTTTGATAATATTAAATAATCAGCCCAAATACATATGTTTACATATATTGCTTTTTTTTTTTTTTTTTTTCTTCAATTAAACAACACATTTTTTTGTGTGTTTTTATAACTTTCATGACTTTTTGTCGTTTTTACTTTTGTATTATATAAGATTGTTAGCAACAAATTATTTTATTGCTGAAGTTTTTGATTTGTTTTTATTTTTGTATTTATACTGTCTTTTTGTCTTTTATCATTTATTGTGCATGTGAATTTTTGTGTGACGGGGCTCGGTGATAAGACAACCTGTCTTCTTCTTGCTCCGGCCAGGATTTTCTTTTATTGTAATTTCTTTTTTGTAATATTTATCAACGGCAAATTAAATAAATAATAAAAAAATAGTATATATATATATATATATATATATATATATATATATATATATATATATATATATATATATATATATATATATATATATATATATATATATATATATATATATATATATATATATATATATATATATATATATATATATATATATATATGAATGTATGTATCTATGTATGTTTCGCAAAAGAATACCATTTTGGTAAATTTATTTCGGCGCCAGCATGTTAAGTATGTAATGAATCTGTTTTAGAGTGCAAAGAATATAATTTAATGAGGCACTATGATTCATAACATTTTAAAAACTTAACCAGTTTCTTTCAATCATTATCTTTTTCTTTGCCGTATAATAAAATTTACAATGAGGAAGATCATACATATATAAAAAATGGCCGGAGCAAGAAGAAGACATAAACTGTGTTATCGCCAAGCCCCGTTTACATTGACGTCACAAAGTTACAAGTTGAAAAAATATAAAGTTAAAAATAAAAAACAATATTAGTTCTACTCATATAAAACACTAGTAATAAATCGTAAAAATTTTTTTGTTTTTTGTTTTTGTTTTGTTTGTTTGTTTAAAATAAATAGTATATATATATATATATATATATATATATATATATATATATATATATATATATATATATATATATATATATATATATATATATATATATATATATATATATATATATATATATATATATATATATATATATATATATATATATATATATATATATATATATTATTTTAATGAGAAATAAATAAGATACACATCAAGACCACAATAAATGCGTAGTGATGGCTTTTTCATGTTTAATTATTTTAGAAACTTTTAAAAGAAATATTAAAAGAACTATTGAAGTTTTTTTCTAATAGAAAACGTTTAGATTCTCTTTTAAATTGTTCTAAGGAGATGTTTGGAAAGTTTTATCTTTAAAGATTTTTAAAAAACTTTTCCATATAAATGGTCCACGGTATTGAATTTGAAATGAATTGAGTTTTAAATAAGCTCAAGGAATAAAAAAATTATCAGATAGGTATTAATGAGATATTTCTGCAAAGTAAGAGTGAAATATATTAGGAGATAACGCATGTTTTGATTTAAACGTAAAAAGCATAACTTGGTATATATTAAGTTTATAAACATTAAGCACATTAAGTTTCTTTAAAAGAGATTCATCATTAACAGTTCTGTTAACACCAAATATAATCCTGCATGCATGTTTTTGTTTGCTATAACTTTTTTTGAGCTTCTCATAATTGGTACTTCCCCATGCAAGATTACAATAGGAAAGATAACTATGAATAGGGGAAGTTGGGGTACAGTGGATTGAGACCACAGTGAATAAGAGGCATTTTCTCAAAGATTATGATTTTGTTCATCACGATGATGTAATCAGTTTATGTGCGCATATATCACCCATCTTTATTTATAGGTGTTACCATATAATTTTTGACTCTCGGTTTTTGGTAGGTAATTTATGTTTTTAGCTAACTAAAGTAAATGTTCTTACCATCTTTATGTTTGTTGTGGAGATCATGGTTAAAATCATTTTATAAGTTAAAGTTTTATATTCGGCATACTGATTTTATGCTTCATTTTAGTAGTTTTGCTTTTCCTTTAATAACACTCATGTCCCAAGAAACTAAACTTGAACCTTATTTTTTATGATGGGGCACAATGATTCGGGGTACCGTGAATCGGTTGATTCACTGTGATAAAAATGTTTATAAAAATCAAAAATTTCTTTTGTTGTTGATTAAATAATTTTTATTAGGTGAAATGTTTTTTTGTGATTTTAGATGGTTGAATAAGTTTTATTATCAATAAAATTTATTCTTTATTTTTTCAATCAGAAAAAATTTAAATTAATTAATTTTAATTACCAAAAGTGCGACAAAAGTATAGTGTACAATATATTTACACCCTCATCCTCAAAATTATTTGGCTACGCCCCCATCAACTACCACTAAATTACATATATGTTTATTGATTCACTGTACCCCAGTACTGGGGTACAGTGAATCACTTAACACAACTCACTTTAAACTTTTTTGTGAGCTGTTTGATAATAAATATTTAGGTTTTAGTGATTTCTTATCATGAAGGACAATCTTTTAGCCTTAACAAAGATAAAATATATTTTTTAACTTTCACTCAAATTAAAAAAGAAAGAAATCCAACCCACTGTGCCCCAATTCTCCGTAAATGAAAAATATATAATTTTCAAAAACTCCATATTAAGAAAAGGTTTAACTTTATATAGTATTAAAGTATTTTTGGAGATTTTATTTTCAATAGATTTATTATGATATTTCCATGATATATTTTCATCTATAATCACTCCTAGAAATTTTTTTTTTTTTTTTTTTTTTTAATTTTTATTTTTCGTCATTTGACACATTTTACAATGTTAACCTTACATTCAAATAAATTTATACAAATGCAAGCTGACTGGGGCAAGTAGAAGACAAAATGTCTTATCATCAAGCCCCTTCGTAAAAATAAAAAAATTAAAAAAAAATTTACAATTTACAATAATATATAAAAGAGTGAAATTAAAAAAAGTTTAAAAAAAAACAAATTAAAAAGTTTGAAAAAATCAAAAAGTTGAAAAAATAATTTTTAAGTTTGACAAAACTAAAAGGTTTGAAAATAATAAAAAAGAAAAAATTTTGAAAAAATAATTTACAAATCCGTACATATGCGTATACATATCCAATAAACTTCATAACATATATTTAAATATACAAAAGATATTTTGAATTAAAAAAGATTCCGAACATTTTATAGATTTAAGTTCATCTACTCATATTTTTTTTTTAAACAAATTTAAAACAGGCAAACAAAAAGAAACAAGAAGAATATATATAAGAAGGATATATGTATATATATATATACATACACACATCCATATACACATACACATATACACATACACTCATATACATATACACATATACATATATACATACACACATACACATACACACATATACATACATACATACACACACACATACATACATGTATATATATACACATATACATATACACATATATACATATACATACACACATATACATATATACATATACACATATACATACACACACATACACACACATACATATATACATACACACATACATATACATATACACATATACCCATATACATATATACACATACACATATACATATATATATATATACATTTATATATACATATATATATATACATATACACACATACACATACACACACACACACACACACACATATATATATATATATATATATATATATATATATATATATATATATATATATATATATATATATATATATATATATATATATATATATATATATATATATATATATATATATATATATATATATATATATATATATATATATATATATATATTAAAATTATTAAAAAAATGAAAGAATGTACGTATTAGTAAGTGTTTTTTTATAGCTCTTTTAAATATATCAATAGATTTTATTTTTTTCATATTTTCGTCAAGAACCGAGTTCCACAAGCGTGGTCCCCGACATGTAATTGAGAAGTCAGACTTTTTGAGTAATGTTAGTGGGATGTAGTAATTATTTATTGAGTGTCTTGTTTTATATTTATGATTAATAAGAGAGAAGTTTTTATAAAAATATTTTGGAATTAATTCGTTTTGAAGTTTAAACATAAATAACAAGTTATGGTAGATGTTTAATTTGTATACATTTAGGGCATTTATTTCCTTGAGTAACGGCTCGGCACTTTCGTATCTATCCATGCCCGAAACTAATCGACTTGCTTGCTTTTGTTTTGTGTAAATAGTTTTTAGGAAAGATGAGTGATTGTTTGCCTAGGCAATATTACAATAGTTAATATGACTATGTATAAACGAAAAATATAAATTTTTTAAACATATTTTGTTTAAAAGAGGTTTAGTCTTATACATTATCCCTAAATTCTTTGAGACTTTGTTCTCGACTAGCTTTATTTGGCTTTTCCAATTTAAATTTTCGTCAAAAATTATTCCAAGTATTTTCATTGAAAACACTCTTTTTATTTTAATATTGTTAATAGTTAGTTCTGGTAGTGTAAGTGGAAGATTCTCGGATTTAGATGGTTTAGCAAACAAAATATATTTTGTTTTTTCAATATTCAACGAAAGTTTATTTGCTATAAACCACTCATTGAGATATGTTAGTTCAGTGTTTACATTACAAAAAATATTTTTTAAATTTGAATCAGAATAGAAAACATTAGTATCGTCAGCAAAAATAATATAATTAAGTATTTTTGATGATAAATAAATATCATTAATATAAATTAAAAACAGTAAAGGTCCAAGTAATGATCCATGTGGAACTCCACAACTTATTGACTCAAATGGGGAGCATGTTAAATCAAATGGTACTACTTGTTTACGATTTTCTAAATAACATTGCAGCCACTTTAAGTTAGAGTGAGCTACTCCGTAATTACATAGTTTGTTGATAAGAATTTTGTGGTTGACAGTATCAAAGGCTTTGGATAGATCCAGAAATATTCCGAAACTATTGTTTTCAAAACCATTTAGAATTTGGTTCGCAAGATCAATTACTGCATGCTCCGTGGAATGGTTTTTGCGAAAACCAAACTGTTTATGATAAAGAATGTTATTAGTTTCAAGATAATTGTACAGTCTGTTGTGCATAATACGCTCTAGTATTTTAGAAAAACAGGAAAGTATGGAAATTGGTCTATAGTTAGATTTTATCGAATCATCGCCGCTTTTGTATATTGGAATTATTTTTGCTAGTTTTAGTTGGTCAGGAAAAATGCCGTTTCTTAGGGAAAGATTAAAAATTATAAAAAGAGGTTTCTCAATAATATCAGAGACCACTTTTACAACATCGGGGTTAATTTCATCTAGACCCGCACTCTTATTTGTTTTCAACATACTAATTGCTAGCCGAAGTTTATCAACCAGAAGCTCCGATTCATCCATTATGGAATCTGATTTTTTCAAAAAGGATTCAAACGATTTACTCCCCTCAGGAATTGCACTGGCTAGTTTTTTCCCTATATTTATAAAAAAAGTCATTAAATGTTTCTGCTATTTCTTTATATACAAAAGCATTTCCTATATTACCATCTCTTTGCAATCTTTTTGGGAAATTATCAATTTTTACATTTCTTACGCCTGTTATTTCTTTGATTACATTCCATGTTTTTCTTGCATTTCCAAATGTTTTATTAAGCAATAAGGAATAGTTATTTTTTTTTTATTGCTTTTTTAACTTTTCGAAAGAATTTTTATATTTTTTGTATTTTATTTCATTTTTGTAGTTCTTTTTTTTTTAAATTTTTGGTAAAGTTTTTGTTTCTTTTTTGATGACTTAATGAGTCCTTTCGTCATCCACGGACTAAGCAAATTTTTAGAATTAATAATTTTTTTAACTTTTGGAAAGGCTTTTTCGTATTGCTTAGTAAACACGCGAATAAAAAAATCATAGCCATTATTTACATCATTGCAATCAGTCAATAGTTCCCAGTTTATTTCTTGTAGGAGGTCGCGAAAAGTGACGATTGATTCATTATTTATGTTTCTTACATAAATAGTTTTTGTTTCTATTTTTTTCTTAGGGGTTGCCGAATCTGTGATCAGAAAAACTTTAACAGTAAAAAGGAAAGAAAAAAGTTAATAGTAGACTCTCTTTTAATAACTTTTTTGTTCATAAAGATTCTCGTCAAGTTAGGGAAAGATAAAACAATCAAATTTATAATTACTTGGTTGGACAACAAGATTTCTTAAAAAAGGGCAATATCATAACAGTAAATGCTACTGTTGCAAGCTATGAAATTAGTCCTCTTTAGTAACGAATTCTAAGCCATTCAGTGACGGGGAAAGATTATTTAAATTTACGAATCATTCACATGCACGCCTCCCTCAATGCATTTTTTGTGCATTTAATCGGCAAAAATAACCCTTCTAAAGAAGTCGGCAAATGTAGACCTTTTAGACAGGTAAGTCGTCGAATTTCAAAAAACAAAGACCTAATTTTTTACTCAACAAAAATTTTAATGACACCTCACCACGTCACACCTACTTGCGCCTGCTCTGATGGCAGCTCAATGATTGGATATTGGTGTTTTTTCCAGAATTGAAAAGAATATAGTAGAAAACATATTGTCATTAATTAAGCTGTTTATCAGATTAAAAAAAAAAAGAATACAAATGCTTTGAATTACTAAGTTTTATAAAATACACTTTTACTAAAATATAATTTAATAAAGAAATGTTTTTGATTACTTGTTTTCTTTAATAAAAACTAACTGCTTCAATAAGCTTGGCCCAAGCCTGTTCCGTAGCTCCGTATCTATTGAACTAAATAAGCAATCTGATGACGCGATGTCGCTGGAACTGAAAATATTATCCGTGCAATTTGTGTCATAACCGACAACAATTTTTGATTAGCTTGGAAAAATTCAATCGCACTGTTTTCGTAGCTCTGAAAGTATTGCAGACTGTAATCATTTATTTCTTTTTCAAGTTTATCATTGCTCTCAATTAAATTACAACAAGATTTATCTGTTATCTTAATTAAGTTGATTGACTTTCGTCTTTTGTTGTTAATTAAAGAAATATTATTTGCAATAAGTGGCGTTGACGATTGCTGAAATGTTTTTATGGTATTGTCAGCTGAGCTGTTTGACGAGTTCAAAGTGTTATTTAAACAATTTGTTTTAATTATTATATCGATTTCTTTGGATTTTTTTAGAAGCATTTCATAAAATGTTTTATAAACATTTTTGCCTTTGAAATGCATTCATATCTATAGATATCATTTTTGATAAACTCGAATTAACGAAATTTGAAATCAAGAAAAGTAGCTACTAAAAAAAAATCATCGGCAAAAAGTAGCTACTAAAAAAAAATCATCAGCAAAAATGTATTTAAAATGTCCTTTTAGAGACCTTAATAATTCCTTTTGAAAAGTCTTATCTAGTTCTGTAAAAATAGGTTGCGATTCAAGTATTCCATTTAGTAGAGAATACAGTGTTGGAAACAGGAATGTTATTGTAACATTTCTTTCCGCTAAAAAGTTTTGTTAACTCTTTAATTGGGTGTAACAAATCATACAAATCCTCCAGCATCTTAAATTCAGTTGCAGTGGGAAGATAGCCTTTTATATTTTGGAATTCGATGCTTATCATATCCGATACAGTTTTATTTGTTAATATAGATTCAATCATATCGAATTGGCTATTCCAGCGAATAGCTATATCCTGTACTAACTTTGTTTTAGTTTTATAACGAAGTGTTTCTTGAAATTCTTTTAATTTTTTTTGTAACATCTTTGAATGCTTAAATGAACCAACAATGAGCCTGCAGGATGAAATTACCTTGGCCATTTCTAATTTACCTTCGTTAATTTTTTCAATTTCTTTAACTTCACTTTCTGTAATTTTTCTATTAATTAATTTTCCATTACCGTCGTAATCTTTTACTTCGTAACGCTTTGACCCATTTTTAAATTTTTTTATTTTTATATCTCTAGCGTTTAGAAGATCATTAACCACGAGATTCAAACGATTACTAGAACACGGAATCTTAAGAACATTATCATCAAATTTATTTACTGTATAGAAAATATTTGCCCCTGAGTCAGTAACAAGTGCAAAAATTTTATTTTCTGATTGACCATTCACTGAAGATTTCGTTTAACGGTTTAAATAAATATTCAGCTGTTTTCATTTCAGACATAAAGTTACGATCCAGGCTTCGGTCAACTAGAGTCATATTTTTGTCAATAAAATGACAAGTCATTCCGAGGTAGCTGTTTTTACCCAATGATGACCAACTATCACAAGTAATTGTAATAAAACAATATCTCTTCAATTCTAGCATTAAAATTGATTTAAGATTGATGGAATTTCTTGCTCACCGTATTTATGCATGGAATTTTGTTTAACTTACTAACTAAGTTAACAAAATGGATGACGTACTATCGAAATTGGCTGATCGGTACCAACAATAAAATTCACCAATAACTCGTTTAATTTTTTATGACCAGTCTCTTCAAAACCATTCTTATTACCGCTCTCAATATCGGATATATCGTCATCGTTGAGTAAAGTTGTTAATATTTTAGATATTTTAGAATTAATGCAATGATCAATTGATAAATGGGATTGCATTGAACTGGTCGAACTGTTATAAGGTAAAATCTTATAACATATACTGCATTTTGTTTGATTCTTTTGGTCTATTTCAAAATATGTCCAAACGAAGCTTCGTTTTCTTATTTCTTCCTTAATAACAGATTGATTTGTTTTGACAGCGAGTAGTTCTTTTACTCGTTCGTATGTAACAAATATTAACAAATTAGTAACTTATGTCAAAATAAATTTGTACCACATGTTACTTCACTTACGTTACTGAGATATTAATGAGATTGTTATAACTTTAATATAAAGTTACATTTTTTTAGAGTTATATAACACAATGATCGCTTAGGCATAAATCGATTTGAAACCGTTTGTAAATCTCTAAATAACCACTAGAGAGTAATTAGTCATTTACATTGCAACAATGATTCCATGTCATGCGTTTAAGGCCTCAAGGGAATAGACGTTAAGGAATTATAATGACTTACGTGCGTGCTGTGAACTATGCATTCTAAGAAAGGAGTGT
This sequence comes from Hydra vulgaris, assembly GCF_022113875.1. Taxonomy (NCBI): domain Eukaryota; kingdom Metazoa; phylum Cnidaria; class Hydrozoa; order Anthoathecata; family Hydridae; genus Hydra; species Hydra vulgaris. Next base: position 27,084,736 of record NC_061168.1, read on the forward strand.
CAAAATTCTATATTTCTTGTTTAACCAGATAATCTTTATTAGATTTTAGAGAAAATTTTTAAAAACAATTTAGTTTTTGCTAATTTTTTGAGGCTGAACTTTTGCTTTATTTTTAAAAATTTACAGATATTAAAAATAAAACTCTTTACAGACTCTTTGCGTCTAAAGTAACGCAACTTTTTAAATTTAGATTGGATGAATTTGATTTTTAATTGTTTTTTCGGAATAAAATTTGTATTTTCAAAAGAAATTTTGAAATCAAAACGACTGACAAAAAAAACTTTTTATTATTAATTCTTTTTATTATTATTCAAGCTATCAAAAAGGCTATTCAAGCTTTTGGTGAGGGTAAGTATAATCCCTAAAAATAATTTTATAAAAGTAAAAAGTCATGAAGCATAATCTAATCAGGCGAGAGAGGTGAAGGAGAAGGTATTGTTTTTCCCGGGCAGCAGATGTCCATGGGGCATCAATCAACTGTAACTAATAACAATAACTAATAACTTCGTATAAGGATAAACAAATTCCTTAAGAAAGTTTACTTGTAGTTGATAAATGGTATTGTCATATTTGCAACACCAATCAAGAACTTTGAGCCAAAAACCAAGGCCCCAAAATTAAAAAAACTGTTTCTAAAAATAAAAAAGATCCCCAAATTCGGTAAAAGGCCCTCAAAAATTTGAAAAAGAGCCCTAAATCTCCCCCCCCCTCCTCTAATAAAGGAAGGAGCGTGGGAATCCTATCCACGGCTTTGAGTATATCCTTGCTTTTTGGTAGCAGTTTCTTTTAAAAAGTAGCAAAAGTAGTACTATTTTCTATATATTTAGAGTTTTATTAAAAAGAAAGTTTTTAAAGTAAAGTTTTTAACAAAATACGCTAGAATGCCTATTGAAAAGAATTTTTAACTGTTATTATAGATTTTAAAGTCCCATCAAAGAGTTTGAACCCAGAGATGAAAATTAGGAGGACTGGAGGCATGCTACCCCATCCCCCACTTTCCCTGTGAAACAAAATTGAATTGTGCTGCTCAATGTTATGATTTTGGTTTGGGAAGGGAAAGGGGGAGAAAGACTTAAATTGTTTTCACAAATTGGCTCTTCCTTCTAAGTTTTTTCTGAAATGACGCCACTGTTTAAGCCCAATATGGGAAAAGTAAAACTCTACGTCTATGGACTTATCAGTGGCAAACAATAGATATAAACACATATATTGGTCAGATGTCTGATGTTACGCTTCGGCAATAACACTTGCACTGCTTAGTAATGCTCGTTTTACGGCTAGCCAGGACTGGCATTTCAGTGAGCCATTATCAAACCAGTGTATACAGCGTCGTGGCAAACAGTCAGAGCCCCCCCTCCTTTCCCTCCAAAAAAAAGTCATTAGGGCCCCAAAATTAAAAAAAACCGGTAACTAAAAATAAAAAAGCTTCCCATATTCGGTAAAAGACCCTCAAAATTTGAAAAAGAGCCCCTTAATGTGTCCCCCTAATTAGGAGGGGAGCGTGGGGAGCCTATCCACGGCTGTGAGTATATCCTTGCTCTTTTGGTAGCAGTTTCTTTAAAAAAGTAACAAAAATAGTACTATTTTCTATATATTTAGAGTTTTATTAAAGTTAGTAATTTTATTTTATTCCGTTTAATCACCTGTGATGTCACAAATTTGTAATCCCTTCTTCACCCCCCGGTTACAAAGTATCACAAAATCCGAAACCCCGCTAGGCCTAAATATGTGAGGTGATTTGAGAACGATCCCTGAGTTATTTTTAAAATAATTGCAGATTCTTCTTTATAATAGTGGGAGGTAGTTAAATCCTATTCTCTACCACCTCTGTGCCGTAACACCAAAAATTTTAAGTATTATTTCATGTTAATATTTAAAATTAAATTATTTATAAAAACATTTCAATATAATTTTTTTACAATTTCATTAATTAATAAATATAAGCAAGTTTTAGAATTTAATAGTGATATTTGTATATTGTGTAATACTTTCAGAATTTCGAAATAAAAAATATTTCAAAGCAAATTTTAGAATTTTAAAAGTAAAAAGATTTTTTCGGTAATATTTTTAGAATTGCGATATTACAAAAATATTTCGAAGCAAATTTTATAATTTCAAAAGTAAAAAATTGTTTCGGTAATATTTTCCGATTTTCGAAATCGCAAATATATTTCGAAGCAAATTTTACATATTCAAAAGTAAAAAATTATTTCGATCATATTTTCAGAACTTCGAAATTGCAAAATTATTTCGAAGCAAATTTTACAATTTCGAAAGTAAAAAATCGTTTAGATGCAAAATTAACTACTTTAAAATTTTTTCGAACTTACCGATGGTTAATTAACCCCTCTGTCTCCCGCGGCCATTTCCGGCATGAAAATTAGGTACCAAAAGTGCGACAAAAAATAGACGTCCTGCTACAAAATATTTTTCAATAAAATTTGGCAGGTGCATAGATAAATGAAAAACTTAAATAAAAGAACTGTATAGAAGAAAAATAAGAGCATATCTTTGACATTAATTTCCTGCCCAAAGTACAACAAGGTTTTTGATATCAAAAACTCAATAACAAAGCCATCTAGTAAAATAATAAACCTAACAATAATAAAGTTTAACTATTCTAGTTTCTAAAAAAAATCTATGTTGATATCAAACTTTAAAATGATTTTCAACTGAACACGTCTTCACTGAAGACTCTTCAGTACGCTAAATTAAAAAAAAATCTAACAAACATGGCACAGTTCTTTAGCACCAAATTCGGTTCCGTAAAACGCGGATTTCCACGTACCTATTTTATAGAATAAAATAAAGGAGATACAATTTAAACAATACAATTTAAAATTCTTTATTTCTTTAGGTTTAACGCGCTAGCTAAAAAATCTAAAATTGCTTTTTAATGTGACAAGTTTGTATGCTAAAATTTTACTTTTGCTTTTATAATGAAACCGTTTTCCAATGAAAAATTCCGTGTTTCAAAATTTATTTTAAAATAAATAAAGTTTCCGTTCAATTTTGTTAAATGGGTACTTTCCTTACTAATAACAGAAAATAATTCTGTAAAAGTACGGAAATTTTTAACAGTGTATTAAGTATTATGGCTCAAATTTCTATTGATGAAACTGTAATAAAAAGGGATTCTATTATAAGATCCCTAGGTGTTTATCATAATGAGAATATTACTTGGAAAAACCATTTTAATCATGTAAGCACCAAAGATTCTAAAAATATTGGCATTTTGTGTAAAACCCGAGATAATTAAACAAAAAAAGCCTTACACAGATCTATTACTAATTTATACGCAGCTACATAAATTACGCAAATATTGCAATGGGTAGTACCGAATAAAGAAAACTACAAAGTCTATATCGCCGTCAGAAACATGCGATTCACGTAATTTATTATGTGAATCGCTCTTCACATTCAAAACCTTTTGATGAAATGAAAATACTTGATGTCTACAAATTTAACGTCTTTAATGTTTTATTTTTTACTTATATGTGGAAAAACAATTTATCCTTACCTGTTTTTAACGAACTTTTTACATTGAAACTTTCTTGTAAGAATTCACTAAGAAATAATGATTTGCTAAATAAACCATTTTATTGAACAAAATTTAATAAATTTTGTATTAATTATTGTGCACCTTACCTTTGGAATAAAATAGTTTTGCCTAATTTTAATCCTTTTATTCATTTTTCTGTTTTTAAAAATAAATTAAAAGATTTTTTACTTATTATGGATGACATTTTAAGTTACTATTAATTCAAAATAAACAAAAAACCTTGATTTATGAGATATTTATAATAAAATTTATATTAACATATTTGTTTTCTTTGATTTATTTTTTTATAGTATGATTTATTGTACTATTTTGTACTGTGCTATATTGTACTATATTTTCCAGATGTAACTACATCTGAAAAAAAACATGTATGCAACAACATCTGTTAAAATAATGCACCATAATTTATTAATTTCATAAAATCCTGTAGTTATGTTCAATGTAATTTAAAAGATGTAATTACATCTGTAAAATCTCTAGATGTGGTTGCACAGATGTTGTTATATTTAGATAATTGGAAAGATGTAACTACATCTGTAGTAATGATATACTTTTTACACAGATATTATTAGACATCAATGAAATTTCAGATGTTGTTAGACATAAAAAAACTGATGTTGTTACCTTGATGATGATTGTTACCTAGACCCACTATAATGATGATTCAAATGATGATTAAAATAACTGTGTCAATTTGGTTCCTTTTCAGTGTCAAAAAATCTCTGCTCTTGTTTTTTCTGAGTAGGATTGTCGTTAAGTTTATGTAGCGGCATAAATTGATAATGATTATTTACAAGTATATCTCAAACAAATATTTTTTTATTCAATTCAAGTATTTTAATCACCTAGAGTAGATGGTTTATCCCTGCTTATATTTCTTATGATGTTTTTTCTTTCAAACAAAATACTTTTAAATGTTCGTCCAGTCAGGTTTTTTTTTCCTAGGCTCCAAATCGCAGGTTTTTTAAAATCGCAAAGTTTTGTAAACACTTGCAATGATTGGAGCCTTGGGGAAAAAAAAGCCCTAAAACTTTGGCAGGATTGCCGATTGTTTTCACGACGCAAAAAAATTTACAAAAGTTATTTGTTTTGTGTTACGTTAAAAGTTAGTAATAGCCAATTTTATTAAACATAATTTTTTTCCCAATGAAACACAAACTTATCTAGATTTAAAGATATTTAACTCCTTTAAGGTATACCTAAAAATACTATCTAAAAGATAATTAAACGTGCTGAAAGTGAATCTGGTTACCAAAGAGTTCAAAAAAGTGGAGAAAAGGTTTAAAAATGACCGAGACAAACATTAAAGGGCCCAATTTTATGTTTGGCCACAAAGACTGAGTTTCTCAAAAAGAGGCAGCTAAAAGGGTTCAACTGTACACAAAAACACAGTTGTAAAACAATAGAAAAAAATAATAATAATTGAACCGAGAAAAAAAGAAAATTCTAAAACGACCTTAAGGTGAGTTTCCAATCATCCGTTTTTTCACGGGAACGGGAAAAATAATCACATGAGCATGGGTAGTTTTCCTTCGAATATATTAAAACTTATACTACGCATGCCCACGTGATTATTTTTACTGTCCCTTTCCCGTTCCCGTGAAAAAACGGATGAGTGGAAACTCACTCTTACGAGCAAAAAGTATTTGCTAGAACTAAGTGCATGCGATTGTGTTAGAAATTCATAAATTGAACAACCAATCATTGATGTTGAGATAATCATTGGCAGATGAGATTGGTTTACATAATTTTATCACTATTAAAAAAATAATTTAGTTAAGTTAGTTTAAAAACTAACTTAGCTAAAAATTGGGTAATAAAAAGGAATATCTTTTGATTTGTTTGAGAAGATATAATTTTAGATGACTAAAGTTTACCCAGCTAATCAATCTGCTCAAACGGAATGAGTTTAGCAACTGTGTGGGGCAAGTTGAGCAATCAACGAATAAATGAATATATATGATATAGAACTTGGTTAATTCATAAATAAAACTTTCATTTTGTTTATGATAATCTAATTCATCAATAAAACTACCGTTAAAAACTTATCTAAAATTTAAAAACTTTTTATTTTATACGCTTTAATGACGAGTTATAAAGTATGAGAAAAGAAAAAATTAAATAGTAAAAAAATAAAAAAAACGGTATATAGAAAACTTGTGTACAATATTTTAAAGCTAAAACCAACAACAACAACAAAAAAATTGTTAAACTACTTGAAAGTGTGTTTTAAAATTGTATATTTATGGTAAATTTTTCGTAATTAGCTTTGACCCCAAAAAAGAAGATTTTATCGAATAAGTTCTTTTTTGAAAAACAAAAGAAATTATCTGATAAAATACTTAATGAACAATGTTTTATCACAGTTGATTGGTAAATGGATTCATGCCAATGCTTTATTTGTTATACATATCGAACATTATATTATTGCGAGATTAGAACGATTGGAATGCAGCCAACCTGGTTGCTAGGGAAAAAACAAGCTTAAAGGATAAAGATAGACTCATGGCTAAATTTGACAAATTATTTGACATACTGAATTGTAATTGCCAAATTATTACTTGTCAAGAGAAAAGCTGTTCGTCTGAATGTAAGATGAAGCCCACATTAATTGCACGTGCAAAAAGAAAAAATAAATTCTAAAGAAAAAATTTTTATAATTGGACAAAGAGTTAAAATAGGGACTACCGGTCCGCACCAAATCAGATTAGAAGACTTAAAAGAAAACAAAAGCCAACATAAAATTGGAGAAAGAAGATTAAAGAAAGCAGTAAGATTTTTAAAATTATTTTTACCTTTTTTTTTTCAAATTATTTTAGTTTACATTTGTTAGTTCGTTTTTACAATATAATGAGTAATTAAAAAATTAATACAAATTATAAAGTAAGCAAGTACTACTAACATTTAAAAAACTAGATATCTGAAAGAAGATCAGTAAGATCCTCACAACCTTATACTAGTTTAAAGAAAATATTAGGTTATAAAGTAACTATAACAACAACAAAATAAAAATAAAAAATACATACATATATCACTTTGTAGTATAGATAATAAAGTTTAATAAATACTTCCTAATATAAATATTATTGTCAAATTTTGATAATACGGGAGAGAAAAATATTTTTCAGCTTAACTTTAAAAAGATGCAACGAAGTAGGTAGATCAAAATTAAAATTAGGCAAAAACAATTTTGTTCCAGAGATGGGGTGCACGATAATCAATGCAAAATTGGTCAAAATTTGTTCGACAAAAAGTCTCATATAGAAGGTTGTTTTTTCTTAGAGAGTATTAATTGGTAGGTTTCAAAGTAATTAGATCATTAAAAACGGCAGGAGAAAGATTGTTTTTACATATATATACAAAGCATAAAATATTAAAAATATTTTATGCTTTCTATTTATCATCAGTATTCTCATTTTATAAAAAAGTTGTTTAGAGTGAGAAAAACGATCAGCAAAATTAATTACACGTATTGCATGTTTCTGACGGCGATAGAGAGACTGTAACTTACCTTTTTCAGTGCTTGCCAAAGCAATATTTGCATAATTCATATAGCTATGAATGAATGCATAAAAAGTTGGGATAAAACTTTTTTATTTATATAGATTCTGGCCTTGTAAAGAATTCCAATATTTTTGAAACTTTAGTACCAACATAATCAATGTTGCTTCCATGTGATGTTCTCATCAAGGAATACGCCTAAAAATTTTGTGATACAGCCTTCTTTTATTTCAATTTGGTCAATAAAAATATTAGGTAGATTTGAGGGTAAACAACGTTTTTTAGTTATCGAATGAAAAAGAATCCATTTTGTTTTTTTAATATTTAGGGTAAGTTTATTGCATTTGAACCAGCTAGAAATTATTTTGAGTTCTTCATTCATAGTAGTGAAGAGTTTATTAATATTGTTATCAGATAAAAATAAATTAGTATCATCCGCAAACATAATACTTAAAAGATTAGAAGCTTTATGCAAACCATTAATGTATATTAAAAAAAGAAGTGGCCCCAAAATTGATCCTTGCAGAACACCACGTGAAATATTTAAAACATTTTTTTGATAAGGATTGTTAAAAGAAACAAATTGTTTTTGGTTTGTTAAATAACTTTGAAACTATTTCAAAATTACACCATCTACTCCATAATATTCAAGTTTATGAATCAAAATGCTATGATTTACTGTATCAAATGCTTTTGATAAATCCAAAAAAATACCCGAAGTGAGCTGTGAATTTTTGAAAGAGTTAGAAATTTCACGGACAAATTGAATGCTTGCATGCTCAGTAGAACTATTTTTTTCCAAACTGATTTTTATAAAAAAAATTCTTCTCCTTAAAATAAGTATATAATCTATTGTAATTAATTTTTTCTAAGATTTTTGAAAATGTTGATAAAATAGAAATAGGTCGGTAGTTACATACATTAGTTCTGTCTCCTTTGTATATTGGGATTATCTTATCTATTTTTAGCTTATCAGGAAAAACTCCTTGTTTTATTGATGCTCTGAAAACTTTAAAGAGAATATCTTTTAATTGTTCAAAGCATTCTAAGACTGTGTTTCCATTTATTTCATCAGCTCCAGGAGCTTTGTTTTTTTAAACAGATTTAAACGATACTTGAAACTCCTCAAATGATAACTCAGAAGATAAATTATTGGAGTAAATGCAATCATCCATCGGTGTTATAAAGTTATTGAACAAACTTGGGTATTAGGAATTTTATTTGCTAGTTTGGAACCGATATCAATAAAGAATTTGTTAAACTCATGAGCTATTAATCTAGGTTCAAAAACATCTTTGTTATCCACTCTTATCACCTGCGGTAGGGAACCTGAGCAAGTTTTTTGTTTTCCACCAATTTCTCTTAATATTTTCCAAGTACGTTAAGAGTCGTTCTTAACATTTTCAATTAATTTTGAGTACTCGGTGTAGTTAAGGCGTTTTACAAAATACTTTTATTTGGAACTAGCATGGTTTTGTCAACATATTATGTCCAAACAAGGTCTTTAAATGCTATAATTTTTTTTTGCTTAAGGTTTTTATAATATTTAAAAAAACTTTTCTTTTTTTATATATAATTTTCAAAACCTTTTTACTACCCGTAATAGTGTATCTAAAGAACACTATTTTGGAGTCTTTAGATCAATTCCGCTCATCGGCATTAATATGAATTTAGTTAAAATCTTTTGAAAAAGTTTCTTAATTTACTACTGATCCTAGTTCTACTCAGTTCTGACGTATATAACTATATATAGTTGTCAAAACACAATATTTCTATCAATTTTCACAAAAAATACTGGAACTCCGACTAAGAAAGAGCTTATAATTATAAAAAATTGCCAATAAACGATCAGAACAGATCATATTGTTAAACTATAATGTTCGTTTCACCTAAAAAACGTATTAATATAAAATCTTATTCAAATTTGGACGAGCGATTGTGATTTTAAGATGATTTTTTTAAAAAAAAAAAGAATCATCGGTCTGGGTTTTTTCGCTACAAACATTTATATTTTTTGATACCGCAAAATTTATCATTGTAAGTTTTTTCGTCTTTTCATAATTCACAGCCCAGACCATTTAACGGGAAATGTCGTAGTCAACAAAATATCATACAGGCGCTCTAATATTTTAAAAGTGCCTTAACTACACCGAGAAGTAATTCTTTTTTAAGTTTTTACGAGTTTTTTAAATATATATTTGTAATCTTTGTTCAAAGATGTTTTTGTTTTTAAGTAATTTATATATAACTTTTGTTTGATCTTAGATGATTTTTTAAAACACTTAGTTATCCAAGGAGCATTAAATCTTTTTTGATTTTAATTAATTTAATTAACTATATTATTTAATTACTTATATTATTTAATAAAAATTAATTAAACTCCTATATAAAAACAATTTACAAAGAATTTATTCTCATGAAAAAAGAGATGGTTTTATAAGAGAGCATGATTTATCCTGACAGCTGATGTATACTAATCGTTCAAAGAAAGATTTGTTCTTAATGACAATATAGAAAAAAAAGTAAAATTTGATTTCTTAAAAAAATTTATATAAAAAGAATCCTTAACTTATTAAATAAACAACTAAATGATAGATAAATGATTACAAATAGAAACTATTATAAAAGTTTTAATAATAAAAGTTCTCACGATTCTCTATTTCCTACCGGGGTCCGTACCTATATAACAAAATAATATCCGAAAATATAGAAATTAAAGCATTAAATAATTCTGCCACCTTGAAAAAAAAATTAAAACACCTCATACTTAATATCAAAAATTTTATTGACATGTATTAAACTTAACAACAAGATTTATACTAAAATGTTTATGTGTATCACTGACTGTGTATTGTTTAACCACTTTTAACTATATATAAAAATTAATTAAATTTATTTAACCATTTGAAAAGGTACTTGATGATAAGACTTCATAGTCTTCTGCGTGTCTCCTTTACAACAACATGCTTATATTTGAAGAAACAATAGTTTTTATTTAAAAAAAAAAAAACAGTGTTTATTAATCTAACGTTATATTTTATTATAATTGTTAAATTACGTATTCTTATGTTATGTTATATATTTTACTCTTTGCATTAAATTATATGATAGAATTGTAACGTAATGAAGTGTATATTGAAGTTGTAAAAAAAAAAAAAAAAAAAAAAAAAAAAAAAAAAAAAAAAATAATAATAGATTAAAAAAACGATTAAAAAAAAAGTTTAAGCCGTCAAAAATATACAACCACAAGCAAAAATTTGCTTGAAATAAAAAATTTTCAGCGAATTTAAATTAATCCTAAATCTCTATTCAATTCAATATATTCTGAAATAAGTTGTAAAATTTCAAGGACTTTTACAAAAAGTACAAGTACTAATCTAAAGTAAAAACCTGCAACATTACAATAAAAGTGATCATAATAACAATAATAATAGTATTGATAATAATTATAGAAATAATATTAACAATAATAAAAAGATGACGATGAAGAGGAATATTATTAGTAACAATACTAACAATAATAATAAAGATATTATACAATCAATATTAGATAACAGCAATAATAGTATTAATAACAATTACATAGTATAAGTAGTAAACAAACTTAAGAAAAAAATTAAAAAAAGCAATAATAATACTTATTATGTTATAAATAAAAATAACAATTTACTAATAAAGATAGAAGAATATTATTAATATCAATACTAATAATAACAATAAAAATATGAGAACAAAAAGTTAATAATAAAACTAGTAGGTATCAAGAAAGTAGTAATAATAAAAGCATAACAACATATTTCTTCAGGTATAATATCTTGCATAATTCATATAGCTATGAATGAATGCATAAAAAGTTGGGATAAAACGTTGTTTACCCTCAACTCTACCTAATATTTTTATTGACCAAATTGAAATAAAAGAAGGCTGTATCACAAAATTTTTAGGCGTATTCCTTGATGAGAACATCACATGGAAGCAACATTGATTATGTTGGTACTAAAGTTTCAAAAATATTGGAATTCTTTACAAGGCCAGAATCTATATAAATAAAAAAGTTCAGTCTTCAGGTATAATATCTTGCTAAAAAATAGTTAAAAAAACAGTTTTTGAAATTAGTAATTAAGTCAATTGATTTTAATGGCGAAGGTAGACTGTTCCATGATTTTACACTTTGGTATTTTATGGATTTTAGACCATATTTTACAGAAGAATGATTTGGTACATGAAAATTATAGCTATTAGCAGATCGTAGATGATAGCGACAGCTTTCTCTAACAGTAAAAAAATTTGTAAATGTGCTGGGTAGACATTTTTGTTTATAATTAAAGACAAAATGGCAATTTAATAGTTGAACTAGATCATCAATTTTGAGTATTTTGGATAAAAAATAAAGATGATCGGAGATAGATTGATAATGCTGAAAATATATTATTTTTAATGCTTTGTTTTGTAAGTTGGATAATCTTAAAATTTCTTGGGTATATTTCCCTTAAAATTTCTTGGGTATATTTCCCTTAAAATTTTTTGGGTATATTGTTTTGTAAGTTGGATAATCTTAAAATTTCTTGGGTATATTTCCCTTAAAATTACTTGGGTATATTTCCTTTAAAATTTCTTGGGTATATTGTTTTGTAAGTTGGATAATCTTAAAATTTCTTGGGTCTATTCCCAGCTTAATCATTTCGGATTTTTTGATCTAAGCTTCTTTTAGTAATTTTATATAATCAATTTGGAAAAAAAAGAAAGTATGACACACCCTAGTCCAACATTCTATTGCTGCACATTAGGCCGGATGAATAAAAAAGAGCAATTGCTTCTACTCAGTAATTGGTCAGCTTTACGTGAATAGAAACTTCAATAATTTTCCTTAAGTTTTTATTCACGTAAATCTGAGCAATTAGTAAGTTGCTTAACTTTACGTAAAAAAAAAAATTTGAGCAAAACTGTTGAAGTTTTTATTCACGTAAAGCTGGCCAATTACTGAGTTAAAGCAGTTGCTCATTTTTATTCACCCGGCCTATTGCGTTAACCATTTTGATTCCTTAACTTTCATCTGTTAGATGTTTTGTTATACGATTAGTAGCTTTTAAGATATTATAATTATCCAACTTCTCCCTATGCTCGATTAACCTCGCTCTACCCGCTGTTTTATGTATTAAAAGAAATGATCGGTAATTGATTCAAATTTACGTATGAAAAAAAAAGTTTAAAGTTATACAAAAAATATAAAAAACAGTTTGAATGCATAAATGCTGCAAAAGTTTTGACACTGCATATCCACACCCACCCACACACAAATAAATACCGAAACTTGAAGACTTATTTTATATTTTAAAATGTAGGGTCAAATACGTATTTACATTTGTATTTGGTAATAATAGACTCTAATGCCGTATTCGCATTTTTATTGTATTCAATTATAAAAATTTTTAATGTTTGTATTTGTATTCGATAAAAACGTATTTGTAGTTCCATAAATTAGATTGACTAGCGGTGTTTTTTTGTTTTTTTTTAAATAACCAAATATATTAAACTCCGGTCCCACATTGAAGAAAAAAAAATTACACTAAAAATATAAATATCATTTTTAACAATATACATATAAAAAAGCTTTAGAATTTGAAGTTCCGGCTAAGTAATATAAAAAGGTATTTAAAGTAAATAAATATTTAACAGTTGATTATTAACAGGTACGGATGGTTTTAAAGAAACATTAGTTAAAGGTTTAAATTAATTATTACAGGAAGCTGGGAACAAAGTTTCCCGTAGCTTTTTTTTACTTTCTCGCTTCAGGTTTTTGATTGTAAAACTTCCCTTTTTGGTTTGAAATTTTTTTTTTGAAGAATTTCTTAGATTAATTTGTTCGGTAAACCTTTTTTCTATAGAATCTTGGCATGATTCAGTAACGTATGAAGTATCTTTCGATATAGAAATAATTGAGCTATCTGCCGAAGAAGAACTATAGGTAAAACTAATACTTTTATCGCTTTGTGATTTGACTTTTTCAACGTCAAGCGTTTTTTTTTTTGATAACGAAATACCTTCAATAGATAGAGGGCAACCCATATAAGATGGAACATTTATATATTGTTGTTTATATGCTAAGTCGAACCGACCAACATCACAATTTTTATTTTCACGACGATCAAGTATAACTTTCATAGTATCTTCTAAAACATTATTACATAGCTTCTCGGTAACAGGAGTACTGGGGCTTAAGGCTGGACTTGAGTTTATTTCAATTAGCCAAGGATTTAGATTTTCATCTAGCATAAAATCAGCACCGTATAACTCAAACGAGTTTTTTCGATATTCTAAAGAATTTTGACAACTTTGCAAAGTCGCAATAATAGCTGCTTTCATACCCGGGTATATGACGTCATCCCAAGTTGTTTTAAATCCTGTAAAGTAAAAACATTTAAACCCTGAATATAAAAAAATACTTCAACATAGTTGAAAAGAATAAACTTTAACTGCGCTTTTTTTTAACATAAATTTATTTTTTATAATTTATGCGCATACCTCTTTTAATAATGTGCGCCTTGAACTCATCACTAAACCACATATTAAATTCAGGCAAATGCCTCGAACGTTTTCCATTTTTAAAATGCTTTTGTATGGAATTATTAGAAAGGTGAACTTGAGGATCAAATTTGTCCAAGCAAAACTCTTGGCCACAATATCTACGGTTAAATCAAACAAAATATGATTCAAACAGGCAAATTAAATAACAACTTATAAAATAATAAAAAAAATATCTTGCTAAACACCTAATATACGAATCTTTATAAATCCATAATACCAATGGATTCCAGTCAGTTACCAAAAACCATTGGCGAATATCAAATTTTGTTTTGTGAACCAAGAATGGTCTTTCTAAAAAATGTGTACTTAAATTATATTTTTTATGAAACGCTTTAGTACATACAATCATATCAATAACACTCATAAGGTTAGCACAAAAAGAAACAAAATTTTTTAATAAAATAAATTCTCATTTGGACTGCCATTGGATGAAAACTAGTTTAACATATTGCTTGTTTGTAGTCCAATTGTATCTCTTTTAAATTAACCCTATTTATTAGAACTTAGCGTGTTAGATAAAAGTAACATCAATGACACTTATAAAGTCAACACAAAAAGAAATAAGAATCCTTTGATAGTTATAGATTTTATAAAGATTGGTAAAAAAAAAACGTTCACCTTTTAATGTTGTGTACTTTTTCATTGTAAATTTTCAAACTACTTGAAACTACTAAGTTTTGACACATGTCCAATAAAAACTTGACCAGAATACTTGTCATTCAAAATATAGACCCTTCTTTGCTTCCATAACATGTAATCAGTTTTTTTTTTTTTTTTTTTTAAATTTGATTACATCTCGCAGGAACATAAGATTCAAAATCAGAAATTTCAAAAATTGATTAAAAATTTATTTTTAATACTGTTTGCATATAAAATGGTTTATCTTTATTATTTTTTTACTTCTGATTGGAAATTTACAACGATTCTTTTATCTCTCAATAATTAAAATTTTTGTATCAAGGTCTTTATTAAAAAATAATGTTATTACTCTCATCTCTATTAAAAAATAATAATGTTATTACTCCCATAAAGTGGGAACAAGAAGCTAGCAGTGCAGTAGGGCCTAATCATTTTTTAGAAATGCAAAAATCTAATGAACTTTATAACCCCAAATTGTTTTCTTTTTAAGAAAAGGATACAGTTAAATATAGTATTTACTTCACTGAATAGTTTCCAAGGAAAAAGACAATGATGTCCGCGTATTAATATTAGACTTTATTTTCTCAAATAATGATTGTTAAAATCTTCTTCAAAGATTATTTAAAATTATTTAAAGATTATTAAAACCTTGAACAATTTTAATCCTATTGTTTTTAATAAATATTTCAATATAAATATAATTATTCTTTATTAATACCTAAAAAACTTATTACTCCTTATTAATGCCCAAAAAACAAAGTGCGCAATATTATTAGACTAGAATTTTTTTAAAGCGCAAATAATGTTTTTTTTTTAATTAAAAAATTCTATGTATTTATTTTTATTTTTTAATGCGATGAGTGCTGCTACATCGACAGTAAAAATTGACAAACAAGTAAAATATGAGAGAAGTGCTCCTACATCGACTGAAAAAAAGGTGGAAGATGCAAGGAGTGTTGCTACATCAACTGGAAAATAGATAGCACATGCTCCTCGCATGTTGCTATATTGACTGAGGGTTTGGTTTGAGCGGGCAGCCTATCAATTTAAAAAAATTACGAAAATAATTGTTTGTTTTGACGATTTGAACACGGCTGTTAACATGTTTTAAAAATTTGAATATTTAAAAAATGCACTGAACAAATTATCTAGACTGAAAGTAAAATAAAATAAAAAAGAAATTTACTAGAACCAATACACAAAAAATAAACATATAAACAACAAAAATCAAACCTAAAAAACGAAAACACTCACATTATGTAAATAATATTCTTAGTTATGTTTAGAATAAAAAAAACAACGAATATTTGCAAACGTTTTTATATTATGGGAAACCCTTATAAATAAAGTAATAATTTTGGCTGTTTGAATGATTGTTTAAAAAATATGAACATTTAATTTAAATTACAGATGTCTTTTTACTTATTTAAAAATAGTAAGTTTCCATACAAATACATATTAAATTTTTTACTTTTAAAGTGTATTAACTCTAATGATTTTTTATATAAAGTTCATTAAAAAGACTACCATTGTCTAAAAAAGTCGTCGTTTATAAAATAAAAATAAATTTGTACTTCAAAAAAAATTGTTTATTATAAAAAAAGGCATACTTATATAATTTATATTATAATTAAAAAAACTATTTACAAATATTACTGGTACTTGAAACAGAAATAATTATCAGTAATTTATTACTTTATTTAAAAGCGTTTTGCTAATATAAAAGCAATTGTAAAGATAATAGTCTCAATATTATTTAATTTTAATGCATTATTAAAAGGAACTACTAAATAAGTGCGAATTTCATAAGTGCAAACTGGCATAAGTGTGAATGGTGTAAGTGTGAACTGGCGTAAGCGCGAACTTGTATGTGTGCCACTTAAGCCAATCTTTTGCAAACATTGGCATAAGTGCGAACTGTCATAAGTGTGAATCAGTAACAAAAACTGGCACAAGTGCAAACTGGCATAAGTGTACCAAAGGAATTTGCAAACATTCGCATAAGTGCGAATTGGTATAAGTGCAAATTAGTTGCAAAAACCTTAACAAGTGCAAACTGGCATAAGTACGAAATGCCAACTCGCACTTATACCAATGTTTGCAAATTTATTTGGCACACTTATGCCAGTTCACACTTATGGAGAAATGGACTTATTCCAGTTTTTGCAATTGCTATGCACTTATGCCAGTTTTCACTTATACAAATGTTTCCAAATTCTTTTAGTGCACTAAAAAAACATAAACTTCTTTTATGCCAATTCGCACATATGCCAGTTTTTGCAACGCTTCGCGCTTATACATCAGAAAGGATTTCTGATGAGTCTTTATTGATGAAACTGTTAAAAATAATTAAGTTTACCAATGTACTTTTGTATAACCAACCGATCTTCTTTTTTGGAAACATTGTCACTTGAAAGTTTGAGGATGGTATCCAAACAATACATAATTTCAATACCTCTACCTCGCGATTTTGCACCAGGCTTCAAAATCCATAGGTTTTGACAACCATCAATTTTCATCTGAGGAAAGTAGCTGCTTAGTTTGTTTAAAACAGTTTTGCATTCATTTTGATACTGCCATCCATTTTCAATATAGAAATCGTTTCTTTAAAACAAGTTCGTTAAAAACTTTTCATAAAAAACAATTGAATATAAAAAAAAGAATATGCTCAAAAAAGAATATGTTTTTAAAAATATATTTTACTTTTCATAAATGAAATTACAATTTTAAAGGAATACTTTATTCATATATGTAATATAAATAACTTAAAATATAAAAGTTATCTCCATGTATATATTTTTATCTTTTAAAAATTTTTAGTACATTATATATATAACAGGGGCAAATTTTAGGTGATAGAAATTTGCAAATTACAATGGGGCAAAACCCCATTCTAATTTGAAATAATAAAATCATTATATAATAAAATATGATGAAAAATAGTTCCATTATCGTATAATAAAACTTATTTAAAAAAGTTTTATGAATGTGGAATTTCTATAAAACTTAAATTTATCCAATCGATATAATTAAAATAAACTGGCAGTTAAATTAATTAGATAAGTAAATAACGTAATTGCAAGTTAGCTTATTAAGTGAGAGATTTTCCCACTTAATGTGAAGTGCTTCTTTTTAGCTTAATTTATGTTTGGTGCTTCACCTTCAATTTATATAAGATACTGTTTAATTAGACTTTAATTAGAACTTTATGAAGTTTTAATTAAGCTGATCTTCAGATCAAAAAAATGTTAAAGGGTAATTTCAGGAACTCAAGACTGAAAGTTTAGCAAACAAAAAACCAGACTATTTAAGTTGCCTAAATACAAGCTCTACCTTACTTTAAAATTAGAGGGAAATAAGCTCACATCTTTTTACTGTAACTGTTTCTTCGTGCTCCAAAAAGTTTTATTCATCCTTTTTTTTCTTCAACGTCAGCGCTTTAGAATTCTATCCCATTTTCAAACACAAAACTTGTCTGAATAATGTAACTTGAAACATTATCAGATGGAAAAGCACAAAAAAATAGGGAAAAATATATGAGATCTTCAGCATGGAATTCTTGCCTTGGAATCTTACTATGTACATTGAATTGAAACCAAAATGAGACTGAAAGAGAATTAGCTGTTAATATAATTTTGGAAGTAAAATTTAAAATCAGAAAATAAAAAGTCTAGCTTTTATTGTTAATAGATAAAAATTTATAAAAAAATCTTAAATGCTGTGAAACAGTTTTTTAAAATAAGTAATTTGTCTATATAACTGCATCTTCTGAAAAAGTCTTTTTGTTTTTGGACATAATGAATTTATTAAGCAAAAAGCTTTGCAATAAGCAAAAGATACTATGACTCAAAATGAGGTTTTAAGTTTTCAATCAAAATACAGACTGATTTAGGGATAAAAGTGAAAGAGTGCTGCTTCATTGACTAATTTAGGGAGAACAGTTATGAGGAAAATAAATTTAATTTTTAGCTTTATTTTAAGATAAATTTTATAACCACTTTATAAATGCTATAAATCATGTTGTAAAAAAGCATTTTTGAAACCTGGAACAAATATCCCAATACCAGTTAACTACTGTTAAACATAGCAGAAAAAAAAAGCTATGATTTAGCGGTGTTTTAATCATATAAGTATGAGTCTCATTCACCACATAAGAGTTAACGAGAAATAAAAAAGTATTCTAAGTTCCATATTGGCATCCAATCACTAACATCCTTTTTTAAATGTCTAAATGTCTAAATGTCTTTTTTAAATGGGTTTTTATTACACATTTTAATTTTTCCTCTTTATCAATGTAATATTTAAAAAATGAAGTTACATTTTTTAAAAATTTTGTTTTTATTTTGATAAATTTATTCACAACCTTTATGTAGACACATAAAAGCAAAAAATCATAAGACCTTTTAATAAATGTTAAAAAGTAGAGGATGTACTGCATTTTTTGTATGGACATTCTGCTATACATAACAGAATGTGGAATTTCTATAAAACTTAAATTTATTGCATTCGATTGCTTTAAAAAAAACAAAGAGATTTCTTTAGATTTGATATTGCTTGTAGATGAAATAAAATTGCACATTAAAACGCTTAAATCAAAAAATCATTAATACAATAAAATACATGCTAAAAATGCACTTTGATACCAAATGATGCATTTTTCTATGAAAAATTAGGTTATGCTCTTTAAAAAAAAAAAGTTTGAAGACCAAAACATAAAAATCTTTGATCCACAGTCACATATGTTCAACTGCACAAACATTTATAATGAAAATGATTTCAATTAAAAAGAAATTTCACCACACCACTCTCAACAATGGTAACCACTCACAACATAAACTATTTACCTTGCTACTTTGTAATAATATTCTAAAAGTGAATTCCATAAATCATCAGTTATATGCTCGTTATAGTCTTCTTCAATATCCAGATGTGCTTTGCTTTCAAGATACAAATGACAAGCTTTTATGGCTATTTCAAGGAGCATTGGCGACAAACTTTGTTTGATACATTTAGACACTTTAAAAACAAAACTGAAAGTTATTAAATAAAAAAATATAAATATATAATATAAAAACAAAAGAGCAAAGCATACTAATTTGTTATGACTGTTAAATCAAATTTATATAATACACATAGAAATTTTGAATGAAAAAACTCACTATTTTCCATACTAACATTTTCAGAATTTTTAATTAATGCCCACTTCTCACTTTCTCCGACAACAATTTTTAACAGTCCTTGAGCTGCTGTTATTCTAAAATCATCAATAAATTCATCTCTTTCGTGCTGACAACAAAGTCTATAACATCTAGGAAAAAAACTGTTGGCATTAAGATCATCAAAGTGATGGAGATTTCTGAGATGTGAGCATAAGCCTGATTTTGTAGTAAATGCCCAAGCACAAGTGTAATGATTTATAATTTGATCCTTATGCAAAGAACGAAAGCCAATGTCATCGCGCTTAAGAGTCCATATAAATGAAGGAACAGCATTTCTAACCAACCGTGACATAATTTCAAAATATTGCTCATTTAGATTTTCGCCAAATGTATCTTCATTTAACTCTGAATCTGGACATTCTTGAGTTAATGCATTGATTGCTTTAAACCGTTGCTCAACCCATCCTCTTCTACGTAAAGCTTTGCGCAAAGATGCATATGGTCCATTACAAACAAACACTTTGTTATTCTAAAAAAAAATTTAAATGTTTTTTTTTTACTTTATTATACACTTACTGCATAGGGATCATCCATAAATAACGCAGCGCTGAATTTATTCAAAAAACAGAAGTAGGAGATCTTAAGCTCTTATATGCAGCGATTTTCATTAAACTTAATGTGACACTTTGATTTTTTATTTAACTTAAGGCTCTGCAAGGGTAAACTGTTGAACTCTTTTGTTTTGTTTATTAGTTAAAGTTAGCATTGCATAATTTATGGACAATCCCATAGTGAATAGTTTCATTGAATATTTTAACTATTAATTATTAAAGGGTGATTTTTGAGTTTTGGTTTTTTAATATCAGGTGTCACAGAAAAATCCAGTCAACTTTAAATTGAGATTTCTCTAAAACTTTAAATGCTTTTATTTCAATTTTTTTATATTAGATGATTACATCAGGGTTTCAACTTAATTTTAAGGGGCTTGATGGGCAGTTTGGCAAAATATAGAATTTTAGAGCGGTTTGATGCCATCATTTTGCAGATTTTATCTTTTTTCACCCTATTGGTGGCATTAACCCACTTTTTTAGAAGTCTTATTTTTGTTTTTTTTAGTCATTCCACTTATATTAAGAATAACTCCTTTAACTATTGCCAAAATCTTGCGCTCTTGAGGAAGATTCAGAGCATCAGCATCATTAGGAACAATTTTCACATCATCATCTTCACACCACTGCAGAACCTCAGTATTTGTGTTTTTTTTCTAAATGGCAAAAGCCTTTTAAAAAGGCATTCTTTGATGTAAAGATCGGCAGTCAAGGCAGTCCTTATATATATATATATATATATATATATATATATATATATATATATATATATATATATATATATATATATATATATATATATATATATATATATATATATATATATATATATATATATATATATATATATATATATATATATATATATATAAGGACTGCCTTGACTGCCGATCTTTACATCAAAGAATGCCTTTTTAAAAGGCTTTTGCCATTTAGAAAAAAAACACAAATACTGAGATTCTGCAGTGGTGTGAAGATGATGATGTGAAAATTGACTATGACAAAATAAGAGGACTGCATACATATACATACATATATATATATATATATATATATATATATATATATATATATATATATATATATATATATATATATATATATATATATATATATATATGTATATGTATGCAGTCCTCTTATTTTGTCATAGTCACAAAACAAGAGGACTGCATACCACAGCTACAAATTGCTTGCCACAGAAGAAACTTTGATGCAAATTTTTCCCGTTGAATATATTCAAATTGCTCATCAACATGTTTATTTTTGTTCTCATAGTAAAATTGTTTTAAACCAGGAAACTGTGAAAAATCTGCCTAGCAATATCTTATTTGTCTTCAATTATGCACATACTTTTAAAAAAAAGCCTTATTAAAAGAAATTTATAACTTAAACTGGAAAACTCCACAAGATCTACCAATTAAAACAAGACTCTTTGTTTCTCATATGTTTAATGCATATTTGTATAATGCAGTTAAAATTACACAAAAATAGCAATTCATTATCTATAAATGTTTAATTAAAAATTCAGCAACAGAAATCTCCAAGTAAGTTCAACCTACATATTCAATCTTTCCCTTTCAACTGCAAATATAATAAGCTTAATGGAAATACAAAAATAATACTTTTACACAAATCAGATCCATATGATGAAGCATAATATCTCCCTTTTACCAACCTCATATAAAATTATAAATAAAAGCTGTTTACTGTTAGCTATAAAAATACCTTGAAAGCAACTTTATGTCGACATATTCTCAGTTAGGATACCAAAAAAAAGACAATCAACACAACCACAATGCAGATAAAATAAGAAAGAGTAACAATGAACGAGAACTTCTAGGCAGTGCACTTATCAATTTAACAAAGTCTTTCAATACTATAAGCCATGATCTCCTTCTAAATAAAATTAAAACTTATGAGTCATTTTTTAGTTACTTCTTTGAACAAAGTCAAAAAAATTATTGCAAATAAAAAACTCCAAATGGTTTTATTTAATAGATATATTAGTAGATAGGGTTATGGGGTATAAGAGGTACTTTAAGGTAGTCAAGTAATAGATGAACCTTAAGGTAATCAAGTAATGGAGGTATGGGTAATATGTTAGCATTAGTAATAATATTAGTATGGGTAATCAAGTAAAATAAAGTAATTAAGTAATAAAGGTACCTTAAGATAAGATAATCAAGTAATAGGTATGTATATACACATATAACATCTAATATTAGGCAACAATTAAAATTACTTAAATATATTTGACTTTGTTATGCAGTGTTTCAGATGATATATCTAATTCTGCAAAAATTATATTAATTTTAGACTATTAGTATTTTGGATGTCCAAATTCAAACTTTTTAAATTTCAATACTTTTTACAAAGAGTATCTTTTTAAATCAAAGAAACTATTGTCTTATTAAGATTGACTTACTCAAAATTTGAAACACAAGAATAAATTGCAATAAATTGGCCTTAAAAGTTGTATATTAGGTATATGACAAAAAAACTTTTTTCAAAATTTTAATTTTCCTGATGTTGCATTTGATGAACTTTTACCAATAGATCACTGTTTTGAGGTTTATTTTATTGGATCACAAAAAAACCTCCCGCACCTAGCACCTCACCACTTTTAACTTTTTCGATTTTTCACTTGATTTTGTTCCCACTTCTTACTTCCATATGCTTGACTATGCTTGAATATAACTACAAGTTGGAGAGCGTCAAACACTTTAAAAAGTTAATTAACATAGAATATTTAAGCAGCCGTGGCGCAGTGGTAGCACACTTGCCTCAGAAACGTAAGACCCGTGGTTCAAACCCCACCTCTGGGCAAATTTTGCGACATCGGTTGGGAAGGAGGCGTGAATTTCCCATTAAATGCTTTTCCGCGGTGCTCTGTGATAAGACCGTAAGGACTTCTTGGGGCACCTAAAATCAACATAAAAAAAATTAAAAAAAAAATAAAAAAGTTCGATAGTTTTAAATTGTTTTTATGTTATGTAATTCAATTTTGAATAACAAATTTTAACGACTATTTTTCAAATTAATGAGCGTTTGTTGTTGTTTGTTGTTGAGTACTTTTTAATGTTCACGCGATTAAAATATTGAGTAGAAGTATTTAAAAAGTTTTTTCATTATTTGCAGTATTAATTTGCAAGATCTGCTGTTTAGTGCTTCTTTTTGAAAATATGTCCTTTAAAAGTAAAAAGTCAAAATCAGCAGTGGAAGCAGCTGGTGAAATATGGACACAAAATTTGAAATCAAGCACGAAGCGCCATCCTAATATACCACAGGTAAAACAGGATATGAGCGACAAATTGTGTAAAATGCCTTCCAACAGAGATATTGTCGGGAGATTCTTGGGACTCTTTAATGAATTGAAAGGACAACATGATCGACTAACAAAAATATCAGAGGAATTGATGAATCTTTGGCAGAAGTTTAATTTTCCTGTTCTTTCCAAACAACAAGTGTGTGCTAATGTTTACAAACTTATCACATCATTTAAAAAACACAGAAAGCGATCAAATGCAGTATTTGAAGAAAATCTTGCTCATCTGTTCGATATAACAAAACAAGATGGAAATTGGCTTTTTAGTGAGGACAAACAACTGTACAAAGTACAAATTGAATCAGATGGCAGGGTGGGATATACAACTATAAAAGTGGCTCCTATGTCAACAATCCATCCATCAAAAAGGGCCAAAAGCACATCAGAACCCTCGACAAACCAAGCGGTTATCTCCGTACCACTTTCCTACGATAGTGAGGATTCTGAGGAAGGAAGCAGCAGTGGTGACTTGGAGGCAGTTCCAGGAGAATTTTGCAGAAAGCATGCAACACGCCAGTCAACTAAGTCTGCTGCCAAACTAGTGTCTAGTCACTCTTTGTCAACCAAAAAAACGTCACGGGTACTTCAAAGTCTGGCTGAGGATGGAGTTTGTGTCCCAACACCATCACAATCTGGAGTCTGGCGTCGAACAATCAGAGATGCAGAACAAGTTAAGAACCGCCTCATGGAACTGATCTCTGAAGAGAAATTTTCTTTGCATTTTGATGGTAAGAAAATTGACAAGACTGAGTACCAAGTTGTGTGCTTGAAAAATGACAAAAGAACATTACAACTTGGCATTTTGGTTTGTGACAGTGGATCATCTGCAAGCATATATAAACCACTACAGGACCTACTAGATAATTACAATGCATGGAACAGTATTCAGATGATCATCTCTGACACAACAGCTGTAAATACTGGTCGCAAGAATGGAGTTGTAGCCAAGCTTCAGAAAACATTTTGAGACAAGGGATTCAATGAACCTCAATACATCGGCTGCCAACACCACATTCTTGATCTTGTTCTACGACATGTGTTGGATTTCTTTTTTCCTATACAGTCACAGTCGCCTAACATTAACTACAAATTTATTGATGAGATTATGGAGCATTACGATGATTTAAAAAATGCCTACAAGGGCACAGCAGTGGTAGCAGAGTATGAGAACCTTGGCTGGAGAGATGACTTTAAATTTCTTTTTCAGCTTTGTGTAGCATACAAAAATGATTCAAAAATGAGGAAAAATGGCCTTGTATCAAATGGCACAAGCTGCCAATACTGCACAGTGCCAGGTGGAACTCAAGAGGCATTTTTGCGCTTATTGCATTTTTCATTCTTCCAAACTGGCGAGAACAGTTGACGATAACTTGCGATTTCGTTGCAACTACATAGACGCGGGCCTGGTTTTCAAACCAGCACTTTGCAGAGGCGGCTTATGAAGACCTGCTGTCAGCAATATCCCAACTTAAGTGTTCCAAAGCTGTGAAATGCTTCTCTATCCACTGGAAGAAGGAACCATCATTGCTTGATGTGCCTCGAACCAACATAGTAGCCGAGAGAGCTGTAAAGTTGATGGGGGACATTGGTTCTTCTTGCAGAACAAACAAATACCTTAACTGTAAATTTATTAATACTTATATACAAATCTGAAAGATTATTAACATCACTACAAATGCTGTAGGAAAGTGTATTTCTCATGTATTTCTCATGTGTATTGTATATAAAGTTGACATATTATAATCAATAGCCTTTGGACTGCTATGTGTTGTATGGTTAGGTGCGGGAAGTTTTTTCAAGGTATGGTGAAATCAATGTCATTTCTGTGATTTATAGGCAAAAGTT
Source organism: Hydra vulgaris (assembly GCF_022113875.1). Lineage (NCBI taxonomy): Eukaryota > Metazoa > Cnidaria > Hydrozoa > Anthoathecata > Hydridae > Hydra > Hydra vulgaris. The sequence continues at coordinate 27,109,963 of NC_061168.1, forward strand.
CATCATTTAGAACCCCAGGCTAATTGATTTAAAATTTATCATATACCTATTGTATATACTGGAAAACTGGAAAAGTTGAATTTTTTTATTTCTAAAGTTTGACGTTTTTTCATGATCAAATTTTTACTCATGTCTTTAAAAATTTTTTTTAAAAATATGAGCAACATTTGATGCATTAAATTTCAGCTTCAATAATGACAACATTTTTTTTTTATTGAATAAAACTTTTTGTATTGGCGATATTTTTCCATAAAAATAAATACTAATCTTAATTGTTAAATTAACATTTCAAAAATTTACATTAATCCAAAATATATGTAAGCTTTGTCAGTAACTATTTAGCAAACCATGACCAAATTTTAAAACAATCGAATACCAAAATTCATTTATTTGGGTATATATGAAATTTAGAAACTTACAATTTATAATTGAAACTTTTTTTTGTGTGTGTTTACAAGTATAAACACACATAAATATAAAAGAATGTTTTTAAAATAATTATTTATTTTTTAAAAGTTATAAAATATTGTATGTTGAGAATAATGAACTTTTTTGTAATCAAAGGAGCTTTTTAAAATATATCTAAAAAAACATTCTTTGCCAAAATAGCAACAATAACACATTGAAAGCAACAATAAACATATTGGATTGGCCCAAAATCATCTCTCACCTTTTTTTTTTTTTGTAAAGAAAAGCATTATAATGAATTCTGCAAAAATATTCTTTTACAATATCAGTAACTATTTTAAGATTTTAATAGAAATAAGATAAAAAAAACTTTAGAATTACAAATTGCATTAAATACCATTGCAACATTCATAATTGCCCCTGAACTAACATTACTACTATCTAAGAATCTTATAACATAAAAAATACATCTTATTAACATAAAAAAGTCATTCAAAAGTATGAATATCATGATTCAAGATATCTTTAAAAAATCTTTCCAATGTAATATTAACTTTTTGTGACTAGTTTAGCATTTGTTGTGCCACTCGCAACAAATAGAAACTTTGATAAAAGGTCTTTACATGAATCATTTATCAAAAACTTAAAAATAGCTTCATCTACAAAATCAGTGATATTTAAAGATCATAGTTAAAATACTAAATGTAAACATCTGTTTGACAAATTCACAAAATATGCTTATTTTATAAATAAATTGTGAACAGCTCAAACAGATATTTTGTTGGTCCACTTTCAAGCCGCAATTAAAGCTTTATTTATGTGCAGCATTTAGGTTTTCTGGCAGGATGAATTCAAAACCTAAATCTTTTTTTAAACAGTGTGCACATAAGCATCTTAGCATTTATTTTTTTCAATTTTTTGAGCTTTGTGGTAGCAAATCTGTTTTCCAGGCAAATTTCCTTTAAACATCTGACCTTGAATTAAAAAATCATGTCGCATGTTTTTAATCATTTTAGGTTGAATTCGTCTCTTAACTCAATTTTCTTCTTTATTTGTTGTTTTCTTAACTTCAAAAACTTTTAATCTTTATAATTTTTCGTAAAAAAGTACAAAACTGTGAATCAAATAAACACAATGCAGAAAACCACAGAAACGCCTCTACAACTGAAGTGCGATAAAATGTAACTGAAACAGGTTTGTACTTGTTTATGTTTGTGTATTAATTGTTTACATTGCAATGCCATACATTAAAAATAAGTACTAATTTTAAAGATCCCTAAAAAACCATTACATCTATGTTTAAATATAAAGGTATTGCAAATGAACTCATTTCAAAATGGTTTCTAGAAAATAGACTTCTGCTTAACTCAAGCAAAATAGAAGCTTATTTGGATTAAAGAGACAAACTGGAAAATTTAAAAACGATTCCAAAATTATTTTCTCTGGAACAACCCTATTTCTCTGGAACAATACTAATTGCAGTAAATTCGGAAAGAATCCTAGGTGTCACCCTAGATTCAACATTCTTCCTAGACCAGCATATAAACAACACTGTTAAATCCTGCATCTACCATATTCTGTGCTCTTCACCACATAAGCCTCATCAAAGAAACAGCTAACACAATTGATTGTGGCATTGTTAACTTTTAACTTGACTATTGTAACAGTCTTTTACCAGCTTCTTGAAAAAAAAAATATTAAAAAACTCCAGCATACTCAAAATAGCTTATCTCACATTACTTCTCATTCTCATTTCTATTTAAAATCAGAAAAACTGTTTAGATATATTCATTAGTTACCAACCTATCAGAGAATAGTTTATAAGATATCAGTTCTTACATGTAAAACTTTATCAACCCAATCTCCTGCATATCTATTCCAACTTCTAGAAACCTGAATTTTTAAACAAAACAAATAATCACAAGACAATTGCTAATATACACATCACCTATCAAAAAATTCCCTAGGATTAAAATCTTTCTCCATAACAGCACCTCCAATTTGAAATGACTTGTTTAAAAACATACATAACTCAACCACTTTAGAAAAATTCAAAAGAGACTAAAATACATACTTCTTGTAGACGCATTTTGAACTGATGGTAAACTTTCTCATTGCTTCGGAATTATATAATACTTTATCTTTATTACTTAATACTTTATCGCTATTGTGATTGTTGTAAATTTTAATCTTTACTTAATATTATTACATATATATATATATATATATATATATATATATATATATATATATATATATATATATATATATATATATATATAATATATATATATATATATATATATTCAGGGTGTAAACTAGGAATATATTTTTTTACCATGTTTTTGTGAGATAGGCAATACTTGTTATTGTTCTACAAAATATTCTGAGTTCTTATTGATAATGCCCTATTACTTAAAAAATATAATGATAATAATAAAAAAAGGTCATTGAATTTTAAAACCATTGGAAATTACATGGTGCCATTAGGCTGGCTAACACCCTGTATATGTGTTTACATATATATATATATATATATATATATATATATATATATATATATATATATATATATATATATATATATATATATATATATACATATTTATATATATAAAAATCAGGGTGTTAGTAAGCCTGATAGCGCCGCATATAAGGCGGAATAGTTTAAATAGTTTAAAATTCCCAATGATTCAAAAGATCATAGTAAAAAAAAACCTTTATCAGGCTAAGATTTAAGTGTTACAATAAACTCGTAGAAAACATAATTAGTACGCATGATGAAGAAATGAATTAAGTTGATTTAATTTAATGTGAAAAAAGCGTTGTCATTAAGAAGCAAGATCTTTTAAATGAAAGATCATTCATTTGAAAATTAAAAAAAAAAGCTTTATTTTTTAATTGAAGCCAGTTATTCTTTAGTCTGGATTTTTCAATGTATTTAAAATGATCCCATAGTACCAAGACAAGTTGTGTTCTTTTGAGTAAAACCAAATAATAAACATACCAAGAAAAACTTTAGAGTTTTGCTCGAAGCTTGGCATCTTCATACTAGTGTGTTTTTTCATGTCTTTAAAGTATATGCTGCAATCCGCAGACTTTATTCAAGCATATTTAATTTCAAAGAGTTTTAGTATTAAAAACAACGTCATTGAAGGATTTTTTTTTGAAATTTTTTTTTGAAAAATGTAATTTTTTTTTTTTTTAATAATATTATTTGTTTTATTTCATTTTTTAAATAAGCGTTTATCATCAATCGTATGACTTTCCTAAGAATTTTATAGGAAGCTAAACATAATAATTTTTTTTTATAGAGCGCAAAAACCAAATAAAATTAGGATTTTTATGTTAAAATATAATAAATATAATAAATATTCTATTAAATATAATAAATATTCAAAAGCGTTAATCACCTTATTATATATTCTAAATCTTTTTTCTTTATATGTAAACAATGTAAACTTTTTTTCTAGTTTATCTAAACTGTTTATTGCTGTTTTTTTCCTCCTTATAAAATGACATTTTACAAATTCTAAGATTTTGATTAATAAATAATTTTGGTAAACAAGATTATTAGAGATATTTTAAAATTCTTTAGTTTTTAGTTGGAAAATATTTATGGAACTTACATTTAACAAATTTACAGACAGCTTTTTTATTAATGCAATAATTAATGTTTATGGCAATAATTAAAATGTCAATGTGTTGCAGCCCACATTTAATAAAAAATAATACATTTAATATTAACCAATTTATGCCATATTTGGCAATTATTTTACATTAAAACATGTTTCTTAACATTACAAATCAAAAAACCAAAATTGACAACAAAAAGTTTTTCATTAAACTATTTTAATTTTAAAATTAATTCAAAAATGCTTCACTGTTTTGCAATCTTTAGCAATAATTGTTCAATTTTAAAAATAAAATAAAATAAGCAATATATGTTTTACAGAATAAATTTCACATTTAAAATATATTCTTGCATGATTAAATAAGAATTTCAAGGATATTGATGAAACATTTAGCAAATAAATGTTGTTAATTAAACTTTTATAAGGGTAAATAATACAAAATATTTTTTTTTAACAGAATCTTGATAAGGATAATAATAATTAAATAACAATAAGTCTAACAAAAAACTAATTTATAGCAATAGACAAGCTTAAAATACCAGATATATGTTATTCATATATTAGTGTGAACTTCACGAAATTTAAAAAATAAAATAACTAAAGAAATTCTATAGTAATAAGTAAATTCATTAGTAGTAAGTCTATAGTAACAAATTCTTTAGTAACTTTAAATGAAAAAAAAAAAAAAAAAACAATTCTATTTTTTTTAAAAAAATAATTAAATAAAATAAACAAAATTTAGAAAATAAAATAACTAAAAAAATTCTATAGTAATTAAGACATGTACCAGAAAAAATCTGCATGTGTTCTGATGTGGTGTTTACAGAAACCGTATGTCATTTTAAACAGCTAAATGTTTTAAAATCTCATTGTATTAGTGTTGTTCAAAATTTAAACAACTCTGTAATCAAAACAATTAGTTTTAATTAAAATGTAATCAAATCAAGATAAGAAGTGAGAAAATATTTTGCATTTTCTCGTTAAAAATTCTGGTGTATGAAACAAAACAATTTCTAAAGAGTTGCAGATCGCTATGAGAACAGTGCAGAGCATTGTGAAACGATTTAAGGACACTGGTACAATCAAAAGGAAATCAGGAAGTGAAAGAAAAAAATGTTTTGTTAGACGAGATCTTGGTAAGAAAAATGAAAGATGCCTTAGACAGAAAACCGGAGATTTCTGTTTGAACTTTAGCAAATAAATTTAAGACAAGTGCTTCCACTATACAAAGAGTGAAGAGAAATTGTGGCTATAAATCTTATAAAAAGAAAAAAGTTCCTCATTGTGAAGAAAAGCAAGAAAATGTAAATTTATAATTATTTTTAAATTTATATTTTTTAACTTGTCAACGTTTTCTAAATATATTATAGATTTTATTAGTATATTCTTATTTTTTATATATAAGGGATGTATTTTTTATGTATGTAATGTATTTTTATGTATCTAATGTATTTTTATTTATGTAATTTTATGTATGTGTACTTTATTCAAATGTAATCTTTTGAAGCAATTTGTGCTATTGATTTTGTAAACAAAAATACTTTCAATAATAACTGCGTTTTCAATGAAATTATTAATAATTGTCAAAATTAATACAGAAAATTTTAACCACAAATACATTTTCTTCAGTGTACCCGATAACTGATTCTTTCTCCCAAGAAAGAAAAGTTTTTAAGTTCTTAGAAATTGATTTACTAACTTCAACTATTTTTGCTTCAGCCATTCTTACAAACTCGTTACACTTAAAGTTACTTTTTCTGTTTTAAATACTAGTTAAAATTATAAAGTCCACTCACTAAACATCACCAGCGGTATTTGAAGCAGTTCCGCTTACTCCTCACAAAGTAATTTAACGTTTTTTGTTAATTTCAATCTAGCTAAATGAATTTCTACAGTAACTCAATGATATAATTATTTCATTTGTTTATCTTACTAAGAAGAATTGTTTCAAATGTGTTGAACTTTTTAAACTACGCAAAGCATAAAACAGTTATTGAAAAAACGTTTTTATTTATAAATAAATCATCTGGTTGAATCTTGTTGGACTTTTGAGGGCCAGGGGCTGCATTATTTTGGCAGCCTTTTTATGTGCCACAGCGTAAAAATGACTAAAAAAAATACTGAATTGCCCTTTTGAATATATCCCCTAACACTGTGAGTCCCAGGGCTACAGCCCTTTTACCCCACCTCACCTCCTCAATCCAGCAGTGTAAATAAGACATAAGTATATAAATAAAAATTATATATACTCTTTGATAAATCGAAGAACATTTGTTTCTTTATAGTTGTTACTTTATATAAAAAATGTCGCTTAATTTTATAAAAAAGTTATAAAAGAGCGATGTTTCAAAAATAATTGCTTTAATAAATTTATTTTGCTTAAAGTTTTTTCGCGTTAAAAGCTATTTTTCTTTTTTTAACTGTCTCTCATCGGTCCAGTTAATCTTAATGTGCTTTTTTGTTTGTTTTTGAAATGTTCTCCTGACCAAACCTGATATAGATATATATATATATATATATCAGGCCTTGCGATAAAGCATCGGGCGATGTGAATTTTACGTCGTCCAAGAGCGATTTTGCGTGTAGCTAGGGCTATTTCCGTATATATATATATATATATATATATATATATATATATATATATATATATATATATATATATATATATATATATATATATATATATATATATATATATATATATGTATATATATATATATATGTATATATATATATATATATATATATAGCTTTTAACGCGAATATATATATATATATATATATATATATATATATATATATATATATATATATATATATATATGTATAAACATATGTATATATATCTACATCTATATCTATATATATCTATCTATCTATATATATATATATATATATATATATATATATATATATATATATATATATATATATATATATATATATATATATATATATATATATATATATATATATATATATATATATATATATACATATGTATATATATATATATGTATATATATGTATAAATATATGTATATATATATATCTATATATCTATCTATCTATCTATCTATCTATATATATATATATATATATATATATATATATATATATATATATATATATATATATATATATATATAAAAAAATATATATATATATATATATATATAATAAATAAAAAAATGCTTCATAAATTTATTAAGCATTTTTATATTTTTTAATAATTTCAATTTTTTTTACATTATTTTGTTTTCCAATAAGCGGTTAGTATAATAAATAAGTTGTTATACATTATGAAAATTATAATCTTGTTATTACAAAAAAAACTTTAATAACTTTTAACACTTTTCAACCTTAAATTTTTTATAATTTTGTAAAGTAAATTATTGTTAATTTTTGTAAACTTTGCAAATCAATGTTATGAAATATATAGTTTAGATAAAAAATCTGTTACCATTTTAAAAAATTAAGAATTGACTGCTAATTGCTAAAACGCTGATAATTGCTACCACTGACTTTTCATTAAAATAATGGTATTTACTACCATGCAACTTATGTCTTAACAAATTAAAACCCAGTTAAAATACTGGTATTTTAGATATCAGATTTTTTATCAATACTCAAATACTGTTGATTTGAATTTATGTCATTTATAATCAAAACCTGCATAGCAAGGTATGCTAAATTCTTCATTTCTTGCATTTTTTGATAGTTCTCATCCATTTGATTAGTCTTCTTTGATTTATGATTAAAAAATTCGCTGTATTTGTTTTCTAAGCAATTTTTTTCATTTGAGGAATGAAGTGTAATAGAACGAATAGATAGGCGCTTTAAAGAAGAACATGTTTCATTTAATGATCTGATATCTTTATTATTTTTATCAATTTTGTGTAACCTAGAGACTTTTAAACCATTTTCTGAAACATTGTTCCGGTGAAATATTGTGTTACTTGTAAAAACAACAGGGAGATGGCTTTGACTTTTAGATTGATGAACATCTTCAGGTATTGTATTTGTATGTAGTTTGTCTTCTGATAGAAATTTATCTCCAAGATGAGTTACAACAGCATCAGTAAGTAGACTCATCACTGATTCCATTCACCTTTAAGTAAAATTGTAAGCTTGTAAATATTATAATAATCAAATGCTTAAATTAAATTTTTTAATTTTACTTGAAAAAAATAATAAATCAAATATGTTTAAAAAAATGTTAAACAATACTTTTTCAAATCTCATTTTTTAAATATGCCAAATCATGCAATCTAAACATGCAAATTTTTTTTTTTTTTCAATATTATAAAATTAATGCTTTGCAAAGATTTGTTGTGAAATAAAAGTTCATAATAACTTTTTTAAAACAATGCTTCACTGCTTATGATTAAAATGTACTTTATGACCCATAAGAATATTAGGCATATTGCAGGCATTGTTTTGGGTTTCCTTTGAATAATGCTACCCCCATTGTATTCTTAATTAGTTAAATAAAAAACATAAACTTATTTTAAGAAAAGTTTTA
>NC_061168.1:27123530-27131030 GCF_022113875.1 Hydra vulgaris
GTGGTGCAAACTACATAAAAATTGGTCAACAGATCAGTGGAGCCGTGTGGTCTTTAGTAATGAAATAAACGTTGAAAGTAGACAACAGTAAAGGTCGCGTAATGTTGCGTAGACTTCCAAGCGAACGGTTCGATGAATCATGCATTTTGAAACGAACAAAACAAGGCAGTGGTTCAATAGGCATTTGGGCCTGTATGAGTGCCTGTGGAGTTGGCGTTTTTCATTTATTCGATGGTAGACAACAAAGAAAGGTACATCGAAATTTTGGAAAACTCGCTTATTCCTAGCATTGATTTATGGCAGTTGCAAGATGGATTTATTTTCCAGCAAGATAATGCGCCGTGTCATAAAGCGCATGTTGTAAATGATGAGAGATAAAAGATTTCAAATCTTCTATCTCTCATCGTTTGAATAATGTGCCAGATGAAGTAATCAAAACTTTAATGAATTCAATGCCAGAACGAGTACAAGAGTGCTTGAAAACAAATGGAGGAACAACACGTTTCTAAATTATTTTTTTATTGCTTTTTGAAATATTTTTGAAACTGGTCTTTAAATTTTGTCCAATTTTTTTTTCCATTTATATTTTTTACTAGTCAGTTTTTTAATTTTTTAACATTATTTTGTAAAAGAATTATAAATTCTTTTATAATAAATATAAAATACAATAAAAATTCTTTCTAAAAATGTTTTTCTTTTTTTGATATCTTTTTTCAAAATAAACTTATACTAAAGTTAAAAATAAATTTTGAAAAAAAAAAGAGTGGTCTTTAATTTTTGGCCACCGCTGTAGATGGCCTTAACAGATGCGCACATATTGGCGTTAGACATGGAAGAATGTAGAAAGATAGCAAGAGGCCATTCACGGCCCATTTTTTTGGCTCCAGGTGGCTATTTATTGCAGATTGCTAAGTAGCACTAACAGATCTTTATTTTTACTTCACACAAAAATTGTATTCATTTTCATAAAGATAAAAGTTCTATTCGTTTATGTGTCATAGCCATAAAATAATAAATTATTAATTTTATTAAATTATGTTATTACCAATAACAATTTAAATTTTTTTCTTTTTTTTTTCCCTTCAAAACTCATAAATCTCCCTTTATTCACAGCGCTCTAACAAATCTTTAGACGCAAAAAATATTTTGTTTCACAGTTTTTGGTGTCAGGTAAAAAGTCATGATCTTTAATATTAGATGTAAGATAAACATTGAAACTAGAATCTTTTCTTACGATACTATGGAAAAAAATTCTCGCTCGTGTATTCGAGAACATGGTTTTATAATTAAGAGTAATAAATTATGCATATACAAATCAATTGCAATAAATTTTGTGAATAAAAATCTTTAAGAAGGAACCAATTATTTTTGATGATCTTAAAAAACCCATTACTTTAGTTTCCATGTGTACCTCTTCTTTAACTTACCATGAAATGTTGGTAAATAAAGACAAATTTTCTTTCCGTATAATAACAAATTACGAACAGTTAAGTATAATTGTAATTAAATTTTGTTTATTTGTTTAACCGTCTAATAATATTCTCAATATAGAAGTATATAAATATAAATGATAGCTTGGGAAAGAAAAAGAGATCAACCGAATTCCATTTACTCGTTTTTACAAAATCATAAAATACAAATTTGTATGCTATACGATTACATTCTTTATTTTTATATTAAATTAAATCAAAAATTAAGTAAAAAAAAATTTATTAAGAAGAAACTTATTAAGAAAGAAAGAGTACTCGGTGGTTAGTTAAGGTACTCTAGTTAAAGCACTTTTAAAATAATAGAGCGTCTGTATGATATTTTGTTGACTGCGACATTTTCCAGTCAAATGGCCTGGACTGTAAATTATGAAAAGACGAAAAACATAAAATGATAAACTTTGTGGTATCATAAAATATAAATGTTTGTAGCGAAAAAATCCAGACCGATGATTCTTTTTTTTTTTTTTTTTTAAATCATCCTAAAATCACAATTGCTCGTCCAAATTTAAATAAGATTTTATATTAACAAGTTTTTTAGGTGAAATGAACATTATAGTTTAAGGTGGTAGAATGCTAAAAAAATTATTTTTGTATTTTACAATATTTCAATAGATTTTTTTACTTCAAGCATGATAAATACATTAGTAAACTTATAATTTTTATTTTTATATATATATATATATATATATATTTAGGGAAAAAACAGGTATTTTTAGGTCAAAAACAGGCTAAAATCTTGGCAAAGATACCTCAAAAAGTATAATTTATTAAGTTCTTTTTTGTATTTTTATTCGTTTTATGTAGATAAATGCCCCGAGATAAAAATTTTTGTTGAAAATTTCTTTATTTTGAAGCATCGTTAGATTTTTCAAAGCGCCCAATTAAAAATTGAATTTCTGATATTAAGAACCAAAATTTTGTTTTTTTAAAAATTTATATTCTAAATTTATTTTATCTCAGGACATAAAGCTTATAATAATGAATCTCTGGAAAAAATTTGTGAAATATTTTTGAAGTCAATTGGACTATTACAGCTCCTGCAATCTTTGCCAGAAAATTAGAAGAATAAAACAGAGAAAAATGCATATAAAATTTAAAATAATTAATATACCAACGTATGAAAACAGGTTAAAATCCCCCTTTTTTACATACTGTCCCTCTTAATCATTGTATTTATTATCAAACCCTTTCCTAGTTGCTTTAAGATTTTTTCTTTGTTTTTTAATTTTTTTTTATTTCTAACCTTAACTAGCCGTTGCTATGAACGTTGCTAGGGAAAACCAAATTACCCTGCTAAAATAAATTACTTTTATTAGTTCTATATTTGTTTTTCTCATAGGAAGATCTATATGTTTTTAGATTCTACCGCAGTTACTGTTTAAAACAATGCTATTTTTGATAAATTGTTTTTTCTGATTGTTTATTGGCTTATTTTCCATAATTATAAGCTCTTTCTTGTTCGGAATTCCAGTATTTTTTGTGAAAATTGATAGAAATATTGTGTTTTGACAACTATATATAACCATGGCCTACTATAATTACACGGCCTGATTTGTTGCATTTTCCGTAAAAAATTAAGAGGCCAGTTTTTTTACGGCTTATTTTCTACTAACAATATTTAATAATTAAAATAATGTGATTATTACAATTATTATATCAAAGTTTGGTTTATATTTTCATATTCATGTAGTATATATTTCTGATTATATTCTGACTGATTGTCTGTTTCATTATAATCCATTAGAGAGTGGAATAATAAAATAGACTTACAGACAGTCTACTTGGTATATTGTATACAGTCGAACTGCTTTTTTTTATGCAATGTTATTTAAGTGGAGATAACTTCAATTATAAATGTAAGAAATCTCAATATTATTGTAGTTTTTGAAATTTTTTTTAGTTATAAAAATGGTTAACAAATGTGTTGTCACAAACTGTAAAACTGGTTACTCTACTGGTCCAAAAAAGTCTACATTTCATTTTCCTGAAGAAAGCAGTTTGCGAGAACGATGGGTATATTTTGTCAATAGAAAAGATTGGCTTCCATCTAAATACTCTGCTATTTATATTGATCATTTCGAGGATAAATTTATTAAATATGGGAAAAGATGCACCATGAAATGGGATCTCCAACCTGTTCCAACTATTCACACAGATAAAAAAAGTAGTTCATCAACTTTAAGGGTGCCAAAGTTGCCTAGAAAAGATCCAACTTTAAGATACTTGGGAAAAGATGAGTTCAGTGATTTTCAAAATATTGATAAAATAATTAGTCTTAATTCATTAAAAGAACAGCAATGCCCACCAAGATTTACATTTAAGAAACTTTATGATAGTGTTGTTTTCTATAAACTCTGTTTTGATAAAATATCAGGTATACCAACTGTGTTTGAGTCAATAACAGTTAATAAAGATCTTAATGTTTCATTGTCGTATAAAGGATATCATATTTCTTTACCTGAATGGTTTTGCAGTGGTCATAATTGCAAATTAACAAACTGTAGTATGATAGAAAATTTTCCTGCTCATATTTGAAATAAAGCTAATGCTTTTAATTCAATTTTGACAGAGCTAAATGAAATAAGATACTATTCTCCACAAGGCAGACCTCCATATTCTGCTTCCGTTATACGTTATGCATTAATTTTACGTCACACTTCAGCACAGTCATATAAGTTGTTGTTAGAACAATTACCCTTACCATCTTTTAGTTTATTAAGAAAAATTCAAAGTGGTGATATAAATGCATTTAAGGCTATAAAAGTTTTGTTACAAAAAAATTGTGTATCAAGTGACTGTGTGCTTCTTGTGGATGAAATGTATTTGCAAAAAGCAGCCCAATATCATAGTGGGAAATATGTTGGTGAAGATTCAGAAAGTAATCTTTATAAAGGTATTGTTGTTTTTATGATTGTTGGGCTTCAAAAATCTATTCCTTATGTTGTGAGATCATCACCTGAAGTGTATATAACAGGTTCATGGTTAAAAAAAGAAATGGATGAATGAATTATCTCATTGCACCAATCTGGATTTAAAGTAAGAGCTGTTGTTGCAGATAATCATTCTTCCGATGTTAGTGCATTTTCAGAGTTTCATAAAGCATATAATGGAGATGGAAAGTTATTTATATGTCATCTAGTTTACAATGGAGTATTAAAAACATACTTGTTGTTCGATATAATCCATTTAATAAAAAATGTTAGAAATAACTTGTTAAATGCAAAAAAATATGTTTTTCCTTCTTTTTCATTTGATTTGTTTAAAGACAAAGTTGAAGTTCCTGCTGGTTACATAGCATGGAGTTTATTTCATAATATCTATGAAAAAGATCAGTTATTAAACGGCAACTTAAAAAAAGCAAGAAAAATCAATTATCAGGTCACTCATCCTGGAAATAACAAACAAGATGTCAACCTTGCATTGGCAATATTTGATGAAACAACTACAGCTGCGATGCTAAGTTATTTTCCTGAAAGAAATGATGCAGCACAATTTTTATCATTGTTTTATAAGTTGTTCATCACACTTAATTCAAAGCAGAAATTTAATACATCCATTCAACTTGGCAATGCTGCCCTGAAGGATGATAGCAAGTCCACATTTTATAGAGAAATTGCAAATTGGATTGATATTTGGTCAAAATGTGATTATTTCACATTTTCCAAACAAACTTCTCTTGCTCTTATTACAACATTATGAGCAACTGCATCTCTTATCGATGATTTGCTTGAAGAAGACTATACATATGTTCTTACTTCCAGGTTACAAAGTGATCCTTTGGAGCTACGTTTTAGTAAGTATAGACAAATGAGTGGTGGCAGATTGCTAGTGAGTCTTTTAGAAGTATGCAATAGTGAAAAAATTTTGGCAGTAAGAAGTCTTCTAAAGGAAGATATTAATTTCTGGGAAGAAAATATTTATCAGACATTTGATAATTCTAGTTTAGAAAATATTATGCAAGAAATTGATTTGTTGTCTACAGAGATTTTAGAGTGTCAGCTTTCTGAAGATAGCATGGAAGTTGCTGTTACAATAGCAGGGTATGTCGCAAAAAAGTTGAAAAAAAAATTTTGAAGGTCATACTTGTAATCAAAAAATGGTATCTACAGACCAAGATATTCTTAATAATGAATACTTGAAAATATTATCCAGAGGTGGACTTATATGTCCAAGTCAACCTTTGTCTGATTATATTTGTCATCTTTTTAGTATTTTAGATGTCATATCTCCTATTTTAATCAAACATTGCAGTTATTCTTTTTCAATTAAAAGTTTTGCAGAACAAATCTTTAAAAATTATTACAGCAGTGTTGATTTTACTTGTGACAATCACCAAGAGTTGGGTATAAAATATGGATCTCTTATCGTTATAAATATCTTTTATAACAATTTGCAAAAAGAAACAACTGATTCAGTAAGAAAAGATCAGGTGAAACAATTTAAAAAAAGACAGAGAACCAATAATAATTCCTAATAAAAAGCTATTTCTTTTATACTGTTTGATTCAATTATAATAAAAACAATATAACAAACCTTTGATTTTATTTCCACTAAAGATTTGTAGATGGTCTTTGCAACATGTAATGTTATTTTAAGTACCATGTTTATATATAGCTATCTGAAAGCCTATTTCAGTATTCTATTTTACTGGAATAAACTGAAGCAGGCAATCAGTTAGCGAAAAATCCAGTATAACATAATGTAACTACACCAAGAAAATCAGAGTCATTTTTTCCAATTTTAATAAAATATGTATAAAACTTTCACAATACTAACAGAAGAATTCAAGCTTTCAAACGTTAGCCGTAAAAAAACTGGCCTCTTAATTTTTTACGGAAAATGCAACAAATCAGGCCGTGTAATTATAGTAGGCCATGATATAACTAATATACGTCAGAACCGATTAGAAATAAGATCAGTAGTAAATTAAGATACTTTTTCAAAAGATTTTAACTAAATTCATATTAATGCCGATGAGCAGAATTGATCTAAAGACTCCAAAATAGTGTTCTTTAGATACACTATTACGGGTAGTAAAAAGGTTTTGAAAATTATATAAAAAAAAGAAATGTTTCTTTAAATATTATAAAAACCTAAAGCAAAAAAAATTATAGCATTTAAAGATCTTGTTTGGACATAATATGCTGACAAAATCATGCTAATTCCAAATAAAAGTATTTGAATATTTTATAAATCGCCTTAAATACACTGAGTATTTAAACACACACAAAAACACACACAGATGGAATACTTATGAATTACCAAGAATTAATAGTAAGTATTCTAAATATGGAATATCATACCGCGGACCAAAACTATGGAACACTTTTCAACTTAACGCCCTTTACTTACAAACAATTTTGTTAAAGTTATTTTATGTAAATAATTAAATTGATAACTATCAGCAAAAGTTTTGACTACATCTATGCACTGAGCAAGGCCGACAGTGCCGTTTTTGGCGTTAGAAATACCTAACTTCCAGACATTGTGCAAACCCCAAACATTTATATGTTTATACTTATGTCAAGTAAAGATGCTTTTGCAAAAAAATGCGATGATTGGAGCCTGGGAACAAAAAAACCCCTTAACTTGTGTCCCCCTGCCCCAAATGTGAGAGCATCCAGTTGATAAAATATTTTATGTACTATTCTCAACTAGACTTATATTTATCGATAAATTTTAAGTTTCATAGTATAATCTCTTAGCGTTCAAAAATTATGTCAATATAAAATTTGTAACCCCCTCATATAAAACTTAAAACTTTTGTCATACTTTTTGAACGCTAAAATATATTACTATGAAATTATTGATTAATATTAAAATTATTGATTAATATTAGTCTAGTTAAGAATAGTAGAAAAACATTTTATCAACTGGTTGCTCTCACGTTTGGGGATGGGGAGGGCAAAAGTTTTTGAGCTTTTTTGTTCCCAGGCTCCAATCTTCATAAATTTTTGCAAAGCATCCTTATTTGACATAAGTATAAACATATAAATGTTTGGAGTTTGCA
>NC_061168.1:27136030-27203530 GCF_022113875.1 Hydra vulgaris
TGTATTAAAAGTATTTTTATCAAAAAAGAAGCGTGACAAAAATTAATTTTGGTCTCACTTTTTTTTTTTTATCATGCTCCTTTTCAAACTCATCCTCTTCTCCATCAGAATTAGATTCACTTAAAACTGAAAGAAGTAATGTAGATAACGCAACAGTATTTCTTATTTCTTGACTTCCTATTATATTTTTGCTGAAAAAGTTTATAAAATCGTCGCTTTTATAAATTTTTTCTGCTATTGTTTTTAAGCCTTGTTTTGCTCGAAATATTTGGTTTTTTCCAATAGTATTTTATATCTAGCATCAACATAAACTACAGCTAGAAATATATCATTATCAAAAGGTTTTCTACTTGTTTCTGCATAGATTTTGAAATGTCTTCTGTAAATAGTCCTCGATTCTTCTCTAGGTCAGATTTCAATTTCAACCATTCTTTTACGAACTCTCCTGTAGTAATGTTGATTAACTGTCACATCATGTGTTTTTAAAAAAAAATTGCAAAGATGACTAGATTTATCCCATATTTCAGGGCGTAGAAAGAATATCTGATCAACTGCAGCAAATTGCTCACACTGGACACAAAAGTAATAATCTTTCAATTATCTGGAATGTAGAACCCCAGCATGTTTCAATATCCAAAATTGAAACAACCTTGTATTGCTTCCTTGCTAAAAATATTGTATGTAAGTTTCTTAGCTTTTTTACAACATAACAGTTTTTTGCCAAAAGTTAGGCAAAGTATGTTTTTTTTAAAATCATATGAATAGCTAGCTGCAAAGTGTGAATAACACAGCGCATCAGCTTAATGTCAGTAGAAATTGTTGACACCATTCTGGGTTGATAAAGGCTAGATTTTCTTTCTGAGCTCCTTCACTTTGTTCTTCATTTGTATGCTGTTGTAAAAATTCAACTTTTTCTTAATCATGCAAAGCTTCATCTGAAAAATTTTAATCACCTGAATATTTGTTTAAAATTGTGATTGCTCTAATCATATTGGCTGCATTGTCTACACTTGCACATACTATTTGATCATTGCTGATACCAAATCTATATGGGTATGTTCCACCATTTTTTTGATTTTGGTTGTGCTGTCCTTGTGTATCTATCAGTGCCAAATTTTAAAAAAATTTTTCTCTTAATAGTATTGAATATTTATCTCCAAATAGTTATTTTAGTGTTGAGTGGCTGCATTTATTTTTTTAAATGAATTTCTGTAACAATATTTCCTTTATTTCAGCTTTTTTTTCTTCCAGCAAATTCATTAATCAAATTGAGCACAGAATTGTGTCGTTACTGAATCCAAGAGTTTTACCTAATTTGCCTGTAGCCAAATGTTTCAACAAAACTCTGTTATTCACTGCCATTTTAATAATTCCAATTTCAAAAATTTTAGCACTAACTTGATTTATTGTTCAACTACTAGCAATAACAAAAGAATCTAAAGTAATCTGTTTAGTTTTTTTAGTATTGAAATCTTGTGAATGTGATAAAATAATTTTGAAGATTTTCTTTGGGCCATAAGGCTTCTTTCAGATTCAACAATTTTATATTCTGATAGATATGATTTTTCCATATGCTGTTTCATATTGTAAACTTTTGATTTTTTAATTTGCATGGCGCATGAAATCACTTTACCATTTAACTTTTCTGTAATCTTACATGTAACCAGTTTTGCAGTTTTATCAATTAAAAAATACTTATGTAGAAATCTCTCAGGATCATTTGAGTTTGAAACTATTTTCATAAAAAACTATGATAATAAAGTAAATGGCAAATTTTAAAGATAAGAGAAATAATAAAAAAGATAGTATAAAAAAAATAAAATATCAATAATATTAAAAAAAAAAAAAAAAACGTTTAAATCTTTTCCTAATTTTATTTGGAACTCACATGTTTATATCTATTTTAAAAATGTTTCAACTAATTAAAAACGTTAAAGCAAATCATGTGACTTAACATAAAGACAAAGTATTTTTTTATTAAGGATTGTCCATAAAGTACGTACACGGCCACTGAGAAGGGGGCAAAGGGAGCAAATGTGCCCCAGGCGCCAAGATAATATAGAGAACTATTTTTGTATATATGCATAATATGAAAGTAATGATGTATTACATTTTGGCATATAATCTCACGAAAGTATTAAAGTGCATATTTCAATGTCACTCTATGCAATTGCATCTCAAATGGCGAATCTGCTCATTCAAAGGTGAAAAGCGAAAACAAAACAAAAAAAAAAAAGAATAAATTAAAAAGTTATTTTAAAGATATAAAAATTAAAAAAAGTAAAAGTAAAACAAGGTTAAAATATATTAATAAGTAAATGCTAAATCAAGCTAAGTCTTTGATAAATTTTTTTAAATCCTTTGAAAGTGTTGTTCTTGTGACCTTTTGATATAAAGCTCTTCAAGTAGTAGATTAATTAAGCCATTTGTTCCAGTCAACTTCACTAACAATAGATGACAAAGTTATTTTAATTCAACAGCTAATAAGCGATCTTGGCTGCTTCCGCTCATCATGGAGTAATATTTTGACTGAAGCAAAAGCTGTTGCAGGTCCTCTAGGCTTTGAAATGGAATTTTTGGCAAAACAAAAGAAGAGAGTGAAACGGTATTACAATGAACTTGAAAATGCAGCTTTCTGCTATCAGAGCCCCAAGCATCAATTTGAGGCAAACATCTTTAACGTCGCTTTTGATCATTTTATTTATCAAATTCAGTCAAGATTTGACATAGTAAAGAGTGTTTCTTCAAGGTTCTCATTCATCTGGCTGAAAGACCAGGAACCAGATTCTCATGAGATCAAAGCTCGTGAATTAGTACAGTTCTATGCTAATGATGTCAAAGAAGATGACTTCATACAAGAAATTTTGCATCTTAATTGTTTGAAGGAGTCTTTGTTTTTTATTCCTAGAAACTCATTGAGCCTTCTTAACCAAATACATTCAAAGAGTCTGCAGCCTATTTTTTCATATGTATGCATCTTAATTCGAATTTTTAATACAATTCCAGTATCTGTTGCAGAGAGTGAACAATCCTTCAGTAAACTAAAATTGATAAAGAATTATTGTAGGGCCACTATGGGACAAGAACGTCTTTTGGATCTCATGATGTTTTCTGTGAAAAATGAGTTGGCTAAGACTCTTTCATACGATGATACAATAATAAATTTTGCCGGTAAAAAAAGCAAGAAAAGAGTG
The DNA here is from genome assembly GCF_022113875.1 of Hydra vulgaris. Taxonomy (NCBI): domain Eukaryota; kingdom Metazoa; phylum Cnidaria; class Hydrozoa; order Anthoathecata; family Hydridae; genus Hydra; species Hydra vulgaris. The sequence goes on from NC_061168.1 coordinate 27,139,225, forward strand.
TTTTATGTAGGCCATTTTTTGTCATTTTAATTTCTAAAGAATGTCTAATAATGCACTTTATGTTGTATTGGCGTTGCTTAGTTGTATTTTTTATTGGCGCATTTATTAAAAATTTTGCCGCAAAATGATTTTAATAAAAATAAACCACAATTAAGAAAATTCATTTTAAAACCGTGTACAGTCATATATATGCATGAATGAATTCGATAGAATTTTTTAAAAATCATGTATGCTTAAAGGAGCATCTACTCAACGCTATGCCCTGGGCGCCATAAAAGCTTTCGGCGGCCTTGAGTACATATATAAAGGATTATACATAAAGTACACTCTAATAGGGGAGAGAGGTCAATTATAAAAGTAAGGAGACACTAAATTTAAAAAGATATCATAAAATGTTGAGTAGGTAGGTTGAAAGGGTAGGTACTTTTAGGTAAAAAAAGTACCTTCCCTTTTAATTTCAAAAAAAGTGTAAAACAAAATGCAGGAAGGGGAGGGGATGGAAGAGATAAAAAAAAAGCTTACTTACTTTATGGACCATCCCATAACCAATCATTAACATTGTTTAGAGATATTGTTTTAAAGTAACTGATCAAGCTCTACAATAAGAACCACATGGCATATTACACAAAATAATTGGATAAAAATTAAATTTTGAAAAAATTTTTTTTTTTTTTTTATAAATCTTATGAAATAATGCATTATTAAGAAATTATAGTTATTTTAATAAGCGTAATTGTTTTAATTCTTTAAAAAAATCTCATTGTTTAAAATAACTTAATGGAAAGTTTTATGGATAGTGGCGGGATAGCTCAGATGGTTAGAGCGTTAAAGGAAAAGTTAAAACATGGACTGTTGAACGATACGAGTTCAAATCCCGCCACCGCTAACTCAGTGCTTGAGTAGTACTTCGGTATGTAAAAATGTTGGTCAATAATGGACGCTACTTTGGATTAGTTTTAATGACTATTTGTGGCTGTTCCTATGCTAAGCCAACAATATCTTCGGATATAAGAACAATGTATAGAAAAATATAGCATGAAAACTCAAATAAATAAAAAAAGAAAAAAAAAAAAGAAATTCGATATTTCAAATTATCAAAAGAGTGGGACTGGCTCGGAGCTGGCTCCGGGGCCAGTTCTGGTAGGAAATATTTTAGCTCCAGCTTCGGCTCAGCTCAATGTAAAATCACCAGCTCCGGATAGCTCTGGCTCCAGCACCAGAGCTGCTCCAAAGCCCTGTTGGTTACTAAACTCTAGCTTGACTATTCTAGCCTGGATATATGCTTTAGTGAGCTCAAATAGTAAAGACATCAACAAGTGTCTTTAATTTTCTATTGGTATAATTTTTGGGGTAATCTAAGTCTATTTTTAGGCTTAGATTATGATAAAATGATTAGACATTTTTAGTAAATTACATTAAAAAATTAACTTTAAAAATTATATATAATTTTTTACATTTGTCTAAGGAGTATTGATTTGAGTTGTGTTCAATAGACCTGTGTTACCCTTATTTAGTGGGATAATATAGATCTAAGTCACATTTTTATCTTTTTTGATGAAATTTTCCAACTCATAGTCAGTCATTGAGTATGTATTATATTTAAATTATTTGATCTAAAGTTTAAATACTTTATTTAAACTTTTTATCAAATAATTTTATCAAATAATAATGGTCTTCTCCATAAGCTTTTTTCTTACGGTGTATCAGGTAACATCTTTAAGATTATTAAATCCTTATTTTCCAATCGTAATATAAAAGTTGTCCTCGATAGACAGCACTCTTCTTCATATTCTGTAACTTCAGGGGTTCCTCAAGGTTTGATACTTGGCCCTATACTCTTTTTAATTTGCATTAACAATCTTCCAGATATTCTTACATCTAAGATGGTATTGTTTGCTGATGATACTACCATTTATTCTTTTCATGATAAGAAGCAAACTCTCTCTGACTGCTTGGAGGGGGCATTTGAGCTTGAAAAGGATCTCACTTCTGCTACAGCATGGGTCTTACAGCAACTGGTGAACTTTAATTCAGATAAAACTCAGCTAATTGTTATCGCAATAATTTAGATCTTCCTATATTTGTGAACCGAATGTACTTGATAAGTCATCTACCCTTCATCTTCTAGGATTAACTCTTACTTCCGATCTTTCTTGCAAACCATAAATCAAATCCATTGCAAAATTAGCATCTGCTAAGGTTGCATCTCTTGACACTTTCTTATTTTGGATTCTATTCTGTATCTCTATAAATCTCAAATCCGGCCTTGTATAGAATACTGTTGCCATATCTGGGGCGGATCTTCTAAGGATGCCCTTTCTCTTTTAAACAAGATACAAAAACGCATTGTAAACATAGTTGGACCTGCTCTTGCAGCCAACCTCCAACCATTATTACATCATCGTAATGTTACTTCCCTCTCTCTTCTACAAATACTATAATGGGTGCTGTTCTAAAGAGCTAGTATCTCTTGTGCCATCTACTAAAATTCATTCTCCTGTTACTCGTCATTTAATTAAGTCTCATCCTTTTTCTTTGACTGTTTCTAACCGTCAAAAATATAAAACAAATCACATTATAATTCTTTGTATTGAATATATAATAATCAAGTTTGAAAGTCAAATTAATTATCTAAAAAAGTAATTATTAAAATTCTAAGTAATTATCTTTAAAAAGTAAGCATGATGAATTTTTCGCTTAAAGAAGAATTTAACGTGGAAGCTAAATTAAAAATTAACTAAAAGTTTTTATAATAAAAATTTAATGTGCTATGCTTCAAAATTGCTACACTGTACGTGCCTTCCCATAACAAGCGTGCGATTTTTTATCTTGTATGACCACGCATGAGTATTTTATTTTAGACAACTTGGTCATGGCCGTTTGCAAAGTTTTTTTTTCTATATGCGTTGCTGACAAAAAGTTTTAAAAACAAAATAACAAAACAGGAATTTAAAATAAACTTAAAAATAAAATAAAAATAACAATAAATAATTTTAAATAATTTGTGCACTGTTTTTATTTTTGTTTCTTCATAGTGGTTATTATTTTCGGCAACAAAATTCGGTAAGTCAAAGCAAAAAAAAAAAAAGTTTTAAACATTAAAAAGAATGATTTTCCTATATTTTGTTTTTTTTTTAAATGGGAAAGCAAAAATATAAATTGTTATCTGTTTGTAAAATATATTTGTATAACTTTAATGTAACAAGTATATATCAAGGGGTGAATCTAGCAATCGCGATTTGCAAACTCTGGAAAAATATATGATCTTCAAAATTTTAGTTTATACAAAGCTGTGTACTTTGTTTTCAAGGAGCAAATTATTATAATTTTGTTAGCGAGAAAAATATAAAAACAAAACAAACAATAAACTTACGACTACAAAAGTAATAATACTCTCGTCAATAACTGCATTATAAAAGTAATAAAACTATAATAGTGTTATTACTTTTACAAAGCACTTATTACTTTTAAAGTTAATTCTTTCTTCAAAAAACATTACTAATTCTAAACAATAATTAAAGTAGAAAAGCATCTAGAAAAAATAAAGTGTATATTCAAATATTAAAAGCTTGAGGAATTTTTACAAATCACTTAAACAACTTTATAAAAACACACTTAATAAAAAGTTAAGCATTATGAAAAATTTTACTAATAGTTCTAATATAATATAAAGGCTAATATAAACTAATATAAAGGCGCGTTTAATTTTAAAATCAACTAATAAAAAATTTTATTGGTTGATTTGAAAATTAACGCGCGTTTTTACGTATCATTAGTAACGTAATAATGCTAAACCTTTTATACATTATTATTTGATAAAGTTATGTTTACGTTTCTATAAGTTACTCAACTTTTAAATATTATTTGGATATCCACTATATTTTTCTAGATGCTTTTCTACTTCAATTAAAATTTGGGAGAACTTATCTTATTTGAACAAAGAATGAATTATAAAAGTTATAAATGCGTTATAAAAGTATTAACACTATTATAGTTTTATTACTTTTAGAATGCAGTTAGTCAGTAGAATGTTATTACTTTTGTATTCATAAATTTATTGTTTTATTTATAACTTTTTTGCTAACAAATTAAAGTTGATTCACCCCTTGAAAACAAAGAACATGTTTTTGTATAAACTAAAATTTTGAAGACCAGATAATTTTCCAGATTTTGCATTTCGTGATCGCTTAATTCAATTCTTGTTGTTATATAAATATATTTTACAAATACATTGCATTTATATTTTCGCTTTCCTCTTTAAAAAAAGTTAAATAAAGGAAAATCATTCTTTCTATTGTAGGTTTATAACTTTTTTTTTAATCTAATTTTATTGTTGAATGTAACAATCACTCTAAAGAAACAAAAATAAAAACCATACATAAATTATTTAAATTATTAATTTATTTCTATTATTTTCTATTTAAATTTCTTTTTATTTCCTATTTTGTTAGTCTTGCTTTTTTTGTTTTTAAAACTTTTTCCTCCATGATTAATATTATAAAACTTGCAAACGGTCGAGATGAAGTTGTTTAAAATAAAATACTCTCGCTTGGTTATACAAGACAAAAACCCGCACACCTTTCCTGGGAAGGCTTGCTGTATTACTGCATTTGTCACCTTTTTTTAAAAAGGAGTTATATTTGCGTATATAAATTGAATTGGAAGTTGACTTAAAGCTAATGATTCTCTGAAGATTAATGTTAAAGGAAATGCAAATGCCTCTGTAGAGTTCTTTAGCATGGCAAGGTAAAATTTATCAAGTCTGAAGGCTTTATTTTTATTAAAACTCTGGAGTCTGTTCAAAACATTGTTATAATAGCTTAAAGGGACTCCTAACTGCCGAGACAAGTTGTGTTCATATTAAAGAAAATGTTAAAAAAAAACATTAGGGCTGAATTTTTTTGATTAAAACTAAATAATGAATGTACATCATTAATTTTAAAATTCACGTTTTAGTCAATGCTCGCCGTCTCCATTTTTTTTTGGTTCTCGGAGTCTGTGTAATGTTAGCCGCAATCTGCAGATTTGATAATTTATTTTGTGCGTGTTTAATTCATAACAGTTTTAGTGTATGGCGTCATCGTATAAATTTTTTTTTTAAGATATTGAATTATTTTTTTACCATAATCACCAAATCATTTTAATTGTATATCTTTTTACTAAATCCCAAAAAAAAGTTTGTGATACAATTAAAAATTAAATTTATTAAATTTATAAAAAAAAATATTAATATATAATGAATATTTGCAGTAAATCATACTGGTTTAAATAATACAAACAATATAAACAAGGTACTAAAATAATAATTTTACTAAAGCATATAAATTAATCTAAAGTATAAACTGAATAAAAAACAAGTGACTTGAATAAAACATATAAACTGAACTAATTAGAAAATAAATATTAAAAGGTTATTTTTTTGATAACCATACAAATCAAACTAAATTAAAGTTAAAACAAATATTTGTACTAAAATATACAAAAAAATGTTATAATATAAGTATAAAAACGAAGAATCACATTAAATCATTCGCTACCAGCCGAATGAAAATCTTTTTGTAGCAACCGCACATTTTTTTTGAATAAAATTTGAATGGCATAATATTGACAATTAATTAAAATTCGAATAGTAAATCTCTTTAAAAGCATAACAAACTTTATATCAATAGTAAGTTAAACAAAAGTACTTTTTAATTAAATAAGTTTTTAACACGCATCATTAAACCATAAGAAATGCAAAGTGCTTAAAACAATTGTTTTTATAAATAGTAACTAAAACATTAAGTCCGAAACAAAATTCATTTAATGAATAAAAATAATATTTTTTCTTCAAAAGTCTTTGGTAATTACTTAACTAAATACTTAACACTTATACAAGTTAAAGTTTACAGTGTTAACACTGTTTTATTTTATAACTTATAAATTAGTTATAAAATATAACTTTATAAATTTAAATAAGTTTTTTTTATGAAAAATCATTCAATATTTTTTAACTTTGTCAAGTGATAACTTTTTTATAATTACACAATATAGCTCTTATTTTTTCTTATGTAGAGTTCTTATTATTTATTATGTAGAGTATTAATTAAATCTTAAGAACAAATTATGTGTCTAGAATGGAAATTAATGTTCTAAACAAGACAAGTTGTAAAGCATACTCGAAATCCGCTACCAGAGGCTTGCGGTAGTGAAAGAATTAAACCATAACTAAATGTAAATTAAACATAAAGTGAACAACTCTATTAAACCATATGAACTAAATATAAAACGAGAAACCGCATCATACTGCCTTTTTTTTCTCTGTCTGCGAATTCTAATAATCACAAAATATGTATAATTGTCGTGATTATTACTACTTCTAAAACAAAGTAGTAATAAAGCAAGTAAAAAAAAAATATAAAAATATATATATATATATATATATATATATATATATATATATATATATATATATATATATATATATATATATATATATATATATATATATATCAAGTCTGCAGATTGCGGCTAACATTATGCAGACTCCGAGAACCAAAAAATGGAGAAGGCAAGCTTCGACTAAAACGATAATTTTAATTTTGTTGGTATGCATTCATTATTTAGTTTCAATCAAAAAAATTCAGCCCAAATGTTTTTTTTAAACATTTTCTTTAACATGAGCACAACTTTTCTTTTCATTGTTTTCTTGCATGAGTTTTAATTTTCTTAGGTCACATTCATTCCTTGATTGTCTTTTATCATCCAAAAATCCAAAATTTGCAGAGGGAGAATTGCATTTAAGTCATTTGCAGAGTAGGGAGTTATTTTATGTTTCTCATTTTTCCTCAGCATTATAGTAAATTTCTCTACTTAGAAGAGCCTCACTACTTTCTGGATATCTACCCATATTTAATTTTTCACTAAATCACTTTATCTACAAGCTGCTTTTAGTATCACTTGCGTCTACTTGACTCAATGGCTCCATTGTTCAACTGTATACAATAATGACAAAAACAATAGAATGTGTGTGTTAGGCCTTGTGATGAATAAAAAATGCCTAATGCATAAGCCTAATGGAATTTTTGATCTTAAAATTCTTTTTATTTGCTTTTCATATTTATTAGCATTAACTTTTTTTTAACTATCATAATTTTCTAAATTATGATAAAAAAAAGTTTATTATTGCAAAACTAGTTTAGTTAAATAATCAACTCAAAACAATATTGTTATATAATAATGTAATTATGTTTGTTTTGCTTCCAGGTTTTAAATTATAAAATAATTTTTATAATATATATATATATATATATATATATATATATATATATATATATATATATATATATATATATATATATATATATATATATATATATATATATATATATATATATATATATATATATATATATTGTTATTATTATTATTATAATTGTAATTGTTTAATAAAAATATGCTAATATTTGATTATATTTTATTTCTCAAATAAATTTACAATTTATCTTAACAATTATTTTGTGTTTTTAAAAAGTCGGCAAGTAATAAACTAAAAGCTTTAAATATTGCAGAACAAAAATCGTGCATTTGTTAATTTTTTTCTGCCAGGGATTTTATGTAAATTTTTTTTCTATATAATGGTTGATAAGCGTCTTCACTTGTGTTACTAATTTTCACTTATTATTAAAATGTACACTTTGTGCATTTTTGATGTTTACAAGGGAATTTTAATTCTAGTAAAATAAAATAAAAAAGTGAAAAAAAGCCATATAGGTTTAAACAAGAGAAATTTCCTGCAAAAAAATAAAATTTGCTTATTAAACAATTTATAAATAATAGTTGGGCTATAGTTTAAAACAATTCTGTGAAACATGGTTTATCGAAATATGTGCATTATATGGTTAAATATAAGTAGTTTTAATTTCTAAATAAACTTTAATACTGAATATTTTTATTAGATTTTTGTTATATTATAGTATACTTTTTAAAAATTCACAAAGTAAATAATTATTTATTTAATTACAAATATATAATAAATTATTTTTTTATGATTTTGAATGAATATAAATAGTAAAATAAATTATTTTTTAAACAATTTTTTTTATTATTGATCTCAAAATAAATAAAATTTATATATGTAAATAGTTGCTAAAATTGGGTGTCTCAGGCATCCCTAAATTTAATATTGTATGCATAACATGTATATTTCTTTGTCTTGCCTGGTTTCACTTCAATATATTTTTTCGCCTTCCCAGATTTCCCTGTCTGTTTAACTTTAAACTGGACTAAGTCTGTTTTTAATAAAAGTTTAAATATAGCTGCAGTTTTGATAAAAGTTCCAGTATAGCTGCAGGGCCATGGTTGTTTACTATTGGAAGATTTAAGCTTTCTATTTTTTTGTTTTTTAACCATGAATTAATATATTAGCCAAAGTTATAAAACATGTTTGTTTTTTATAAAATAAAATAAAATCATGTTGATAGTTATGCACCTAAGGTTTTGAATTTATTATTCTTATAATAAATAATAATAAATAAAAGTTTAAATATAGCTGCAGTTTTGATAAAAGTTCCAGTATAGCTGCAGGGCCATGGTTGTTTACTATTGGAAGATTTAAGCTTTCTATTTTTTTGTTTTTTAACCATGAATTAATATATTAGCCAAAGTTATAAAACATGTTTGTTTTTTATAAAATAAAATAAAATCATGTTGATAGTTATGCACCTAAGGTTTTGATTTTTTTTCAATTTATTATTCTAAAGCAATCAAAAAACAAAAATCAGTCTGATCTTTCATTTGGCAGTCCCATCAACTACAGTTGAAATAATTGTTTCCTTACTTGATGTCTGGTACTATTGTTGTTTCTTAAATGCAATAGTAGCCTGATAATAACACATTTCAATTGATATCTGTGATAATTAGTAAATAGGTTATAAATTGTTTATTCAAATATATAAATATTTTGTCCAGATTGCATTTAATATTATGCTATGAATAATCCTTAAAATCAATGAACCAGTATCAAATATCTTTATTCAATGATTATTGCTATAAATAAACTTTTCTGAAGTTCAGTCTATAAAAATATATAATTTTTATTCTATTATATACTTATTTATTTTTGCTTGTTAAAAACTATATGTTTGTTATAAAAAAGCACTGGTTATTAGCATATTAAAATCAAAACCTTTAGTTTTGTGCATTTATGCATCAATGTAATGTGTACACGCAAAGTGTCTATTGTGTGTGTATGTGTTAATTTTATTTACAAATAACTTGTAATTATAAATATTAGGGCTAAACATTGTATTTCATCTGATTTTAACAGTTTCTGTCACCTGATTTTAACAGTTTCTGAAATATAACAAATTACTTTATTTATAAATTCTTTTAGTTATATTATATATTTGTTTTATGTTAATATACCTTATTTAAGCATTCTTTTGTTTAGGTTTATTGTTGTTGTTGTTTTTTATTTTTAACTTACTATAGCAAGTTTATTGTATAAAAAATAAAAAATTGTTAAAAATAAATAAAAATTATAACAAAAAAAAATATAAAAACTTTCAACAGTAATTTAATTACTGCTTCTCAAGTTAATAATTTCTTTATATTATAATTTTATATATTTTTGTATACAATTTTAGATATACCTGAGTTAGAGAAAATGATAAGAGAATTAAAAAGAGGCTCAAATATGCTTTCTTCAAAATTGGTTCGTCTTCTAAAGCAGCGAGATAGAAATGCTCATAAAATACAGGAAAATTTCAATATCTTAACAGCTCTTCTACAAGCAGTTTCACCTAAACGCAGTAATGTATTATTTATCTATATTAGTATTGAAGAGTATTTTATGTGGAATATTTTCCTATTTTTATTTCACTGTTTTTGATAAAAGATGTCATAGTTTGTCAACATTATAGTTTGTTATATATACTTTGTTTCAGTTATTTAGAGCTTGAAAGGATGTGAATGCTGTATAATATATATATATATATATATATATATATATATATATATATATATATATATATATATATATATATATATATATATATATATATATATATATATATATATAAATATATATATATTTTTTTATTTTAATTCACCTCCTCAAGGCCGAGAAGGCCACTACAGGCGAGTAGGCTACTTACTTGTGGTTATAACCCTCTCTCACCTCTATAACTCCAAAACACGAACCTTGACGAACAAGGCCGCTGCGCGGAGAAACAAGTTGAGCGCGGTACTACCAGAGACATGGTGAGGATTGAACTCGAAACCACTCGTTTATGAAGCGAGCGCTCTACCACTACACCACTACCTATGTATATATATATATATATATATATATGTATATATATATATATATATATATATATATATATATATGTATATATATGTATATATATATATGTATATATATATATATATATATATATATATATATATATATATATATATATATGTATATATATGTATATATATGTATATATATGTATATATATATATATTTATATATATATATATATATATATATATATATATATAAATATATATATATATATATATATATATATATATATATATATATATATATATATATATATATATATATATATATATATATATATATATATATATAAATTAGTAGTTGGTACCCGTGAAACTAGTCATGATAGATCTATATTCTTTACCTTATCAATTATTCTTTTAAACTGACCATTATCACAAAAATGTCATTTTAGCACACAAAAAATAAAAGTACAATATAAATTATACAGATATGGTTTACTAAAAGTATAAATACGTTGGGTATTGGGCATGCTAAAAATTGACACATTAAATTTTAAGACACCTCTAAAGAGTTTAATATGTACAATTAAATAAAAACTTCTACTAAGGATGTAACTTTTTATTTTTAAAGTAATTTTTATTACAATATTTCATGGGAGTATAAATACCCTCATTATCAAGTAATGAGGCCGTTACTTTATCATTCTAGTATCAGTCATGGCACAGTTGTAGCACATTTGCCTCAGAATCAAAGGATCCATGGTTCAAACTCCACCTCTGGGCAAGTTTTGCGAGATTGGTTTGCAAAGAGGCATGAACTTTCAATCAAATGCTCATCCGCGGTGCTCTGTAATAAGACCAAAGGACTTCTAGGGGCACCTAAATAAATTAGATAAAAAAAGGTATAATATAAATATAAAAAACCGTTAAAACCAAAACAAAACAAAAAACAAATCAATGCAATAGTTTTTTTTGATTCAAATATTTAAACAGTTTTTCAAAAGTAAATTGTGATGTAACCTCTGTCATCCTGATTCATGTCTATCTGGAGATAGACCTGGTTTATCACTATCTGAAGGTGCACATTCGTGGTGTTGTATTTCAAATGCCTTCCTCACTTTTCTGTTAAAATTTTTACATCTACTTTTAAAGTATTTTTATTGTTCCATGCAAAATTGCAGTGACAATTTTTTTGAAAGTTCCGCTATTGCTGAATGATCCCATTTTCCTAATTATGACTTTTTCTGATGTTAGTAAATGCAAGATAAGATTTTAAATTTTGTTTCACTAATATAATATTTTTTGCAGGAGTATTCATGTTTGTACACACCTGGGTAAGAATTATAGGAAGAGGAGGTTTATTTATTTGTTTATTTTGTTGAGGTGTGTGTGGGGGGGGGGGGGAAGTATATACAACATATACTTACCCTCTTCCTTCCCCCCTCCTCCACTCTCTTTCCTCAACAAAATTAAAATAAAATAAATAAATAAACCTCCTCTTCCTATATTCTTATAAATGATTTATAAATTATTTATAGTAAAAGTTTTTTAATTAAATAAAGATTAAAACATCAGTAATTGTTAACATCTTAAATAAACAAATTAGTTTTAATATAAACATACAAATACTATTATTCAGATATTCGTTTATTTAAAGAAAGGTAAACTTTTAAAATATGTGTGTTTTTTTCATTAGTATTTATATCTATATATATATCGTTAATATCTAATTATATATATATATATATATATATATATATATAATATATATATATATATATATATATATATATCGTTAATCTAAAAAAACACATGATCTAGAGTTTGCTTTGTGAAACCTTGACTTATATTTATGATCATCCAATGGAGCTAGCTGAACTTGAAGTATAAATTTCCTCTTACAGACAAAAGCTTGTCTGCAATGGAACTTTATTTTACATTCAATCAAGTTTTATTGCACAGCTTTAAGATCGAATTTATTTATAAGTGATATTACAATTTTAAAACAGTCATGACATGTATTTAAAAATAATTGTATATTTTTCTCTTAGAGATAAAAAATATCACAAAGCCTAAAAGAAAAAGAAAATATTTTAAAATAATAGACAAAATATGCTTTTATAAAGCAACAACAACTAAACAAAGTTACATTTTGATAAAAATAAATAAAACAAAAGATTGCAAATTAAAAAAAAAAAATGCATACTAATTTTTTTATTTTCTTGCATATGTGTTTAAAAATGCTCAGTGTCAAAAAATGCATAAAGGGGTACTACTACTAAGTATCATATTATGCAATCAATACATATAATTTAATATACATAGCAGCCTTTGTTGAGAAGAGTTATGCTGTACACATTTTATGTGTAAAATGCTAGTTTTACCTATATGTTGTGATTTACATTACGCCAAAACTGTCATCTTTAGGAAAATTAAAAATGTTGTTTGATTTATGCATTTATTTAGGAAACATTATTTCAAAACTAATTATTTTAAAAAAACATTTTAGCTGCAATTGTAAATAATTAAATTTTGATTAAAATTAGTGCATTTTTTGATAAAAAAAAACAGATGCTTAAATTACTTTTTATTAGCATAATAATTTCCAGTATTAATAACAATTTCAAAGCAAAAAAAAGTGCTTTAAATTTAAAGTTTTAGTTTTAATCCAATTTATTTGATTTAAAAATAACTTTTTATCTTTATTTTACATTCAATGGGTATAGTTTTAAATCAATGATTTTTTTATATACATTATACTTTTTTGCTATGCCGTGTAATCTTGTGGCCTAATCAAAGCCTGCATGAAACTTCATACATGACTATTAAATAGCTATTTGAAGGGCTTCAGAAAATTAACTGAAGGTCTTAGTTTCATATATAGATAATAGCAGATACTATCTAGATATGCTGTCTCAAAACAATGTTTTTTCCTACCAATCATAAACTTGCGGTGTTTCTTTATATTAAGACAGTTCAAGTCTTGACTTGTTTTTATTTCAAACTAAAGATTGTTATGGTGATAAACTATGATTGTTTCACCAATAGTAATTTTAAGTTCCTGTTTTTGAAGTTTTATTGTTTAAAAAGTTTAATTAGACTGTCAAAAATTGATTTTGGGAGATCAAATTTATTTTTTTCAAAAAATGATCATTGATTGATGACCATCTGTTTTTTAAGCACTTTATATATATATATATATATATGTATGTATAAATATATATATATATATATATATATATATATATATATATATATATATATATATATATATATATATATATATATATATATATAAGGTGTTAGCCAGGAAAATATATTTTATTACATTTTCTTGATATTGGAAATATTTTTTATTTTTCTACAAAATATTGGGAATCTTTATTGATATTGTCCTATTGCTTTAAAAGAAAAAAAAAGATTATTGAATTTTGGGAATTTTTAATCCATTGGGAATTCTGTGGTATACATGGTGCTATGAGGATGACTAACACCCTGGTATATTTTTATGTTTGTAAATATTTTATTTAGGAGTTGATACTCGAATTCGATTTTCGTTTATACCTCGGTCAGGAACACGTGGATTTCGTCAGGTAACTAAAAACTTTAACAATATGTTAACAACTCATATTAACTATGTACCTATATTTACTTTTGTTTACGTTTTACTTTTTTTCTTTCACAATTACAATTTTGTTTTATACAAACAGTGGGTCGATGCTATAAAATCTATTGCAAGAATTCATCCTGGAATCCCAGTTGATTGGAGAAAGAGAGTAAGTAAGAAAATTTAATATATGATTTTAGTAAATTTTTATAATAAGAAAATTATAAAACTAAAAGTTTACTTCGGTTTTGGAAAAAATACAAAACAATTTATAGTAACTTATTAAATTTTAATTTTATTTTGTATTTTTTAATCTAAAAAAAATAAATTACAGCTAAATTATTTTTAGAAAATGGTAATAAAATATATTTATTACAAAGAATGCATTTTTTCCCTTTCATATATAATGTTTTTCTATTTTTTTAAAGACATGGCTTTCATTGGCTGAATATTTTTTAAAAGATATAGATTGGGAGCAAATAAAAAAACAATGTTTTAATGATCGATGTAATCCTGATGATGATCAGTTAGATAGCCAAATTGTAAAGGTATAGTATTTTACAATAATTGTAAATTATACAAATAAAACATAAGATAATAATGGTAAAAATTATGTTATTGCTGTATCAATGTATTGCTGTATGTATGTGTTGTCTGTCTTACTTGTTTTGAAATTTTCCTCTATTAATCTTTATTTTTGTCTTGACAACAGTCAAAATATGCTTCGTTCGATAAATAATTCTTCTTTATTCTAATGTACTTCATTTCTTCCCTTGGGTGTTCACTGCTCGTGTGTGACCATTCGGCGAATTTTATATGCCAAAGTTTTTTGATAATAATGGTAAAAATAATGTTATTGCTGTATCAAAGTTTTAAATTATTTAATAGGATTTGCATCGCACAGGTTGCGGGTGGTTTTTTGAGCATGATACAACAGAGGATAGAGCTAGCCTTAAAAGAGTGTTACTTGGATATGCTCGTTGGAACAAAGTTGTAGGGTACTGCCAAGGGTTTAATGTCATAGCTGCTTTAATATTACAAGTGATGAATGGAAATGAAGAACAAGCCTTAAAGGTGAGTAATGTATAAATAAATATATAAAAGTTTGTTTTCTTCTGTCTTTTTCAATCTGCAAAAATAAAATTCATGGTCGCTCAAAACTTCAAAGTTTCACACTAATTTGTTTGGTTTAAAAAATTAGAGAACTGAAGAAGATTAACCTTCCAACACCCAAAAGGGGTCAAATTTGACCCCAGCGATAGAAAACCTACAATTTCAGAGTTGTTACTCGCAGCAGAAATGTAATTTCTATTGACTTTGTCTAATAGAAAACGATAAACAAATGTAGCCTATGTAATTTAATTAAAAATCATTGGGGTCAGCTTTGACCCCTTTTAGGCACTCTTGCAAAATGCCTATTTAGGGCGTTTGAAAGTTAAACAACTTATAAATAAAAAAACTTTTAAATTAAGGTCTTTTTAAATACATTTTAAAATATATTTTTCTTTGAGAAATATAAGTATTTGTCTTAACTTTTATATTTAAATGATTGACTTTTTTATTTGTTGGTCGCTAGTGATTATAAAGCGTGTACACAAAATAAATGTGAAAGTAGAAAAATAACTAAAAAAAAGTACTCTTCAATTTTTATTTCTAACCAAGTAATAACTTTAATACAATAATATAAAAAGATCAAAAAAAAATCAAATTATTCCTGTGAGAATCTAATAAAATTTCGAGCTTTTGCTTTGGTGGTACCCATAAGCTTTTGCACAAAATAAGAATTGAAGCCATTTGATGCTTTTTTAAATGATATTTTAATATCTTTAATATTTCTGCAAAGTTTTTTTGTTTTTTTCATTTTTCTTTTAATGATGGCCCAGTACTTTTCAATAACTCTTAATTCTGGGCAGTTTAGAGGATTTTCTGTTTTAGGCACAAATTTCACATTATTATTTTTATACCATTCCAAAGATAGTTCACAATAATGAATTGAAGCTAAATCTGGCCAGAACACAGGTCTCTTATCATGTGATTTAATGAGAGGTAAAAGGTGTTTTTGTAAACACTCTTTAACATATATTTGACCCGAAAGTGTGAATTGAGAAATATAAGGTGCTAATTTTTTGCCACAACTGCAAATAGCTTGCCAAATCAAGACTTTTTAAGCAAACTTGTCGTGTTTTATGTATTTAAATTTCTTATCTGCTTTGCCTCTATATTTGGCAATATAATAGACGGCACCAGGAATTAGCTGATGATCGTATTTGATATAAGTTTCATCGTCTTCAATAATACAGAAATTTTTAGAAATAAAATTGTCATACCACTTTCTACAGCGGGTTTTTGCATAAACCATGTTTATTTCGAACTTTTACAACAAAACTATGAGAAAGTCCATAAATGTTTGTGCGCTCCCTTAGTGAAAGGCTTGGGTTAGTCTTAAAACTGTTAAACAGTTTTCTAACTAGTTTTTTATCTTTAAAACCCTTCTTTCTTCCACCACCAGATTTACGCTTGATCGATTTTGTTTGAGAAAAACGTTTACAGAAAAACGATTACACGACTCACGGTGTATGGATGTATTTACAATGCTTTTGCTATTGAACTGTAGCTACTATTGGGATTTTCCAAATATTTGTGCATAATTTTTTCTCTTATGTCTTCTTCTTTTGTCATTTTTAAAACTAATTTTAAGTTAAATCAAAAAACTAATACATTTTTTTGAAACCACAACACGTTGTAAAAGACGTTTAAAAGATGTTACGTCCGTGTCCATTGGGAACACGTTGTAAACAAAATACAAAACAGTTAAAAAGATTTTAATATAACCACTGAAAAAAAATTACATACTTATTCTTTCACATTTATTTCGTCTACACGCTTTAATTACAAATTTAAAGCATTTTTTTATTTGAATAGTTAATCCGAATAAATGTAATGAATTATCTCTCTTAAATTATTATCTTGTAAATTTAGTTTAGATAAAATATTATCTTGTAAAAACTTATTCATTGTAATAAAACAACTTTAATAAAAATTTGAATTTGTTTGAAGCAATTTTTTTTTATTGATGTTACTAAATAACTGCAGGATATTGCTAGAATCTGTTTCTTTACAGACTGGAATCAAATGTGGAACTGAAATCCAAGCTGTAAAAGCAACTTTTGACTGGCAGTACATATTAATATTGTTTACATTTAGATTTGAATTTTGGTGTAAAAATTAGGCTTTTTTAAAGTACTCCATGTTTATTAGTTTAGTTTATTAGTTTATTAGTTAATTAGTTATTTTACTATTAGTATATATAATTATTAATTATTATATTATATAAAAATATATATATTAGTTAATTTATTATATAGTATATATAAATAGTAATTAATTGATTAATGTTTATTAGTTTATTAGTTAATTTTTTATATCCACATTAAAGAGGGCTTTTCTAAAAGAAATCTAAAACTATTTTTTTCCAAAATTGATTTTTATTCTTCATTCAGATTCTTTATCAAAAAAAAGTACAAATCTAACTGTTAGTGAATTTAAATTTAAAATTAAAATTTGTTCCTTTATCTTTATGTATTACAAAATTACTTTATGATTACAAAATTATTGAGATTTGAAAAATACTTGGTTTCATAACACAGGCAACATTTGTTTTCTTCTTAAGATTAAAGAGTTAATTCTTATGTATTTTTGGTCGCTGAATTCGAAAAAGTTATCAAAAAATTCCATCATGTAAGGTTTTTCTAAAAATCGCAAAACGCTGTGGGATTGCCTATTTTAGGGTGCAAAACGGGGTTTATTGCAAAAATATTTATTATTTTATTTATTAACTTATTATAAGATAATTTTATGTTTTGTAGACTGAAACAAAACATTTAGTAATTCATGAAGATAATATTAGTCAGTGTTGAATCATATATATATATATATATACATTGGGATTTTCCATAGTAAGTATGAAAAATCCGGATATATACAAATGCAGAAATTCACAAGGAATTTCCCTTTCATTTATTTATTTCTGTTTCAACTTTTTTAACGTGCATTTCAAAAATGACTTCAAGAGGTTGTGTAAATTCTTCTGAGAGTTTTTGCTATATTTGTGGTGAATTTGTAGTAAAAAAGTAACAAAGAAATATTACTAAATTTGTTAAAAATGTGTGCTTTGCGTATTTTGGTGTGAAGATAAGCAATCAGGACAAATCTTGGGCCCCGCATAGAGTTTGTTCAGGGTGTGTTGAAAGACTTAGAACGTGGTCAAAAGGTAAAGTTAAATCTTTTTGTTTTAGTGTTCCCATGATCTGGAGAGAGCCTCGAAACCACAGCGATGACTGCTACTTTTGTTTGTGCAATGTGCATAGTACCAAAAATAAAAAACAAATTTTTTTATCCTAACATGGAATTGACACTCTGCCCAGTCCCTCACAGACCTATCATTCCTATACCACAAGCATCCCAAAGCCTAAACGAATTGGAAAGTGAATCAGAAGAAAGTTCTAGTGACGAGTTTCAATTAGGCGACTCCAGTAGTCCTCAAAAATTTTCTAAAGCTGAATTAAATGACTTGATCCGAGATTTAGGACTCTTAAAACAATCTGTTGAGTTAGTAGGATCTAAACTGCAGAGAAAAATTTATTGACACCTGGAACTTCTTTTGCTTGATATAGAAATAGAGAAAAATATTTTGAGCCTTATTTTTCTCAATATGGTGAGCTGGTCTATTGTTCCGATATCAATTGGTTAATGTCCATGTTCAAAGTTCAACATATAGCTGAAAATTGGAGACTGTTTATTGATTCTTCGAAAAGAAGTATAAAAGCTGTTTTACTTCACAATGAGAATAAGTACACATCAATACCCGTTGGTCACTCAGTGCATTTGAAGAAAACTTATTTTTATTTGAAGGAAATTTTATATATTTTAGTATAGTTATATTATTACTTATTAACTAATTAACCAATAAGTTTCAATATAACTTATTGTTATATTGAAACTTATTTGCATTGATCTTGAATAAATTAAAGTACAAAGAATTCGTGCGGACAGTTTGTGGGGATCTTAAAGTAATTTCTATGATACTTGGACAGCAAGGTGGTTAAACAAAATTTCCCTGTTTTCTTTTATGAATGGGATAGTCGTGCTAAAACTAAACACTAGAACCAGAAAGTGTGGCCAAAAAGAACATTGAAGGTTGGAGAGAAAAACGTGCACTTTTAATCCTTGGTTGATCCTAAAAAGGTCTTTCTACCACCACTCCATATCAAACTGGCATGATGAAGCAGTTTGTGAAGGCATTGCTAAAAGATGGTGAGACATTTAAATACCTTTTAAGCAAGTTTCCTGATCTGTCTGAAGCAAAGCTGAAGAAGGGAGTTTTTTTGGTCCTGACATTTGTAAGCTAATGAAAGATAACAACTTCGAAAATGTGATGAACTATGTTGAGAGGTCAGCATGGAATTCTTTTAAAGACATAGTTACAAAGTTTCTAGGGAATCAGAATACTCGGACTTTAAAAATATCGAAGAAAATATGTTGTGCAATTTTAAAAATCTGGGATGCTCAATGAGTTTAAAACTCCATTTTTTGAACTCCAATTTGGATTACTTCCCGGAAATTCTTGGTGCAGTTAGTGAAAAGCAAGGTGAAAGGTTTCACCAAGATATAAAAGAAATGGAGAAAAGGTATCAAGGTCGATGGGATACAAATATGATGGGCAACTACTGCTGGATGCTGCATAGCGAAAATGTAACGTCCCACAAAAGTAAAAGCGCTAAACGAAGCTTTGAAACTAAAAAAACTTGATTTTATAAAGCTTTATAGTTGTATATACTGTAAACAAATTTTATGATTTAAAATTTATTAAATCTGTATAATTTTGCAATTTTTTTTTTCTTATGATTATTGTCTATCATAGTAATGTAAGGCGAGTTTTGCCCATATTTTATTTTCGACTTTGCAGAAAATCCTTACGCGATGAGTCGAAATGAATGGTATTGTTGAAATCAGCATACCAAAATACATATAATTCACCCATTCCTAAAAAAAAAAAAAAAGTTTTAATTTAATAAATTAACCTTAATAAATTAACAAATAACCTGTGTAATTAGTTTTTTTTATTTTTCTCAAAACATGTAAAATGTGAGGTTGCTTTTAAAAAGGCGCTCTTTAATTATTCAGCAATAATAAGTTAACATGAGATGAATATATATATATATATATATATATATATATATATATATATATACAAATAGTATTGCGTACTAAGGTAAGCAATCGGACATCATACTGAAATAGCCTGCTGCTGGGGGCTTCAGTACATACATCGACTGACAAATAGCCTGACTTGCAGTGGAGTGCTGCTACATCGACTGAGGGTTTGGGATGGGGCAGCAATCGTTTCATTCATCATTTTTTGTTTTTTTTCTTCTTTTTCTAAAAAAGCCGTATGGGTTAAGGTAAGCAAAAAAAGTGAGCAAATGCTTATAAAAATACGCTTTAGTAAGTGTATGTATATATATATATATATATATATATATATATATATATACATATATATATATATATATATATATATATATATATATATATATATATATATTCCAGATGTAAGTTAACATGTTTATATAAATATATAGAAATTAAAATGTTTATATAAATATATAAACATTTTAGTTTTTATTGTATGTGTGCATATGTGTATCTATTTTTATAAGCCAAAGTAAATGTATGCATGTATGCTTTAGATAAAGTATTTTTTAGGTAATGATATATGTAATTGACTATGTACTTCCACGCAATTATTTTTCAAACAACCTTCATGCCCTATCTGTAGACATGGCTGTATTACGAGATCTGATGAACATAAAGTTACCTGAGTTGGCTCGTTTACTGCAACATCTTCAAAAAGAAGCAATGAACTCAAAATTAAATTCAAGTGCAAGCTATGAGCCACCACTTATAAATATGTTTACTATGCAATGGTTCCTAACTTTATTTGCAACATGTTTACCACGTCATACTGTACTTCGAATTTGGGATTCTGTTTTGTTGGAAGGCTCAGAAGTTTTATTAAGAACAGCATTAGTGTTATGGTCAAATTTAGCATGGTAATTATTATTTTTTTAACTTTGCTTTGTTGGCAGAGAAAATTTATAACCAGTATTCACCAAAACCCTGAGGTTTTAACATCTCTTATTTGTCTGCTTTCATTTATTGAACCTTTTTTATGTTTTTTTCTTTATAATTAGGGCATAGTTGAATCCAAGATCTGGAACTGAATACCCGGGTACCAGTAACTTTTTTTTTGAGATCTCAATCTATTTGGTTTGGGTATTTGGTTCCATGTTGTTTTTCCATAAAATTACTATTTATAATGTTAATTTTGCATACCATTATAGCTTACACATAATTTTAAACTGTTGGACTTTGAAGCATTATATTATTTCAAAGCAATTTAGGAAAATAGTTTTAAAATGACTTAAAAAGAATTTAAAAGCAATGCTCCTGTTTGAAAAAACTTTTGCAAAACTTGTAATGTCATTGTAACAGGCAAAGGAGATGGCACAAGTGTTATGCAAAAGCATGTAAAGATTAGGCCTAAAATAAAATTGCCATTATTAAAAACAAATCAAAGTTCATCCCAAAAAGATATTGGAAATTTCGTACAAGCAAAAGATACTACTTTGTACAAATAGGTCTCATTTCGATTGATGGACTTTCATTTAACACTGTTGCTAAGTAAGAGGTAACAAGAATTTGCTTTAGCTAAAAGACAAAAAGTACAGGCTTGGTCTACTAGAATTGTATTCAATAAAAACGTGCTACTACTTTGCAAACTAGAAGCACGTTTTTATTGCATCAAACTATTATAAAGCAAATTTTAATGGTTAAACTAAAAAGGTAAAATATATTTATGAAGAGGAAGAGAAGCTGCTTCATAATACTGCTAGTGTATTTAGTGAGTAGGCTTTTTAATATATTTGTATGTTCTTGTTCTGTGTGCACTGCTGGCAGGGTGCTAGTTCACCCATAAGTCACTTTATATAAATGTATGTTTGTATTCTGTTTAAATCTCTGGCTCGGTGTTCATCCACTCATAATTCACATTGTATATATATGTGTTTATGTTCATTCACCTGTAAGTTTCTGTATGTTTATTTGATTATTAATTTTATTAACTTTAATGATTACTATTTTTTGAAATTAAAAACGCAGTTGTTGTCAAAAGTCTTATTTTTTTAAAAATCAATTATACAAAAATTTTAAATAGACTTTAAATTTAAAGAATAAAAAACTAATCTATATTATTATCTATTATACAGGCTAGGTCAGGAAATGGGAGCGATCACTCTCGAATACTGACCACGGAAATTGTATTTAGTTGCGAAAAACTGGCCAAGTTTTTTAGTTGTTTTGAGAACATTTAAGTTTATGTACGAAACAAAAAATTTTTGTTTTACGGACATACATGGAAACATAAAAAACTTAAATGTTCTCTAAACATCTTGGTGCGAAAGAATAAACAGAATATTCGCAAACACTAAAAACCCGCCAAATTAACGAACAAACTAATTCTATTGGTTCAAAAAATATGCTGACTAAGCAAAATAAAGTTCTAGAGTATTCTGTGGAAATATTTTAGAAATTGTATTATTCATGATTTGTTACGATTTGAGATTTTTAGCATAAATCGCTTTAATGATATATATTATTTGTTTACAAAAATAAATGTTTTAATTATATATTAAATAAATTGTCAAAATTTTAAAAGTTTAACATAAATTATAATTTTATTAGAATATTCTAATTTTTTTATTGAAAAAGAATGTATTCTTTATGTAAATGTAACTTTGTGTATCTGTTTTTTATCGTAATGTATCTTTTAAAGCAATTTTTATGATTTAAACAAAGACTTACAAAAAAAAGTTGCGTTTTCAATGAAGTTATAATCGTTAAAGTTAATAAAACTAATTATGTAACAAACATAAGAAGTTTCTGGTTACTAAACACAAACAATGCATACAAAGTAACTCGCGGATGAACAAGCACCGTGCCTGAGGTCACGAAAGAACACAAATATACATAGCAAATAATTAGAATAAGAAAAGTTTCTTGATATTGGTTTACTAACTCTAATTATTTTTAATTACCATTCTTAAAAACTCGTTATACTTTTTTCTGCTTCAAATACTAATTAAAATTAAAAAGCCCACTTACTAAACATCAGCGATATTGTGAAGCTGTTTCGCTTCCTCGTCATAAAGTATTTTTAGTTGATTTTTATCTTGTTAATTTATTTTCTATAGTTATTCAATGATTTCATTAATTCATTTGTTTATTTTACTAAGAAGAATTGCTTCAAATATGTTAAACTTTTCAAACTACGCGAAACATAAAATAGGTATTAAAAAAATTAACTTTTTTATTTATAAAATAATTTACCTTAAATAAAACTAAAACTTCCAAACTTTGTTTATTAAAAAATATTTGTTTCCTTTTTAAACAATTGAAAGTTGTTACTTTATATAAATAACATCGCTTAATTTTATGAAAAAAATTATAAAAGAACGATGTTTCGAAAATATTTATTCTAAACGTAATTTGTTTAGCTTTAAGTTTTTTCGCGTTTAAAGATATTTTATTTGCCTAATTTTTTTTTTTTTTGTAATCGTCTCTCATCGGTCCAATTAATCTTAAGTGCTTTTTTTTTTTGCTTTTTAAAATGTTCTCAAAGCGACTAAAAAATCTGGCCAGCTTTTTGCAACTAAATATTATTTACGTGGTCAGCAATCGAGAGCGATCGCTCCCGCTTCCCGACCAAACCTGATTATAATTATTAATAAAACTCAAATAACTTTATAAAGTTTAAAAAATAAAATTAAAAATTTTCTTTTTATAAACGATCATTTAAAAGTAAATTATCGCTTAGTTTAAAAACGCATTGGTAATATTAAAACATGTGATTACGAAAGATTATTTACAAATTTAATTATTTTAGCGCGTCAAATAGTTTCTAACATACATTGAAACATACATAAATTTAAATGTTCTCAAAACATTTAAAAAGCTGTGGTCAAGTTGTTGCAACTAAATAAAATTTGTGTGGTCAGGAATAGAGTGTGATCGCATCCGCTTCTCGACCAAGCCTGAAAATACCTTCTAGTTCAACTTCCATTAAAAATATTTAACTGTACCATGCTGAAGACATCAAGGTTCGATTAATTAAAAGACATGAAAGCTAACAAAATCAGATTTAACTTATCTATCTATAAATATAGTTCAATTAAGTCACGTTGTTATATCAACATTATTGAACACACCAATGGAAGCCTTTGTAATCTTGGAGTTGTACTTGTTATCGGAAGTATGCCATCTTAAAAAGCTGTTGAGATAGTAAGTGAAAAGTTGAGCGAATTCAAACTGGAACTTATTAATGATATTTTAGTACCACTAGATATGATGCATCTATGAATAAATTTAACCGTTTAATCAATCCACTACATCAACTACTACACAATAACGAAGATCTCTGTATAAAATCTCTTTATAAAGAATTTTCTGTCCTTGAGTCAACAAAAAAATGTACTTCTAATTTGGAGACTTTATTCAAAACTATCCAACCAACATCTGTTGAGTGTGAATAAGCTTTTAGTGCATGCGTATTGTTTGTAACCAAACTTAGGTGATGCTCAAATGATAACACTATTGATACCTTATGCTTTTTAAAAAGTTACTACAAAACTAATAAAAGTGATAAAAATTGGAACTAAAATAGGTTTGTTTATATGAAATGCTACAAAGAATTCATTTCAAAAAATTAACTGTGGTTATATATTTTAAAAATCAATAAAAATTTTGTGTAAAGTAGTTTTTTTTTATTTGTTTCTGAGTTAAAATTGGATTGGGATTTAAAAATCCAGGTAAGATCCGGATTCTAATTGTTTTGCCAGATCCATTATGCCTTATTTATAATGTTCTCTTTGTCATTAATAATAGGCGTAATTATTTAGAATTATTATTTTCCACTGTATAAATTAGATTTAGAGTAAACTGGGGGGTAATTTTGTCACTAACTCTTTAAATTTAAATAACTTGTGAACCAAAAATGGTAATAGAAAAATTTTTTATTGTTAATATTTTTTTAAACTACACAATTTTTTTTTTTTTTAATTATTCATTAAAAAGAACAGAAAAAGCAAGGTGATTAAATAGCCTCAATAAAATCTAGGTTAGGAGAATTTCACCATTTTTTTTAAATTTTAACATTTTTTTTTAATTTTTAAAACACATTTACAATCAGTTAAATAAAAGCATTCTAATATTCATTCATTCATTCTAATAATACTTAATATTAGGTGGTGGGGTTATGGGGATTTTAGTCAACTAAAAATAGTTTTACAATCATCATGCAAGTTAAAAAAACTTTTTAGTTTACAAATTATAATACATGAGAGATAGTTTAAAAACTTACTGTTTTCTACATTTTACCAAGCAATAAAGCTCTACTGTATTTTTTGGGTCGACATTTTTCACGAAACTATTGTCAACAAGTTTTTCTCACATTGCATCCAATGGTTTTGCTGATCATATTTTCACAATATTGAATGAATTTTGAAACTTTGCTTTGGTCATTTTTATTTTTACTGTCACTTCAATTGGTTTTGGTTTTTAGCTTTTTGGCTTCTGACTCTACTTTTGCTGCCTTCACTTGTTTAAATATCAATGATTTTGTGATGCAATTACCTTCAACAATAACTTTGACTCACTTTTTGGGCTTTTGATTTTAATTTCATATTTGCAAGTGCCTTTTGAAATTCCTTCAATTACTTAGCTCGCCAAGTAAGTGCATGAAGCCACTATTGCTGCTAAAATGTTTAGTGCTTGACTTAATTCATGTGACCAGCATTGCTTGAAACCCATGTACCACCCGATTGTTGGGTATTTATCTTGAATAAGGCAGTTTATTTTATTTATTTCAAATAGTCAAGCACATAATATTGAATTTCAGGGAGCAATAAGCTGTCACCTCAGTCACCTAGAACGTGAAGCATAAGAACCAGTAAGGATTTAGTCACGCTGCTAATCTACCAGCCCCGGCTATCCTTTCTGGATATTAAATTCTTCCTCCTAGTGTCCTTGGAGTTATACTGTTCAGCCTTCAGCTCACTTGCAACTTTTTTGCAATGGCTTTTTTATCACTATAATTAGTGGTAGATTTCTCTTTTAGTTTCAAGGCATTTTTTTAAATAATTGATCAATTCAATTAATTTTAATTGATTATAAGACCAAAATGACTTGCAAAATTATAAAAGTTGAGATACATCCATCGGTGGGGAAATTTCTTAAGTGGTGAAATTGCCCATTTTACTCTATACAAAAGTATTATAATTTTATTATTTTTTATGCTTCATATCATTTTTGATTTATTTTATTTTGCAGTTGATTTTTATTTTATTTGTTTTGGTTTCATAAATAATACTTGTTTTATAATTTTTTTTAAATTTATGTTATTTATGTGTTTTATCTACTCTATGTTTGTCTTTATACTCAATCAAGCTCTAATCAAAAATTTATTTACCTTAACTTAATTGTAGTTTGTTCTTCTCAGAGCCATTTACTACTTTTATGCAACCATTTGGCAAATTTGTATGTCAAAAATTTAAATAATACAAGTCCACAAACCTTTCTGTGTAATCTTAAAAATATATTTAAATATTTTCTTTTTACTCATATAGTTTTGTGTTCTTTATATATATTTAAATATGCCTTTCCATATAAAATAAGTTTTTGGTTCCGTGTGCTTAGATTTTTCTTCAATTTTATATTTAATGACTGAAATTTCATTGTTTATCAAGCATCTTAATGTAAATTATGGTTATGTAGCCATGGTTATTATCAGACTAAACAATTATGCAACCTAATTCAAAATAGGCTGAGAACTACTAATAATTTTTTTTGCTGCTGCTTGTTAACTAGCATTTATCTTTTTTTAACAATTTTTGTGTTCATCTGTTCTCATTTGTGTGACTTAAAAACATTTTCTTTTTTCATATTTTTATTTCTATTAATTGAATTTTATTTACTAATGTATTTTATTAGCCATTTCGAAAATGTAAACTCTGCACCAGATTTTTATATGAAAATGGGACAACTGATACAGGATCTTATGAGTGATGATTTTGTTAATGTTCAAAAGTTAATACAAGTAGGTTAATTTTTTATTTATTTTTTGCTTTGTGCAATTTAATTCAAATCTAACACCGAATAAAAATAAAACATAATACTTGTTGTCGAAATTGTTAATAAATCAGTTTATATAGTCTGTGTATCAAATGGCTTCGTTTCCATGGAAAATGCTTGTTGAGTTGCGTGAAAAGTATACCTATGATATTCATCCGTTTACAACTTTCAATACTGAAAAAAAAGCAGAAAAATATAACAAAGTCAAAAAATTTGGTGAGTTAGTATCTGTACTTTATTGCACAATTTTTATTGTTTCCTAAATTCTTTTGTATAAACATATATATATATATATATATATATATATATATATATATATATATATATATATATATATATATATATATATATATATATATATATATATATATATATATATATATATATATATATATATATATATATATATATATATATATATATATATTAGGGGTTGCTACCAACCCTCAAGCATTAAATAGGTCTCTAATATTATCCAAAAAAAAGTTTTTTTAAAATGTCATGTTGGGCCTCAAAAAAAGCAAAATTATCGGGTGGACACGGAAATATCCGGTCAACTTTAAATTGTGATTTCTCTAAAACCACAAAGGCTTTTTATTTCTTTTATTTTTTTCATTAAACGATACTTCCTTATCTTTAATTGAGTAGATAAACTTTTGTTTGACTGTTATATATATATATATATATATATATATATATATATATATATATATATATATATATATAAGATATATACTCCTAGATATAAACTATTCAATGGTTATATTTATGTAGTAAGTGATGAAGAAGACAGTGCTGCTGATGATCAAGTCCCAGGCTGCTTAGGTTTTGTAAATGTTCAGCACGATCACGTAACTAACAAAAAATCAGAGCATCTAAAGAAATCTGCATCAAATGGAAAATCAGATATTACTAAAGTTACACCAGGTATTTTACTAAAGTTCAAAGAGTTAGGCTACACCTTGTATACCTTATATCTGGAACGTTCTTATAAGCTTAGACAAGATATTCATAGTAAAATTCTTTTTCATCATCTAATTTTTTTTTCTTGTTACTTTTTAATTGGTAACTTTAGTGGGAGTTTTTTTTAAAGGAATACATTACAAATTATAAAACATTTGAAACATTTGCATTGTTAATTAATAATTTTTGATTAATAATGTTGTATTAATCAATAATAATGTTGATTAATCTTCATTTTAATAAGTATTATGTTTGATATAAATTATTTATGTTCATAACAAATTATGAATACGTTCTGAATTATAAATTCTTCTTTGACAGGAGCCTATATAACAGATAGAGAATCGCAAAACACATATGAAGAACAAATGAAAGAAAATGAGCGGATAAGAGAAAACGAAAAATTAGATTTGGCTGCTTTACAGTCACAGTACGGTCGCATGAGGAGGCTTCAACAAAATGCTATGATAGTTTTTAACTCAGACAATTTTAAGAAAGATACTAATTCTTTGAAAGTATCACCAAGTGCTATTAATCATCTCTTTGTTGATGTGTCTAAAGTGGCTCCACCTAGAATAAGATACTCTAGGAGATCTCGTAAGCAGTTTCCAGCTCTAAAAGCTCCTAGTAAAGGAGTTCCTTCTCTCATACCCGTTAAGGATGATATGGTCATAAAGGATGGTGATGAAGACGTTATAGTACATGTTCAAAAAACGACAATAAATTCGATTGAGTCTAAACCCTACGAAGCTTCTGAAATCGGACAACTTTTTGAAAGAGGCTTGGAAAAAAAGGACTATCAGAACGATAACGGCAGTGTAATTAACTCTAATAGCTTTCCTACCAGTCCAATCAACTTAAAACTAGATTTAAATTCATCTGGTAATGCGGGTTTTCAGAAATTGAAAAACACAAATAAAAAAAAACTTTTACCCATCGTAAATGAAACTGATTTAAAATCTTCATCTGGATTATTTAACGTTGATCGTTCTGCTATTTATCCACCAAATTTTAATCCTTTCCCCGAAAGAAACTGCTCAAATAAAAAATGTTTGCAAGTCAAATAAGCATGGTTAAATGAAACTTACCTATTCGTTGTAAAACAAAAGTGTATGTAAGTTTTACGTAAATATTTGTGGCGTTGGGCTCATCTTGGTTTGTGTAATGGTAAACGTGGAATAATTGGTTATCGCCTTCTGACAATAAACAAGAAGATAAAATATTGGCTTCTAATCTTAATGCTTTGGTGATAGAGATTTATACAACTTTTTTGCTAAAATTGTAAATATTTATTTTTGATTAAATTATTTCTATAGGAATTATGCACCATATGGTGTATGTGCTTTTTTTTCCTTATCTTTTTAGAAAGTTCGCATAAATTCTGTTTTTTTAGAGCAGTGTTGTCGTAAATTTAAAATTATGGTTAGTGTTTAAAAATGCTACATGAAACATGTACTATATATACACGTGTATATGTATGATTCATTTTAATTTACGTTTTGCTCAAAACAACTTAATGAAAATGTTCGCGTTAGGGTATTTTTTATTTTCCGTTAAAATTATCTGGTTTCACGTGTATCCATTCCAAAAATTATTACAAATTAAATAAAAATGTTAACAGTAATGCGAGAGAAATATAAAACAACCAATTCTATTTTCTAAAATACACAAGAACCAATCATGCATTTTCAGTATATAATAGAAAAATAATATAAAGATCAATTTTCGTATTAAGTCTTGAATCATAAATTATTTATTGTGAAGGTCGTTTTAAATGACCTAAAATTCCCCTGAGAACTACTTGCTATTTTATGTGAACGTTTGGGTTGAGATGCCACAATTTTAAGTTGCCGGAAATTTTTGTTGTTATGTCGTAATAATACCTCATATAGTAAAAGTCTTTCTCAATCCAATATACCTATCGTTGAAATGATTGCAGAGTTTATACCAATTTGTAAAATTCATTTACTGCAATAAGCATACTTTGGTAATTATTTATCAATCAAAGGCTAATCATTGGAGTGTGAAATAGCAACGTTAAAACCATTATCATGTCTATTTTCTTGCCAGATTCCAAAAAAACTGCATTCAGAAAAGTATTGATGTTAAGGCGAGTTTCCACTCATCCGTTTTTCAACGGGAACGGGATAGGAAAGGAAAAAATAATCACGTGAGCATGCGTAATAAAAGTTTTTATTTGTCCAAAAGAAAACTGTGCATGCTCTCGTGATTATTTTTCCCTTTCCCGTAGAAAAACGGATGAGTGGAAACTCACCTTTAGTACCACTTGAAAATGTACATGCAATATATATATATATATATTTTATATATATATATATATATATATATATACATATATATATATATATATATATATATATATATATATATATATTAATTTTATTTAGGTGCCCCAAGAAGTTTTTACGGTCATATCACAGAGCACCACGGATGAGCATTTAATTGAAAGTTCACGCCTCCTTCCTAACCGATGTCGCAAAACATGCCCAGAGGTGGGGTTTAAACCACAAATCCTTTGTTTCTGAGGCAAGTGCGCCACGGCTGCTGAATCAAGATAGAATCATCATTAACATAGCACGGGCGAGTACTTATAAATCCAAATTAGTTACACTTTATCGAAATCTACAACCGTGTTGATGTCGAAATCTACAACCGTGTTTTCTACAACCGTGCTGATGCCTACATTCAGAAAATAACACCTAGGAAAAATTTTGTCAGGATCTAAGAAAAAAGACGTTTTAGTATAAATACAAAAGTCCATTATTTTTACTTAAATACGCAATAAATGTTTTATTCAATCATGAGTTATTCCAAGATTGTTACATATTTTAAAAACTTTTATAGTCTCACAATAGCTTTTTTTTATGGGTAATATGGTCTCATAAATAATAATTATTGAGTTATTGGACAAAATCTGTAAATAAATTTTTTGACAAAAATTTTGAAATAATTTTACTCTGCAATGTTAAAAAACCATACTCATGCCTTGCGTTAGGTTAATGTCTTTATCTGTTTAATTATGTTCTAATACACATAAAACCATATTAAGACGTGATGTCTAAATATATTATATTTTTATACATACGAACTGCGAATATAAAATTAATTTTATATTCATAAAATTGAAACAAAAGGTTTATAAAAATTATGTTAGTTTTAAGATAAAATTGAAACTAAAGATTTATAAAAATTATGTTAGTTTTTTTAAAACATAAATGTCTCCAATTAAGTTTTGAAATGCGCATGTCTTCTGTAATAAGTTATAACTGACCTTAGAGGTTCCAATTAATACAACTTGTGACAACTTGGAAATTTTTTTATTCTTGCTCATAGAACCGTTTGAAGTCATAATTAACAGTTTCAGAATTCTGAAACTGTTAATTATGAAGTTTGAACCGTTTGAAGTCATAATTAACCGTTTCAGAATTCTGAAACTGTTAATTATGACTTCAAACGGTTCTATGAGCAAGAATAAAAAAATTTCCAAGTTGTCACAAGTTGTATTAATTGGAACCTCTAAGGTCAGTTATAACTTATTACAGAAGGCATGCGCATTTCAAAACTTAATCGGAGACATTTATGTTTTAAAAAAACTAACATAATTTTTATAAATCTTTAATTTCAATTCAAAGCTTCGAAGCTTTGATCAAAAAACAAGATGTCTAAGATGTTTTTCAGCTACGGATAACTGGAACATGCACTTTAGGAGATAAATTTTCTTTCAACACAATATATATTTTCTTGTATGTTATGATGTGATCCTTGTAAGATATTCCCAATCTTAAACAAAAAAAAGTTTTTTTCACATTATTTAGTGTTTCGAATTTAAGAATATTGTCTAATGTTTTTATGAATTTAAGAATATTGTCAAATATTTTCATGAATTTAAGAATACATTTTAATTTTTTTATTAAACCCTATTGTTTTATTCCACATATTCATAAAAACTGATAATTCTATTTCGGACAGCATTTTATCATGTATGTTATACAAAAGGTTTGTATTTCCAGAAAACGAGTGAAGCTCTATTTTCGAAAGCATTTCTGAACCAAGTGCATCATCTGTAGACCTAGCAAAGGATTTTTGACACAATTTTTTAAGACTGCAGCAAAGAGTTTACTATTTTTTTTGGTGAGTTTCACAAGTCCTTTTGTACTGTTCTGCATTATCTCTAATCATACTAAGTTTTTTGAAAAAAGCCTAGATTAAGTTCCTGAGTGAAAATATCCAATTTGAATTTTTAATTATGCAAAAAAAAAAAAATTTAATAATAATAAACTGATTTCCAATTACCTTGTATGATCACAGATTGTAAAATTCTGCATGTCCTGCTTTGACTGATCACATCAACTGCAGAGGTGAGTATAGGAAGTTGTTTTTTTTTTCGTGCCATATAAGTATATATACAAACAATCAATATTTCAGTATAAATACAGATGGCCGGGACAAGAAGAAGACACATTTGTCTTATCACCAAGCCCCGAGAATTGACTCCGTAAAATAAAAATTATTACTTACAGCATATGTAATTGCAACCAGTATATAAAAAATAAGATTTTTTGGTAATAAATATACAAAAATAGTAAAAATATATAAAAAGAGTAATAAATACATAAAAAATAAAATTTTGCAACATATAGCTTTTGAAAAAATTTATACTCTTTTGAAAAAATCATATAAAAAGTTACAAATTAGAAAAAACAAAATGTTGGTTTAACTCTTAAGAAAAGAATAAATAAAAAGATGTTAATTAAAATTAAATACTAATTAATATTATTAATCAAAAGTAAAGTAGATAAGGATCTGAATCTCCCCCCAAAAATATATATATATGTATATATAGGTTATGATTCGCCCAAAGTGACAATAGGTTGGAAAGATAAACTTTAAAATAAATTAAAAAAGCTTATCTGTACTACCAGATAACTTTAGAAGAAGTCATGCACTCCGTCACTAACCGGAAGCATTTATTTCAATTTTACTTTGAAATCGTTAGGAGTTTCATGAGTTTTAAGTTTATTAGATTAAAATTTGTTCCATACTTTTGGCCCTCTAATAGATATTGAAAACTCCGTTGCTGAAAAAAAACTTTTAGGCTGAATATAAGTGTTGCTTGAGTATCTGGTTAAGTATCTATCTTTATTTATTATGAATAACGATTTAAAAAAGTAAAGTGTTATTTTTGAATTAATTTTGAACATAAAAATTAAAAGATGATAAATGTTTATTTGGTAGACGGTGAGTATATTTAACTTTATAAATAGTTCTTTAAAGTGTGTAAAACGGTCTACATTAGATAATATTCTGATAGCATGCTTTTGCTTATTAAAGAGTTTTTTAATTTTGTTTTGATTTGTGCTACACCAAGCTATGTTTGCGTAATTCAGATAACAATGAGTAAAAGAGAAATATAACAGTTTTAAACAAGTTTGATTTAATAAAGGCCTCGCCTTATTAAGTAATCCTATATTTCTCGAGATTTTACCTTCAAGATAATGTATATGATCTTTCCAAGTTACGTTTTCATCAAGGAGAACGTCTAGAAATTTTAACGAATGTTCTCTTTTTATAGCTTGACTATTAATACAAAGTATTGGAAGTTTTAAGGGGATTTTATCGCGTTCATTAAAGCGATGGAAAAATGTATACTTTGTTTTAGTTAAATTAGGTCTAACCACTACGCCGCGGCTGCTCAATGTCTTCAATATAATCATAAAAATTATACTACAGTCTGCGTACATTTAAAAACATAATTATCCTAAGATTGGTCAGGTGTTTCCTGATAGCATCTCTAAACTGATGATATTCTTTATAATTTTATGTTTTTTGAATAACCCACAATTTCCTTTGGAAAAGCAACAATAATTTTCATAAAAATTGTTTTGCTTCATATTCAACTGAAAAAGAAGTTCTATTTATGCAGCCCCTAATACATGTAATAAAATATCTAAAGAATTTTTAAAATTTAGTAAAGTATTCTTGATTGTGAAAAACTCTATAGAGTTTTGGCTCAAAACCCAGAGGTCCATCGTTCGACGCTGGCTCTAGCCATAGAGACATAACGACATTGGTACGGAAGGAGGTGTGAACTTCTAGTTAAATGCTCTCCCGCGGTGTTTTGTGATAAAACTGTAAGGACTTTTGGGAGCACCTAAATAACTACAAACAAAATTCTCTTTAAACAAAATAATCTCTAAATTAATTCTACATGTGCAATAATTATAAATGCCCACAAAACGCTACGTCTCCAATGCGTTATACTTAAAAACTCTTTAGATTTTTGTTAATTAAGTTATAACCCTAATCGTGTAATTAATTATGAAAAATTAATAATAACAACAATGTATTTCTAACTTGTGAACATTTTTTGTGAAATGCTAGAATCATATTATAAAAAATGGTTTAAGTTACACTAATAATTGTTTAAAAATTTGTTTTTAGGTAATGTGACCCAACAAAAATAATATTTGGCAAGAGAATGGATTTATACAAATTAGACTTAAAAGAAGTTCTAAAAAGGATGAACAAATATGTGCTTTTCATTGGAATACCTTAGATGTCGCATGGAGTCCTCCACAAACATGCTTTCATCCTCATCGCTTAAATGTGAAAAGAAAAAAATCTCCCACTTTAAGGGCATCACCAATACATGTCGTCTTATTAATAAGGTAAAGTATTTTCAGCTACTGAAACAATACAGTAAAGTATTTTCAGCTACTGAAATTTTGTGTTTTATTCGTTTAAAACAAAAAACTGCTTTATTCAAAGTTGATAATAACTACAATCTATGAACAGAAACAGAAACACAACACGAACAAACATATTTATTTTATTTTTTCGTCATTTGACACATTTTACAATGTTAACCTTACATTCAAATAAATTTATACAAATGCAAGCTGACTGGGGCAAGTAGAAGACAAAACGTCTTATCATCAAGCCCCTTCGTAAAAAAAAAAAAATAATAAAATTTTACAATTTCCAATAATATATAAAAGAGTGAAATTAAAAAAAAGTTTAAAAAAACAAATTAAAAAGTTTGAAAAAATCAAAAAGTTTAAAAAATAATTTTTAAGTTTGACAAAACTAAAAAAGTTTGAAAATAATAAAAAATAAAAAAGTTTGAAAAAATAGTTTACAAATCCGTACATATGCGTATACATATCCAATAAACTTCATAATATATACTTATATACACAAAAGATATTTTGAATTGAAAAAGATTCCGAACATTTTATTGATTTAAGTTCACCTACTCATATTTTTTTTAAAAACAAAATTAAAACAGACAAACAAAAAGAATCAAGAAGAATATATATAAGAAGGATATATGCATATATATACATATACACACATATATATACATATACACATATACACATACACATACATATGTGGCATCTGCTACTCCAGAGAAAAAATTTGACCCCAATAAAATTATTGTTTCACAAGAAAAAATTTCTTAGAGGAATCTCTAATAGAAGCAGTGATAATGTAATCGAATTTCTTAATAAAATATTGATTAATAAGGAAATTCAAATATCTGGAAGATGCTACCAAAATAAATTAAAATGCAAGCATGTTCACCAAGAAAACTTATTAAAGAAAAAGTTTGCGGAAGTTGTGGCTACTGAACAAGCGAACGTTCTTAATAACCTACTTAACAGGGAAAATGTTGATGAAATAAATAGCCCTTTCCCAAATAAAATTATTCGCGTTCAAAAATTATATAAAAAAAGTGATTTTATAGGAAAGTTAGTTTCATTATTAAATCGTACTAAGTTACCAAAAAGTTTATAATAAGTTCATCGAGTGTACCAAACATTGTATAGAAATCGCATGAAAATGACATGTATCTAATAAAGGACTGACAATTCCAGAGAATAAAGAGTTTGTTTGTTCTAGATCAAACAAAGTGTGAGTACTTCTTAAATTCTATATTTACAAGCGGCATTTTGCATAATGTTCCTTATGGAACAAAGTATCAAAAAACAAGTTATCAAGCCAGTTCGAAGTTCTTTTAGATTTTCAAGTCAACAGAAAGCACTGTTGTATAGATACTTTGTTTGTAAAGAAGAATTAGGTAGTAAAATAAGCCATGAGTAAGTTCCGCCTCATCAATATGAAAAGATCTTTATTTTTAAGGTAGACATTCTTTCTATTAAAAACTTTTACAAGTAAATTCAATTAAGCATTTTGAACATGAGGTAGCAAATGTGTAACTAATTAAAGTTTATTAACAAATTAAACTAATTATTTGTCTTAAAAAAATGTATAAATAAATGTTTTAATAAATTTTAAACTTTTTAAAATTTTATTTGTAAATACGTAACTTACAAGTATAAACAAATTAGTTTATTTCCTCTTTCGCTTAATTTCCAATTTTGAAATACTAGTGGAATTTCTGGTAATAAAAACACAACGGTAGCTTAACTTTGATTTCTTCTGTGCAAACATTAAGTAAACAAGTCTATTGATTAGGGGTGTACCGGAATGGAAATTTGGAATTCGGATTTGACGGAATTGTTAATAAAATTCCGGCCGGTACAAGAACTATATTCATGTAATTTTTTACCTTCAAGATTGAAAGTGAAAGCCTGCACCTCAGCACCGTGGCTATATAATATATATTTATAATCTATAATATATATATATATATATATATATATATATATATATATATATATATATATATATATATATATATATATATATATATATACATATATATATATATATATATATATATATATATATATGTATATATATATATATATATACATATATATGTATATATATATATATATATATATATATATATATATATATATATATATATATATATATATATATATATATAATATATATATATATATATATATATATATATATATATATATATATATATATATGTATATATATATATATATATATATATATATATATATATATATATATATATATAACCTATTTCATTATTTTGATTCTTGTTTCATATAAATGTAATATGTTATTTTTATTTGTTTCTTATAATTTTATTTATTGAAAGTTTTAACCTGCATAATATTTATATTTATAATTATTTCTTTGTTTTCTATTTTTCCATTTAGCTTAAAATTAAAATATTTAATTTAAGTGACATTTAAAATGAAACCTCTTCTCAGAGGTTTTAAATGAAATCTCTTCTCAGAGGCAGGTAACATTTTTGATCAAAAAAAGTTTGTTGCCCAAAACTGAATAGCAACTCTTTTTGAATCACAATATTCCTAAACTTCTAGAAATCCTTATATAATTGATTATTTTAAATAAAATTACATTGTGTTTGTTAAGAAATTTGCATTTTTTTACCTAGGTTTGCCTATAGTTCTTCATTGCCCTGTAGGACAATGATTTTTTTTTTTAATTTACACAGTCTGTGTCACATAAAAAAGGGGAAAAATAAATTCCGGCCTGAAATATTTTAATTCCGGTAGGAACCATAATGACCTAAAAGTCATTTTTTTTACGCAATATTTTGAGAATCAAAAACCGCAACAAAAAACATGATTGGGAGAATGTTATTTTTTATATACGTTAAACTCCTAAAAAATATTTAGTTGTTGTTTTTTATCCTTTGGAAATATACGTTAAGGACGATAAAAAAACATTTTTGCAGAAAACAACAAAAACAACAAAAAAGTATATCTTTCAAGATGTTCCATCCCCACACACCCCTATCGGTGCGGCCCTGCATTGGACTTTGCATTCCATTTGATATTTATCATTTTGCTAAAGGTTAGCCCTCCATTTTTGGATTTTTTCCTTTGTTTGATAATTGATTATAAAACTTACTTCGCCTAAAAAAAGATATGTTCTCACTCAATCAATATTTAGTTATACCATAGAGCCTCTTTTCCGTGCTGGTAGAAAGAGTCCAAAAACCTGTAGTTTGTGTTTTTGTCAGCAGGGAATGAGCAGTAAAAAAATGCAAAAAATCTTTTTTTAATTTATCTAGTTTCTTAAAATTATCTAAACTACACTGAAAATATAAAGCGTAATTAAGTTAACTTTTTTTCCCATTGTTATAGCCCATCTTCTTCAAAAGGTGCTAACGTGACAAATGAGAATGATAAGTCTAAAGTCTCTGCCATTGAATCAAATATGCATTTTTTCCAACTTGCTAGACTATTCGTGGGTAACCATGTCAAGCCATTATCAAAAACTACGATGAGCTGATGGATTTATGAGAATGGTTATTGTAAAATGTAAAGGAAACTTAGATGATAACGTGTATCCGTGGTGCAATTATCCGTGGTGCAATATACATGCTGCACTTCAATTTTTTAGTTGCCTTTTAGGATAACAAATTTTAATATAAACAAGTTTTCATACAAATATACTTGTCTCAAACATTTTCAGGATAACGCATGCACTGCTGATCTTAAGCGTCTAATACCGTTTAAACATTAAAGTGAATAAAAAATAATCAGTCATTTAAAGGATTATAAAAGCTTGTCAAATCCACTTGATTACGAATGCAGGTTGAAGATACTTACATTCCAAGGAGGAAAAGACGTCCTACTATAATCAAAAGTTATTATGCTGATAATCAGAGTTGTTAACAAGACCAAAAATAGCAAGGCCAAGGCCACATGTTCCAAGACCAAGACCAAGACCAAGGCCGAAAGCTTCAAGGCCATGGACAAGGCCAAGAGTTTTAAGACCAAAGCCAAGTACAATAGTTTCAAGGCCAACGCAAACATTTTTTAGATCAAAGACCTAAATTTTAGCCTTAAGTTAAGGCCAATTATTAACAAAACAACAGGTACCAAGTGCTGCAACAATAAAACTACATGTTGTGAAATTAGAGCAAGGCTATGCGCAGAAATTGACAAAGTCAATAAGAAAATATATTTGCAGATATATATTAAAGCCTGAAACAAAAATATATACAAATAAAAAATTAAAACTTTTAAGTCTTTAATTTTAATTACTTTTGTTTATTTTTATTTAAAACATATTGATATAGCATTAACTATAGGCCATAAGCATTAATTATCACTATATAGTCTTCAAGTCTTTATTACATTTAATAAACATCAAGTAACGAATCTGGCATGCAAGCTCTATGAGGGCGCATTATCATTTCACTCTGAGAAAAAATACGCTCGAGAGGAGCTGACGTTGCACGGACACAAAAATACTTGTCTAATATAGTTCTAATTTTTTAATAGTGTTCCATTGCGTACAGTTTTTTCAACTAAAACTCTTTTCGATCAAAGTCTAGGAAATTTATTTGTTCAAGTTAGTTTATCAGTTGTTGAGCGGGGTTGACAATGCTAATCTGTGCCTGTAAAACAAGATTTTTTCTATAATTTGTAAAAAGGCTTTTTTTTTTTTTTTTTTTTGGTAGAGGGCTTTGAGTTGTAACACTATTTTCAGTAGATGTCAAAGTTTTTTGAGTTGTTCTTGAGCAAATTTTTGGTAGTTCAGTGTAGAGACCTAAAAATAAAACGTTTAAATATTGAAAGTATTTTATTTGAACTTTTTGTTTATAACCACTATTTACTAAGCGCTGCATCATTTTTTTAAAATCAACAAAATTTTTTCTTTCC
This sequence comes from Hydra vulgaris, assembly GCF_022113875.1. Taxonomy (NCBI): domain Eukaryota; kingdom Metazoa; phylum Cnidaria; class Hydrozoa; order Anthoathecata; family Hydridae; genus Hydra; species Hydra vulgaris. The sequence continues at coordinate 27,178,930 of NC_061168.1, forward strand.
CTTCCTCCTCTCCACATTCTCTTCCAAAAAAAAAATCAACATAATCAACATAATCAACATAATCAACATAAAATCTACATAATCAACTCACTGTTTATCTTATTTATAACTTCTTCCTTTTGCATATATATGCCATGATGACTTTCAAGCCAACGATATGCAGACATTGGGTCTATTGCACTAGCCATCATAAATAAGTTATTGTCAAAGTTCAGATTACGTAATGCATTGTCTATAACAACTTTATTGGCTTTTTTTTTCTGAAATTATTTTCTTCAACTTACCTTTTATTTTTTTTCCAATATGTGATCCTTGGAAAAAACGAAATGCAAGAAGATTAGACTGTGGTTTACCATTTATAAAAACATGGTGGTGTAAACTTTGGATCAATCTCTGTCAAAAACTTTCTGAAAACAGTGTTTTCAGTTAATAAAATTAGCAAACCACAATTTACAATGACATTGATTACAAATGATCGAGTAAATAACTTTTAGCTAGGATGTTGTAAACTGTAATAAACATTTTGGTCATTAAAGGTTGATTATCACTTTTGGTGATCTGATTTTTCTTGTACTGCTCATATAATGACTCAAGTTTGCAAGATAAATGTCTAATATATAAATAAATGTGTAATACAAATTTATCATCTTTTGATATTAAAAGAAAAATTGACCTATAGTCAAATAAATGAGCTAAAGAGAGCTAGATAAATAATACTTATTGCGAATGTGAAAGTGAACTATTAACTTAATTAGTAAATCCTGTTACACCGTGTTTATGTAATACTAGAATGACAGGTATTACAATTAGCTGACCATTTATCTCCATTTATAAAAAAAATTTTGCATCCGAATTTGATGACTGATAACAAACCTTTTTCAATTATTATATCTGACTAATTATTATATCTTTTTAAATATAAAGAAGGATAATTAGCTGAGTAATTATTATATATTATTAAATATAAAGAAGGATAATTAGGCTATTGCTTATTGGTTCAAAGTTGTATTTTATAAAGAAAATTCTTTTAAAATAACTCTATTAAAAACACATTACTGACAATTTTTATGAACAGATTAAGATAAATTGAATAAAAATAGTATAAATAAACTTTATACTGTTATATACTTTAAAATATATATTTTATAATAAGTTATAATTTAGATATAATAAAAACTGTTTTAATTCAAAAAACCTTTTAAATTATCTTTTTAATTTTAAGAAAAATTTGTGTTTAAATCTTTTTTTGAAATGTTCTAACTAATAAAAAACGTTAAAATAAATCTAGTGACTTAGTATATAGATATTATATATCTCTATATAGTATTAAATTATATAAACTTCTATATAATATTAAAAGGTCATGACCAAAAGTTAACAAAGGCGTATTGTAAGAGTAATGGTAGATTTAATTTTTTTATTCATGTAGAGTTGTCGAAGCTTGGAATGATTTAACGCCATACATTAACGCCATAGAATCAACCAGAATAGAATCAATAACAATTGATCAATTCAAAATAAACTTGATAAATTTAACTATTGCAAAAATTATTTATTAAATAAAACTAAATAAAGATTATATACATTAAAAAAGTAAACACTTCTATTATAAAAACATTTAGAGCTGTTGCAGCACAACATCTTCTGTTATTGTGCTCTACAATTGATTTCATCAATTGTCACAGTGTATATTATTATTATTATTATTATTATTATTATTATTATTATTATTATTATTATTATTATTATTATAAATATATATATATTATTATAAATTATTATTATATTATAAATATTATAAAATTTTAACCAATCATGTCATTAATTATTGTTTTAAAATGGCTAATTAAAAAAGGCAATTTAAACCATTAAAAAACAAAATACAAAATTAATTTCAAAAGTTTCCAAGTAAACAAAAATAAATCTTATAAATAAAACCAATTGTAGTAAAATTTCTAAAAGTTCTGAATTCAATTAGAAATGTTGGCGAGCCGAAACGTTCAAGGCCAAGGCAAACAGTTTTAAGGCCAAGGCAAACAGTTTCAAGGCCAAGACCAAGACCAAGGCCTTAATTGTTAGCCTTAAGATAAGGCCAAGGCTAAAGACTAAGAACTCTAACTAATACCACATATCCTCAAACAATAAAAGAGAATCTAAATATTTATTAAAAAGCTTTTAATAACGCAGCTGAAACAATAAAAATTCGTTTTGATCAGCTAGATTGTGTTTGATCGTTTTTGCTATATCACTTTGATCAGCTAGATTGTGTTATATACAAGAATATGCAATAAGTTTTCATGAATTAAATTACTGGCAAATTTCATAACAGAGAATTCGATGTCGTTTTTGAAGTATTCGTAAATGATTTTTAGAAAAGATGAATTGATTGCCAAATAAATTAGTTTCATTTTTACAAGATTTAAGTGCGGGTGAAAGACGCTTTATGCCCCAAATGGTAATTTTGACCAAACTTCTCTTGGTTATGCCTGTAACTAATACTGTAAGCCAAGGATCATTTTCCACCTTCACTCAACAACAACTAACATAGGGTAGGTTAGGGTAATATAAGCACCTTAAGCGAAAATTAGAATATTTTCAAAAATAAATATGCTGGATCAAAATTTTTTGCGAATAAACAATTTTTAAGGATCCCTACTCATAATCCATTTAGATATTTGGGCACCCGACATTTTTCTTAAAAACACAGAGGTTTTAAAAAAGTAGCAAAAGTGCTCGTATTACCCAGACCCCTTGGTAATATGAGCACTTTAAATTAGCTCAAAAAAATAGCATTAATTAAGTAAAAAAAGACCAACCTGATTAAAAGAACTAATTTTTGGAATATAAGGATTCGTGATTAACAAAACTTATCATTAAAAGATCAAATTTTAAGCTACATTTTGTTGAAACAATATTAATATGTTTTCCACAACAAAAAAAAATTAATTCGTTATTTTTTCAATTTTATTAACTCAAGCCTTTGAACAATAAAAACTCAAATTTTTTAAATTCAAGTTCAGAAAAATATTTAGTATTGTTAAAATATTAAAATTTTTTACTATGTTTTGTTTTTATTCAAGAAGCAATTAAAAACCACTGCTATTTTAGGACTTTAAACTAAGTAATTTCAATGAAAAACACTGGGTAATTTGAGCATGCTCATATTACACAAAAATGGCATCTTTAAATAAAGTCAAAAATAAATGTTTCTATGCATTATATTTCAAATCAAAATGAATTGGATTTTTAGCTAATATATTTTTCTTTATGAAAAAATTAATTTCATTATTTTAGCACCAAAATTTTGCGCCACAGAATTATTCACGTGTGATGATATTATTTTAACAAAGCAAAAAATTTAAAAGCGTTTTAATTAGATGATGTCCGCTAATTACTGCATATAAATTTACGCTAATTGTACTGATTCCTGTTATCACCACATAAAGTTGATTCGAAAAACACAAAGCAACTTTAACTTCACTGCTTACATCTAATAAATCTTTAAGTATGATCATATTACCAAGGTGCCCATATTACCCTAATCTACCCTACGCTTGAATCATATTATGTTATTAAATTTTCATAAAGATAGTACTAAAGCAATCAATATGACTGAAGTTTTTTGATTCGTTGATTAAAAAGAAATACGATTAAACGTTTTTGGACGTTCCTCCAAATATGATATTCAGACAATTTAGAAAAAAATGTTTTTGGACGTTCCTCCAAATATGATATTTAGACAATTCAAGCAAATTTAAAGAGCTGTAGGTATGTTTTTTGCTCCTACGAAAATGCTCCTACGCTCCTACGGGCCTCGTAGATGCTAAAAACCTGGTTCTTCATTTGTGGCTTTGACAAAGTTTTTCATAAGACCTAATTTGATGTGCAGAAAAGCCAGAATAATACCGGATCAACCAGAAGTAGATGTTGAGGACGCTAAGTTAAACGTAAAGTTTTCTGTAGCAGGTTGTTTTCTGCATTTGTAGTACCTGACATCATCTCTGCTGCTCAAAAGGCATTAAAAGGACAATGCTTTGTTTTCCCTAGCTGCATATACAGCAGCTAGATATTTGTTAATTATAACATAATGTTAATTATCGCCGCTAAAACGTTAAACAAAATGTAATTAAGAATTATACAAACTTGCATTAAGGTTTAGTTGAACAATAAAATTAATTAAATAAAAAATATTTTATTTTATTTTTAAGTGTAAATAATTTGATAGTATATGGATGAATAAAATTTTTAGAGAAAACTACTGTCAAAAACTATTGTTAATGGTGAATATAAAATACCTTAAGCGCAGCTTGTCCAGCAAATTGGATCTTAAATCCCTGATGATGCCATAAAGTTTTTAGGTTTATTTTACTTTAACTATTTATTCAGTAGGGTTGCTACAATACATTGGACTTCGATACTTGCTATAATACAATCTCGATATTTGGACTTGCAAACTGTATTGGATTTCAATACTTGGACTAAACTGATACATTGGATCTCGATACTTGGACTAAACTGATACATTGGATCTCGATACTTGAACTAGCAAACTGACTAAAGTGTGTCAAATATCCGATTACCCAATAATATTTGTCAAAAAATCAACAATAACTAAAAAAATCACTTTTTTTGTGGAGTTAGAACTCCTTCCCCCCTTCCCGCTATAATCGCTCCTGGTTGCATACCATCTTTTCAACAATCAAAATATAAGCATCATATATAAATGTAAAAAAAATGCTTTGAAAAAATTGTTAAATATATTAGTTGTGTTTTCATTAAGGTCTATATAGAGAAGCAATTATATATATATATATATGTATATATATATATATATATATATATATATATATATATATATATATATATATATATATATATATATATATATATATATATATATATATATATATACATATATATATATATATATATATATATAATGTTTATTTTAGGTGCCTCAAGAAGGCCTTACGGTCTTATCTCAGAACACCGCGGATGAGCATTTAATTGTAACTTTACGCCTCCTTCCTATTCGATGTCGCATAACTTGAACAAAGGTGGGATTTGAACCACGGACCCTTTGCTTTAGAGGCAAGTGCGCTACCACAGCCGACGGCTGCTTTTAAATTAATTGAGGCTAAAAAATAGTTTTTGCATTATTTAGATTATTTTGTATTTTATATATTATATTTCTTTTAGTTTTACATCATATTATTTCATTTATTACTTTTATACTTATATATATTATTACAATTTTTAACAAACTAAATCATTAATTAAAAAACCATATCTAAAACAAACTTTAATAAAAAAGAAATCCTTTTTTAAAAAAAAAAATTGGTTAATCAAAAAATTCCCCAAAAAAGAATCTACTTCATTATAAAAATGGTAAACGAGGTAGAACCAAATTACTTGGTCTAAATTCTTTAGACCTCCTTGATCACTAGCCTCCCATTCCTTGCAAGACATCCGCTTTTGCTAAGATCAACTCAGCCATGATAAAGTTTCATGCCCAAACTCTTAAACATGTTCTTGAGAGACTGGAAAAAGTCGAAAAGGAAAACGTGACTAATTCGGTTCTAGAGCTTGCTAACCTAATAGTTAATTAGCGCTATGCCCGTATATCAGAAATATATGTTAGCTGTATCATATTTTATTCCGATTTGCCGCAACTTCATCAACCGCAAACCCGACCAGATAGATCAAATTTGAAGAAGTAAAACTAATCTTCAAACTTTCCCAAAAGCTACACAGACCAGGCAACAGTTTTGATTCTAAGTTCGCTTAACCTAGTTCAACAACTAGCATTGGTATTATAAACTCTGACACTAAGAACATTAAACTTCAATAGGTCCAAGTGAATCAAGTCTTTATTGCTGGCCTCCCGAATTAAACCTCAGAACCTAAAGAGCAGAAGACAACTTAGAAAAAGTAAAAAAATTACTGAAATCGTTGAAACTCCAAAATGATTTCAAAGATTTTAAAACTAGATCATTCGCTAATATCCTGTGAAAATGATCCAAACTTGTGTAAATGATAGCAAATAATCTAACATATATCTACTGTGTAAAAATAAATTCTCTTTTTGGATCAACTAAAATAAACCATATGTACCTATGCAAACTGGGATTTTTTATTTTAGAACATTTATTTAGACAGCTTTGCTTTTAACGTACTGTACCGTAACGTAAAGTACCGTATCGACTGTGAAAGCAAAATCAACAAACAGTACCATCTTTGAAAGGATAATTAACTACTTCAACGTGACTAATTCGGTTTTAGAGCTTGCTAACCTAATAGTTAATTAGCGCTATGCCCGTCTATCAGAAATATATGTTAGCTGTATCATATTTTATTCCGATTTGCCGCAACTTCATCAACCGCAAACCCGACCAGAAGTGGTTAAACAATGAGGTTAAACATGTCTCAAATCGGCTATTAGCACCAAGTAAAACTGACTTTTTAAAAATTGCATTTTTTGGAAAGATAATTTACTTTTCCAAAAAACTGCAATTCCACTTAGGTAGAAATTTTTTTTCAAATTATATTTTTAAAGCATTATTTGCTCACTCGGAATCCCTAATTTGAACTCTTTTGTTAAACTTAAATGAAGAAACGATATTTAAATTCAATTGAGACAAATAAAGATATAATGAAAACTTAGCACTAGAGACATAGCTGTATGATTTATTTTAAATATATGGTATGGCAATATTTAGAATTTTCTTGTTTTTTCAGCTGTCACAACATTGTTACTACAGGGTGGGCCATAAAAAGTGTCCACATTTTAATGTGCAATAAATTAATGTTTTACATTAATTAATATTTTACAATACGTTTTATTTCACGTATGCAACAATGTTGCATGTTTTGTTCAAACCAATCTTATCAAAATCTGGACATTTTAAAGAGTCACAGAATCAATAGTTCATTATGCGCTCAATCCATGCTTTGAGTTATTAAATAACAGAAACGAGACGAAGTTGTCCACAACTCTTGTCAGCACCTCTGCAGGAATGCTTCTGATTTCTCTTCTGATGCTTTTCTTTCGTTCTACACTTGTTCTTAGATTGTGCACACACTGTTCTGTTTGTGTTTTTGTTCTTAGATTGTGTACACTCTATTCTGTCTGTGTACACTCGTTCTTTCAAATAACCCCAAAGAAAATAATCTGCAGGGTTCAAGTCTGGTGAATATGGAGGCCAGGGGTTGTCTGCGAGAAAGAATTTTTTGCCTAGGAACTGTTGCATTGGTTTGTTGTAGGAGAACTTGTATTTTGTAAGGAAACAATGTTAATTCTTTGTGTAATGTTTTCTGTACAGATGTCCTTAAGATACTGACCTCCTGTGACAGTCGCCTTGTTGATATTCGTTGGGATTGTTGCAAACAGTCCCGTACAGCTTCAATGTTGGCTTGAGTTCTAGCTGAAAATGGTCGACCACTATGGCCTTTATTATTATCTACGATACTACCAGTGTTCCTGAATTTGGCCACGAGGCGTTTGATAATTCTTGCACATGGACAGTGTCTGCCAGTAAACTCTCTACAAAAATTTCGCTACGCTAGAACCACAGAATTGGTAGCAAAGTAAAGTTCGATGATTTTGGTCCTATCCTGTATTGAAATGCAATCCATTTAGGCGTGAAGCCATGCCACTAACTTTAGATAGAGCCCTTGAAATAGGGCCAGTAAAACAATCCTTTGAATTAGTTGGAGCATGCAGTTCAACAGTTATACGCCCAAATGGCAATTTATTACAATGCAGCATACAAATAGGCCTGAATAATTGTTTCCTAGTTAAGCATTCCAGATTTGATAGAAAACCTCCATTTTTTCCTGAACCTGTTATGATGTTTGTACAATTTCGATTTCTAAGAACTCATGGGTTGCCCTTAAAACCATGTAATTATAAAAAATTATAATATTGTCTGAACTTTAAATATCGCCATTTAAACCATGAAAGTCTGATTGTTTTAAATTTGTATGTCTTAATTTATTTTAACACTTTTATTTTAATCTTTTAACGCACATTACCCCACTAATATATTTATTTTTCACACAAAAAAAAATTATTCACGTTTCATAGCATATGGTAATATATTTTAAAAAAATCTAAAAAGTTTCAGATTTCTTAAATTTAAAAATTTTATCTCCCCTTGCATTTATGCATAAATGATCAATTTTACCTATTCGAAAACTGCAATTCCGCCTAGGTAAAAAAAAATTTTTTTTTTAATTTTTTCCCCTAAAATCACTATTCACTTAACATAATTTTTATGGTGCCACTATAATATAGTGGCACCATTTATAATACATAATAATATTTTTATAAATAATTTGAAAACATTTATAAAACCTCCGTTTTTTAAATATCTATAACTAATTTCTTCAATTGCGAAACAACTATATAAAAATATTTAAACGAATGATAAAAATAAAAATGCCGCAATTAATTGCAAACTTTAGAAAATAATTGTAGATTTTACGTTACCTTTTGAATAAAAAAATAGAACTCGTTGTATAAAACATGTTACAACGTGGTATTGAACTTGCTGCAACTAATAAAAAATTGCTTTGTTCATGTAACAGGGTCGCGTCTGGGCATTTGGACGGCTGCGTGCTAGTATGTATGGCCGCCCTTTGAGGTAACAAATATCAAAGAAAAAAAAATCGAAATTGTATTTTTAATTTATATTTCCAAAATTACATGTAACATTAACATTTACATATTAAAATGAAATTAAAAGTTAACCCGACGCGATTTTATGGAAACAAGTTGTTAAATCGCTTCTTGAATATTTAACGAATCAGCAATTTCACTTGTGATAATTGAAACATTAATCAGCAATGTCTATTGCAATAATTGAAACATTACTGAGACGTTCTTGTGTCATGGATGCCCTGAGGTAATTTTTAATTATTTTTTAGTTTTGAAAACTCTACTCTCCTAAAACAACGGAAATTGGAATTGTTAGAAAAAGTTTTAAACTCGTTACTGTTGCGTTCGATAACGCTACTGCCAGATTCGCTTATTGCGCATACCAGCGAATTTATAGTATTTAAACTAATGCGGCTTGCGCTGAATTCTCTTACGTTCTCTTTTTGCAGCGCTCTTTTCATTGCACTCAGCTCTTGTATATCTGGATTATTGTAATTTGTATTAAGCATCCTGAAATATATGTGTGATAATCAAATCGCACCTTTATTCTAAAGATAATACTTGCCTCACGTAGTATTTAGTCTTTTTAGCGACATTTGGAAAAGACGTCTCCAAGTTGTATTTATATAAAAAAATTTAAGAGTTCTTCGGGCTGCTTATTGTCTAATAAGATTATTTTCAAAGAGTTATTTCTTCATACAATTCCGCGCCATTGATATTACAGGATTCACCATCTTTAAGTTTATTATGAAGATCGATATAACATTTTTTTATTTTTTCATCTTCCATATCAATAAATTTGTAGAGAAATCCAAAACATTGTTTAAAATTTGACAAAGTTTCAAAATGGGTGTTAAGAGATAAAATCTATCTAGTATTATGTATCTAGTAGTACATAATTTGTATCTAGAATTGCATAATAAAAATTAATTTAAAAATTTTCTTTTGGAATTAATTGTATATCTTCTTCTCCTTCATAACTAAATAGTTTTCGGTGACGTCGGCGACGTACACTAACTTCAGCAGGGAAATCCGTCTCTATTTTAACTGCTTTACAAATTTCATTAGAAATATTCAAATAATTTTCGGAACATTTATCATTTCTAATGCTTTTGAAAAACTTCAAAACTTCCTTAACTGATGAACATATGAACTGATATTCTAAGAAACTTTCTGCATCAATTTACTAATGACATCTATCTTTTTCAAGATTTCGTATCATATTATTATTGAACAAATAAATTTATAAGATTTATCTTTCATTACCACACATTCATTGTTAAACATTCAGACTCATGTCGAACTGTTGGCGTTGAACATTCTTCAGCTATTTCTATAAGGATATCGTCAATTTCACCTAATTCATGTCGCAGTGGTCTAATCGCTTTAATTCTTGCTTCCTACCGAGTTTCACTAACTTGTTTCAATGTTAAAAATTTTACATTTTTCTTTAAAACTTGTCATCTAAAAGGTGAACCACTGAAGAAATAATATATTGCTAATACAGAACTAAAAAAATCCACCGTTGGAAACGAAACTTTAGCTGCATCATTAATCGCCAAATTATGCGCGTTGCATAGCATAAACAAAGCTCGTGGATAATGGTCCAAAATTTGTTTTTGCAATTGCTTTCCAGACATATTAGACCCATTTTCGTATCCCTGGCCCCCTCATTTATCGTATCCCTGGCCCCTCATTTATCGTATCTCTGGCCCCTCATGTAGTTAATATTTAGTTCAATTTTTGAATAAAGAAATCATAAAAAGATTCTCCAGTACCTTTTTCAGCTTGATAAAAACTAATGAAATTTTCTATTACTTCAATGTTATTATTTTTAGTATATACATATCTGAAAATTATTGTAATTTGCTCGACATGTCTAGCATCCGGCGTACAGTCTAAAACGACTGAAAAATATTTTGCTTCTCTTATTGATGTTAATATATATTTTAAAATTTGATTTTCAAAGATAGTGATTATTTTATTTTGAAAGCGAATTCCCAGGTAATTTGGCACATGGTTCTTCAAAGCAATTGATTTTTGTACGTGTTTTATGTGGTCTGCCATTATATCATCAAATTTTCCTATCATTTCAATTGCTTTTAAAAAATACCCATTATTTTTTCGTAAAATTTGTTGGAAGAACCTTTAAAAACTAAACACTGTTCTGCTAGAAATTTTATCACAGATATCATGCGTGTGACGATTTTGTTGTTTATTCTCGACATCATAATACCGTTGCATATTATTATAAATTGTAGTTTTTCTTTCAAATTTAATTCCAATTTTTTCCAACGAGTGCAGTTTTCGATGTACATCAATGTTTTTTCGTGACGAAATAAGTTTTCAGACGTGTGTTACCAATTGTTAAAGCCTTCATTAACTAATTTTATTTCTTGTTGCCAAATAATTTGTAACAGAAACAAAATATGGCATTATTTTTCGGAGAATGGTTTAACCACTCACGTTTAAATTTTTCAGCATTTTTCTATAGAAGTAAACCTTTGAAAAAGAGCTTTCCAATTTATTTTCTGGATATGTAGATTGTATATTTTGAATTGGACCTTTTTTGATTATATCCACCATTTTATTATACAGAAATATCCACCATTTTATTGGTAAGCGTTAAAAGCCAGCAAGCTGGATCATTTATTTCCAGACAAAAAGCAGAATATGCTTCGTCAATTTTAGTGATATCGCCGATATTTGCAACTGCAATATTGTCACTAGCATATGTATTTTCGAAAAAAAAAATATCATTGCTTGGATTTGCCAGGCTACGGCAAGCATTTCCCGTGATATCGTCGATATAATGTAACTCTATTATCTCTTATTTTATCGTTACTAATAATATTGTCGTTTTTATTTTCTGCTTATAACTCATTTTCATTTTTATCAGAAGAAATTTCATTATTAAATTTGTTTGGCTACTACAAGCATTTTCCGTCTCTAATGGTTTTGCTTTTTCCAAACATTTTGTTAGTGAACCAAAGATTTTTTTTAGCTTCATTTTGTTTTTCTTATTGGTTTCTTTTTATACCGTACTCAATCAACAATCAACAATCAAACATCAAAAATCAAACAATCAAACGACAATCTTTTCGCTTTTCTTTCAGACATTTTAAGGATTTTGACTAAAATATTTAAAAATGATAATATAAATACAAAAAGTAATAAGTAAGTAATTCACTTATTTTATTAATTTTTTATATCTTTTTAAAGTTTATATCTGATTAAATATTAATAAAATGTATATCAAAAATTATTGTTATTACTAAAACATAAAGAGTTTGATTAAATAAATATCTTTAATTATTAGTACATACTTTTTAATGATGCACACTAAACACACAAAATATACGGAAATAAGCATGTGTAGTAAAATTAAAGAAATAGTATAGTATTAGCATTGAATTTACTCATATCGATTCAATAGTATTAGTGTGTAACTTATTCGCTTCAACCGGCTCCCATAGATAGGCACTGGCGCCGCACCGGCAGCATTCTTAGTGGCATGTGTGCAAAAACAAAATAAACAGTTTAATTAACTTAAAGAAAAAAGTTAATATCAGCAAGAAATTGGTGATACTGATATTATACGTAATGTATAAAAAAATATTTCTGTATATGAAGACAAATACAACAAAATTTAAAATACTATGAATTTTTATTTCGCAGTTTTATACTGAATTTTTACATTTTACGGTACTGAATGTGGAGTATATGTGATGTATTATTACAGTTTTTTAACCGCCTTTTAATTCGGCCGCTTGCATGCGATGCACGCAATGAACTCCGGTCAGGCGCGGCCCTGCATGTTAGGCGATTTTTTAAAATAAATTTCCATTTTTTTATTTTTGTTTAGAGTTTTAAGTTTCATGAATTTAATATTTAAATTTAAATATTATTAGATGACATTTATTATCTAATAATTACAGTTGCAATCGGATTATTTAAAATAGTTTGAATTTTCACATAATAATAATAGTTTCAAATTAGATTTAAAAAGGTTTGTATTAATTATTGTAACATTACGTAACAATTTATTATATGTTTTACTTCAGTGGTATGTCTTTAAAACGAAGTTGTCTGGTACGGAAGGGAAGCGCCTTAAACGGCTGAAGGAAATATTGGAAGGGGTAGATACCAACTACATTATTACTTCATTCTATGCATGAACCGTCGCCTCACCAACTTCTCATAGCTCTGCCTCTATCTTTAGTCCTGCAAGTACCGCTATTACAGCATTTTTATTAGATACTACTTCGAATTCTAATGATTTTGACAGTACTTTTATTACTGCATCTCTTGCTAACTGCTGCTATTACTTCTTCTTATATTGGCTTTGCATCCACTGTTACCTTGGTATCATCATCTAGCTCTGTCTTTAATTTTTCTTTTACGTTTACTAACTCAGCAAACAATGATGTTAACTCTGCCTCCATTGTAACAGCCTACAAAAAAAAGCATCTAAGTAATAGTCCGCATCAACCTGTGTTAGTTTTTCCAAAGCGTACATTTGGAAGTCAGAAGAGATCATTTTGTCTGCAGTGACAAAATGATCACAACAAGCTGTTTCCGTGGGTGCATTACAACGAATGAAACGATACAGTTTTATGCTACTATTGTATGTTAATGGAAATGCATAATTTATCGTCTTCAAAATGCAGCGAGGATTTTTTCAAAAAAATTGGATTTTCTAATTGGAAAAAGGGCTTATAAAAATTCCAGAAACACCAAAATACTCTTTCTTATTAAGAAGCCATCGAGAAGGTTATAACTATTCCTTCAACAACTAAAGATATTGGTGAACTTCTCAGCAAAACTCATTCTATATATAGAGCAATGTTAATAATAATAATCACGAGTATTCAGTTTCTCGCCAGACAAGGTATTGCTCTGCGTATTACAATACAGACAAAGAATATATAGAGTTTAGTTCGAACTTTTCTCAAATACTTAATCTCAGAAGCAAAGGTAATCTCGCTATAACTAAATGGATGAGAAAGTCACCAGACAAATTTACAAGTGCAACTACCCAAAATTAAATTCTGCAGATAATGGGTCTCACTATACTTAGAAAAATTACATTCAACATTTCTGGAAAATGGATTATTATTATGGTAAATGAAACCACAGATCAGTCCAACACTGATCAAATGGTGGTTTTCTTGCGATATGTAGATGAAGATGACTTGAAAGTGCATGAAGTGTTTGTCGGAGTTTACAGTATGGAAAACACATCTGCTGAAAGTATTACTGCAACTATCAAAGATGTTCTTATATGAATAAATCTTTCAATTATTAATTGTCGCGGTCAATTTTATGATGGTGTCAGCGTCATGATAGGTTGCAAGTATGGAGTTGAAAGAGAATAAGTGACTTCGAACCTAAAATACTATATTCACATTGATATGGTCACGCTTTGAACTTAGCTGTACAAGATACGCTTAAAGCTATCAGCATCATGAGAAATGCTCTGAACACTGTTCATAAAATTACAAAGTTGATAAAAATTCTCCCGTGACGCGTATGTCTTTTTAAAAAGGCAAAAGAAAATATACTCAATGTGGCACCAAATATTTGTATACTTTGTTCTACACGCTGGAAGGTAAGAGCAGAATCATTTTATTCCATATCTGAAAACTTTGAAGCTCTACAAGTTGCTCGGGAAGAAGCTAAATTTAAGACAAAAGACAGTGAGATTGTTGCTCGAATAGGCGGAGTTGCAGCACAAATGAACAAGCTCCCTTTCTTGTTTGGAATTGAACTGGGCAAGACTATTCTATGCATGGTAAACAATTTTTCAAAAAGTTTTCAACTGGTTACACTATTGGTTACTGAAGGTCAGATAATTGTTGAAAGAACTTTGATTAAATTGAAATCTATCCGGTCTGAAAATTCATTTGAGCTATTCTGGAACCGTATTGAAATCAAAAGAAAATTGCTTCAACTAAAAAAACCTGCTTTGCCCCGCCATTGCAAAGTACCTCGTTGTTTTGAAATAGATAAGCATCAGTATTAGCTGAAATTCTAGTTTTAGTCTAATTCTAAATTTTCAAAAAAATATATTTTAAAGCTATAGAAATGAGTAGTATTCAATCTAGATTTGAAGAACAAGGATACTTAATGCTTCAAAAGATAGAATCAGTACTTGTAAATGTTTCATCTGAAGATAGTTCATTAAATAAAGAAGTTCGCGCTTTCTATACTACAGATTTGAATGCTTCAAGACTGCATGCACAATTAAAAGTTATGCACGAATCCACAACTGAACCATTGGACACTCTATAAAAAGACCTTAATTTTGTCAAGTAAAATATGAATGGATAAGCCTCAATGTTATTTATTTAATAATTACGACTGCAGTGTATCTCAAATTGATTAACATATGTACTACAATGCGTATTTGTATGCTAATATAACACATAACTTTTTGTGTTTTACAGAGAAGCAAATAAAGTTAAATAGGAATCATTAGCAAAAATTAGGAAGTTGATAAAACTTATACTTCTGATACCAGCAACAAACGCTAGTAGCGATAGTGCTTTCAGCACACTACAAAGAATCAAAACTTGGTTAAGAAGCATCATAAACCATGCATGGTTAAACTGGTGTATGCTGTTAAATATACACACAAAAAATACTAATAAACGGAACATAATAGATATAGCCAATGAATTTTGTAGCCGAAGTGAAGGTAGAAAATCTATATTTGAACAATTTTGAAAAAAAAATCTTAAAACTGCTATAATGTTTTATAAAGGTCTTTTATACTATATAAAACTTAAAGTTTGTAAAAATAGCCAAAATTTGTTTTCCGTTTCTGATTTATATTTTAATTTCCGAATCAGGTACGCATTCGAAAATATTATATTTTAAGGCCGAATTTTACTTCATATCATTAACTTACCTAAACAACTAGAAATTTCATTTAAAAAAAAGTTAGTGTAATACATACAGTATACTATAGAATTCTGAAGAGTTTTATTGTTAAGAGACATCTTATTTGCGCTCCTACTCTTCATAGCCCCCCAGATTAAATAAGTTGTCTATATATATATATATGTATATATATATATATATATATATATATATATATATATATATATATATATATATATATATATATATATATATATATATATATATATATATATATATATATATATATTGGTTTTTAACAGTTAGTAATATATTTGTATATTTTTAAGACTATAAAGTAATATAATAAAGTAATATATATTGCTCTAGTAATTACGCCATATAAAAGAAAAATTGTTTTGTTTAAAAAGCTTTATCATTACAAATTTAATTAAAAATATCAAAATTGTTGTTGTTAAGCAATATTGACATGAATGACGACTGATTGATTTCTACAACTTTAATTCCAGCCGCACGAAGTTGGCAATTTCCAATTCATTCGCGTTACCGTTGTAATTGTTTTCCAGAAATTTATGTTTGAATAGTAAAGTAGTTTTAAAATATCAAAAAAAAAAATTTTATTAAACTAAAATGTAATTTAGTTAAACAAAAAAAGTTTTGCTGTAATATTGTAGTTAATGTGACAAAAAACATTTAAGAACATAAAACATAAAATAGGATCAAACACATAAAAGAACCCTGGAGACCCAGAATAACAAGTAAACAATATTCTTCTATCAATACTCTTTTTTTGTAGGAACATAAAAATAGGTTAATAAAAAAATTGAATTGACTAATTTTGCCTTTTTCCGCTGTAAAACGCGCTCTTTAGACTATTAATTAAATGACTAGGTAACAAATCAAAAACAAGCTTATATTTTTTTTATTTGTTTAAAGAAAGAAAATTTCTTTAGTTTTCTTTTATATAACCCATTGAGTCTTTCATAACCAATAAATCCTTTTAAAGTATATATTAAAGATTTATTGTTTCAATGTCATATTTTGTTGTAAGTAGTTTTATTATTAAGCCGTAAAGCATCAACGACAGCTGCAAACTAATTTTTTTAGGAAATATTTTTTTACTTTTTTGAAATATCTCTCAACTTAGTTTGGTTTTTATTTTAATGCATTAAAATATTACATTAAAATAAATAAAATATACATTATGTGTTTGTACAAAATATTATAAACAAAATGTACAGTTTGTAACAATTTGTACAAAATGCAATGTAAAACAATAACGTACAAGCAGGTAAATGTACAAAATGTAATGATAAAACAATTCTTACAAAATTTAATTTAAATAATGTAAATAAAAATAAATAAAATACATCAATGTATTTGAGTAAAACTGTTAATGTTTTTTCACTTAAAAAATCTGGAAAATTTTTTTTGGACTAATGTTCCGTTAAGTTAACCATAAGATGTAAAAACAGCCCCAGCCCATTGAGAGCACGAAGCTGTTTATGCTTTATACCTTAACACTTTAAGGAAGGCGTGGTATTTTACTACCTCAAAAAAAAATATTTTTATTTTCCACATACACACATTTTTTTAATTTGACCTGTCACTTCATAACATATTTTAGTATCATATAAGGAGGTTGTTAGTATAAAATGTTTTTACTTTACTATCAAATTAACAAAAATATTGAATATTAAAATTTTATTTACGTTTAAGAAGGCTGGAGTATTTTCAAACCCCAATCAAATTATCTGATTGTGTAGTAGAGATAGGAGTAAATACTAAAAAAGGATGTTTAGTTAGATAAGTATTTGTTTGTTTTTTAGTTGTTTTTTAATAGGTAGAAGGTATTATACTTACATTATATATTAAGGCATTGTAACAACTAGATGTTACTGCTTTTGCATATTTTTGTTATTAGGTCACAAACATTAGATTAATAATACAAACTAATTGTTAATGATAATTTGATACAGGAAGCCATGTTTTTCTACAGGAAGCAGATGCTATTAATTTGATAAAAATGATGCGGAAATCGCTCGTGAAAGTCAAACTTTAGATCAAAATATAATTTTAAAATGTATTGATATAACTAGGTGTGGGTATTCCATAGTAGATACTGCTCAACCACAAACATACAACTATTTGTAAATCAACGGGACCAACAAGGATTGCGGTTTGCGGTTTGGATGCTACCTTTAAATTCTTTATAACACCGGAAATGATTAATTTTAACGTCAACTGTATTAATGCTGAGTACTTTAATGTTAATAAGCTTTACTGGGCTTCTTCTATTAGATGTAGTGATACTCGAGTGGAGTTTTTTATTCTAAAAACCAAATAATAAAAGAGCACATAAAGCATATAAAATGCAAAGAGAGAAATTTGTTAACTTGCGACTTTGCATTCAATTCAATAAGAGAGAAACTGGAAATCAAAGGCGTTTTTTAGACGAGTTTGCACTTCTAGCAAATGTAATGGAAATGTTTTGTACTAAATAAATAAGCAACCATAATACAAGTCCCACCTAACTGTTAATAAGCAGTTACATTTATGATGTTAGTTATATTTACAATAATTTAGTTACATTTAGGGGATATTATCCCTGAAAATTTTTCTAGACCAGTGCCCTAACGTTTGGGCAGGGGAGAGGCAAACGTCTTAGGAATTTTTGTTTCCAGGTCTCCAGCACCCCAATTTTTTGCAAAACCTCTCTTTTTGGCATCGATACAAACATACATAAGTTTGGAGTTTGTACAATGCGAGAAAGTGTCGTTTTTGAAATATCACAAAAATCTACGGTTGCCTACGTATGTGGCCTCATGTTCGTGACAGAAAAACTCTTTTGCAATGTGCAGCAAATATTCTGTTTGCTCATAGCAAATTGTTTACAATATTTGCCTTATTTATATTTATATTTGTGTTTTGAATAAATTGTTACAATGATATTTTCTGTTTGTTGTGAATAAATTGTTACAATGAAATCACTTTTATTAAAAAACTAATATTTGTGTTTGTTTTGAATATATTATTTCAATGATATAATTTTTATTTAAAAAATTGATATTTGTGTCAGTTTTTGAATAAATTGTTACAATGATATTACTTTTATTAAAAGAATTAAAGAATGATTTTTTGTTGAATTTGGGTTTGGGTTTAGGGTTGTTATCCCAACTTAAAATTTTATTTATTTATTAAAATAATTTTATGTTGGGATAAAACCTTTTTTCTCTTGGTTTTTAAGAGTTAGTAATATAGTATAAATTGGTTGTATAACATATTTATTCTGAAGCTGATTATTAAACAATTAAATCTAGTTTATATTCTTAAAAATTTAAAAGCATATATATAAATATATTTATTTCACAGTAAAAATCTTATATTAAATTTCTTCTTGCCGTTAAAATTTAATTTCGTTCTTAAGAAAATTTCTAATTTCTTTATAAATTCTTACTCCCCATATATCTATTTGAAGTTTATTATACGATTATCAAGTAAAAAAAAAAAAACAGATATTCGTTTTAGATTTATAGATGGCCTACGTTTTTGGGGTTAAGTTGCTTCAAGAAAACCTAACGGTCTTCTCATAAATCGCATTTAACCAGAAAGTTAACGCCTCTTTTCTTACTAATGTCGCTTATCTGGCCAGAGCCGGCATCAAACATCGAACCTCTTGGTTCTAAACCAGAACTCTAATTTATGGACCAAGACTGCACCACCATTAACTATTAAATGTTATGATATAATTCTCAAAATCAACTCTAAATTAGCCTCGTTTAACTTTTTTTTTTAGCCTTGTTTAACTTGACAAAAACATGGTTTAGTTAGACTACATATAGGTTATAAGTATTAATTTTCCTTTTTTCTGGGAAATTAATTTCATCGACAAAAAATGTTTTTAATTATTGTTTATACAAATATTATGTTGATATCAACAAAAAGTAATTTGCTTTAGCAAACCACGTATTTTTTGTATCAGAATCAAAAAAACTACTTGAGATACAAAAGGAAATAAGGGTTTGAATTAAGATGAATTAAGAATTGAGATACAAAAGGAAATAAGGGTTTGAATTAAGATGAATTAAGAATTGAGATACAAAAGGAAATAAGGGTTTGAATTATGATGAATTAAGAATCGAGATACAAAAAGAAATGAGGGAATTAAACAAAAGTTTAATAACAAAGTTTTTGCTAAGAAAAAGCGGTATTACAAAATTATAAAACTTCCTATATTGATAAAAGCCACTAACAACTTTCAAGATCTACTTAACAAAAGAAAGCTTCTTTCTAACTGGTATTATCAAAATGACTGGACTTATACACCTAATCAAGGATTAATACAGAACATAATATGAGCCTCATCACTCTATTCTAAATCAGTTACAAATTGGCTACATCCCAAAGATACAACTGGTCAGAAAAACATAAGTTTGCAAATATCCCGGATGCTTGTTTAAATGAATATTTTTTGGACAATTCTTAACAATAAGTGTACTTATTTTTTAGACAATTCTTAACAATAAGTGTACTTAGATGGTTGGATTGCTGAAAATATTTACCAATTAGAAACTAGAACTTGATATTGCCTGAAAAGTATAGATCCCAAAGTCGTACTAAAGTTAGCTTTGACAAAACGCATTGACGCAATTAGTAATTTTTTTACTAATCGATGGATTAAAAACTGGAATTCCTTATTAACTACCAAAGTAAACTTACCAACACTCAACTTTAATAGTAAAGTTTATTCACACTTCTCAATTTGGCTAGCGCAGCCATAAATTGCAAATGTTATTAGAAAAGAGGGGGAGGGGGAGGGGTCCTTGTCCCTCTCCGTCGATAACTAGAATATGCATTTTAGATAAATTCTTACCACGAACTTTTTTACTGTGCATGATTTCAATAAATTTGTAAATAATAAAGATTGATGGCTGAATAAATAAATATATAAATATATGACATAACAAATTTCGTTACGGAGTCAAATGACTTTTTGTTTATTTTTTAATAAATTTTTTAAAATAAAGTTATATTAAAAAACACAGTTATGCCATTTTGACATACATTAGCTTATAAATATGATTAATTAATATATGTAGTATAATAGACTTATAATATATATAGTATAATGTATAGTATAATACAGTTTAAAATAGAATTCCATACACTCAGAAAATAAAAAAAATCGTATTCATCGTAAAATAAAATTTAATATAAAAATTATAGGATTACTTTTCTTAAAAATGATTTAATAATTTAACAAATTTTAAAATATTTAAATATGTTAAATCATTATATTATAAATTGTATTGAAATAAAAGAATAATTGTATTGTATTATTGTTATTAAAAGAATAAAGTTTTTTAAGTTTTGACGATCATTCTACATTAAAAGTTAATACGCTTTTTATAAATTCCATCGAAGAAATAATAATAAAATTAATACTCAGTCTTATAATTATATAACGATCTATTTATTTATAATAAATTAATAATTATTAATTTTTTGAACATAGCTTTAAAATAATTGCTCAAAACAGTTGCGATTTTTCACGTCATAACGCTCTTAGCTAACGTTGACCATAAAACGCAATATATATATATATATATATATATATATATATATATATATATATATATATATATATATATATATATATATACACACTCACACTCACACACACACACACACACACACACACACACACACACACACACACACACACACACACACATATATACTTAAACTTCCTTATATTCTCATTAAAATGCCAAAAAATACTTTAAAGATTTTTTTTTTATATTTATTTCAAAATGTAAAGAGCTTATGTATATTCTTTGACCGATGAAAAAAAAATAAAAGTATTGTTAAACATTTATTTTGTTTTACTTGAACCATGTTAAAAACGTGTTTTAACATTATATTGTTTCTGAGTGTTGTCATAATAGCGTTTAATAAAGTTGTTTCCGTCCTCGTAGATGACGATTTTACTGCCCGAGTGAGATTTTTTTTCAAGTATTTATATTATAAAATAGTTTAATCGCAGTTTAAGAAAAATGAATAATAAAAATGTTTGTTAGAACAGGATGATACGACAAAACTAAACATTACTTTGTGATGTTACTGTTGATATGTGATAGAAAAAAACTTTTGTCTTTTTAATTAAACATTCCGATACTGGCCTTTTTAATAAAACATTCCGATACTTGTCTTTATAATAAAACATTCCATTGGCCTTTTTATTAAAGAACTCCGGATGCTTGTCTTGTTTAAATAACATTCCAATATTAGTCTCGTTCATTTCGGTACTATTTCCATCCATTCCAATACTTTTTTTTTAGTTGATTTTGATGCTATTCTTGACCATTCCAATATTGGTCTGGTTTTTTTCGGTACTATTCTCATTCGATATAATTGGTGGTATTTTAATTCGATACTTTCATACTAATTTATCTGGAGCTAGCCCAATCTTATCTTTAAACAGCACAGTTTTGTTTGAAATTAAATACAAGAGTTGAATTATACCCTGTCTTCTTGTTAGGGTTAAAGAATAATTATTCGAATGCAAAACTTGCGCTTACAAAATTGATTGTTAAATAATTATCATGTAACTCTTAGAACTCAAACATGTTAAATAAAAATTTTTTTAATTATATTAAATTTTACCAAAAAAACTTTAATTGTAGGGGAAAGTCGGGTAGCCCCGGACTGTGGGTAACTCAGGACACTTAATGTACAGCTTTAACTAAAAAAGCTATGCGATTTTAAATACTATAAAAATATTATTTGAGTAGAAATATGTTATACGCAAATATCTATCATAACTCGCTGAAGCGGTTGGCTAGGGAGTTCAAGATATTGTTTCTGACCACCAGAAGTATGATCGGGTGGTAATGGATACATGTTTGGAGGGTGGTTCCGGACAACTTAATCTATTAACAAATTAATGAGCAACGTTTTTATATGAATAATAATACATTTAATACAATACACAAACCCATAATAGTAATTCATTTAATTCCAATAAAAAGACCTAAAATTTGAAAAAAGTGTTTTTAAGTGATTTTTTTCATTAGTATGAAGCTAATGTTTATATTTCTAAATGATGACATTTTCAGAGGCGATTTTGAAAGGCAATTTTTTTAAAAATGTGTTGAGAACAGTCCAATGCTAAATACTTATTCATCATATTTGTGTCACACTTGTAAAAAAGAGGTAACATCATGGTTAAACTATGTGTCTGGGGCTACCCTACAATTTTGAAACATGCCTTTTTTCTAATATTGTTTCTTTTATTATGCAGTCGCGGTGTAGTGGTGTAGAGTTAAATATTAATTTTTATAAATTTATAGTTAAATTATATTTAAACTTTTATGTTGTATACTTTGACAAAATTTGGTTTTAGGTTTTAAAAGCTTAAAGCTTTAGGAAAATGCAAGACAGAAATAACAAAGAAACAGAAGCCAGGTTGAAAAAAAACTGGACAATATATAAAACAACTAAACTAAGTTAAGCAAAATCTTCTTTGCTTTTTCAGTCCATTTGCTTAAGTCGTCTCGATTATAACTTCCCGAGGAAATCGCGTCTACCGACACCAGAGAGCGGATGTTTATAAATTATTTATTATTTGTTTTTGGGAACTAAACAATTGTTGTAAATCAAAATTTTGCAAAAAAGGTTTAAAAAAACTCACTATTTATTCAACATAAACACACACGATTAAGACATCATTTATCACCAATTAGCGCAAAAGAAATCCTGAAATAATGCATTCAAAAATAACCTAAACAAAATATGCGAGAATTTTATTATTAGACAATAAATTTATCCCACTCTTTTTTGATTGAAAACTTTTAATCAAAGTTCAATTAAAGCAAAGAACATGAATAAAAATTGTGTGGTAGAGATTGTGAATATGCCAAATCATTTAAACCATTGAAATAAATATTATTTATTAAACATTTCATTTATCGATTCAAATTCGATATCTTGCCCCCACTCCTCCCTGAAAAAAAAATCAAAATTTTTTTCTTCTTACATAAATTTTAGGTGTGAAAAAAAAATATCTCGCGTAGATAGAGTGGCGTAGTTAAGGAAAAGCGGTTTTAAGGAATTCTCGCCCGAATATTTAAACCTTGATAAATTTATATATAAATTTACGTCTGCTCGACGTTCAGCTGACATCCTGAAGTCTGTGTTCACTAGGAATGGACTTTTAACACTTTGCATACTTTTTATTTTATTTTTTTTAATTAACACATTATTAAACTTTTTTTTTTTCCTGACATACTAGTGGAAATATAAGTTAGAGTTTTTATTTATTATTTTGTTTCGGTACTAGTAACAGATAAAGTTTTTGTGTTTTCGTTTACAATACAAATAGTAATGTTATTATCGTAAATCAAACAATTGTTATATATTAAATTTAATTATTATATATTATTATCGAATACGAAATGCTATAATAACTAATGTTGCATTTTAAACGAAAACAAAAATTTTTATGCATAACCATTCTTCTTACATATTTATTTTCCGAGATATTAAGGTGCTTGAAGGAGACAAACTTGTCATAGAGCACTGCTAAATTTAAAATAACAATACTATTAATATAGTTTAAATTTTTTATATATAACAAAAAAAAAACTAAAGAGTACGGAAGCCTAAAACTTGTACTTGGTATTTAAAAATTCTAAACATTATACAACTCAATTCGAGAAAAGAGAAAACTCCTTGGTTTATAAAATATCCTTAGCTCTTTAGTGCCAACACACTTATATTGTAAAATTTTTTTTTATAAACAACATTATATTTCTAATTTACTTCTTTTTCCTATTTTTTCCCATTAAAAACCATTAAAATATGGTTTTATGGCAATTTTTTTTATGGCAAAGTTATATCCAGTTGTTTTATTCACGAGTTTGTTATCTTGAATAATAACTTCTACTTCTTTGATGCTTGTAAACGGAAAAAGTGTTATTCAAAAGTAATGTTTGGAAAATATGCTCGTAAAAACCATTTTAGCTACGAAATTAGGGAACATATCACTAAATCATT
>NC_061168.1:27208530-27218530 GCF_022113875.1 Hydra vulgaris
CTCTTACACATAATACTGTTATTATATAAAAACAATATATATTTTTTTCTATTCATTGTTTTTTTATTTAAAGTTAATGTTTAGGGGACCTATGCTACTGTTTTTAAAGGGAAGAGTCGTTTAACTGACACTATAGTTGCTTTAAAAGAAATTCGTCTTGAACATGAAGAGGGTGCGCCATGTACTGCAATTCGGGAAGGTTGAATCTATTTAAAATTTCTTTATTAAAATCAAAAAGAATTCTAACTTTTTCATTACACATAAATATTAAAATTAGCTGAGACAAAGTATGAGTGGCTACACTCTAAGCAAAAATCTGTTACATACAACAAACTGTATCTGTCGCTATTGCACCAACGGATTTTCCGTTATGTTATCAGATTAAAATTTTAATGGATTGAAGTTCATTGATATTAGTCTGTTGAAATTACGAATTTATTCCTGTTTGTGCAACCAACAACTACTTAAAATAAAGAAATTATTACACTAGGCTGCTTTTGCTATTTTGGTAAAATAAAGCATTTACTACGTCATCGTATTGAATAATTTATTATTCCCTTTTATTAAAATTAAAAAGAAAATAAGCCAGATAGAACTGAGATTTCATTACAAAATAGTACTTATTTTTTAATATATGCATTATTTTATTATGTTATTTTATTATCAACATCTGATACAAGCAGTACTACTTATACAAACTAACCATATCGGGAGAGATTTTTTAGCAAGCTTTAAAAATCTTAATTTTCAAATTGAAAACTAATTAAATATTTATAATAAATTAATTCAATATAGAAACTTTTAATTACAATAAAAATTAAAAAAATTAAATAAAAATATATAAAGTTTTTTAATGTATATTTTATTAATACAGTTATTATATTCAAGGTCAAAAAACATTTATATAAAAAACACAGACATGTATGCAATTGTTACTATACTAGGTTTCAATTTTTAATATTTTTGTGAATTCATGTGTGTGCGCATTTCAGTTCTAGCAACCTGTTGTTGATTATTTATAGATAAACCTTAAAACACAACAAGAAAATATTGAATATAAATAATATACCATAATAAAAAATGGAAATAAATTTTTACTAATAACCCTGTAAGAAACATTTGTTGCTAATTCTTTATTTCTAAATTGCTAATAAAAATTATGTTATTTTATTAGTTCTATATTTCAATGTATTAAACAAAAATTAAATGCGCTATAAAAGGTAACCTTACCTGCTATGTGAAAGGTTCTAAAACTTTTTCACACATCAATAGTTGTTAATTTTTATACACATCAAGAATAAAAGAAAAAAAAGATTTACCTTTTTATTTAGTAATAACAAACATGTTAAAAGTATTAATATTAGAATTTAAATTAAAAAAAAGTCTCACATTTTTATTTAATAATAATAAACACATTAAAGATATTAATATTAGAATTTAAATTTAATACCTCATGCCTGAATGCCACATGTCTAAAGCAGCAAGTTCTATACAAATATAAACAAGCAATATATAAACTTAGTTGCAACGAACATAAAAAGTTGCAAGTAAAAAAATAAAAAAAGTTTTACAACTAATTTAAACTTACAGTGTGATATAGCATGACGCATGTCTAAAATAGTAAATCATAAAAGCATATACAAACTTAAATATGCAAATTATAACAATCCATATATAAACTTTGCTTTAACTAGCCTAAATAAATACCCATAAAAAAAATGCAAGTAAACATTTTACAACTGATTTATTTTACAACTGATGAAATTTACAGTGTCATAATGCATGCAATGTGTCTAAAATTGCAATATATAAAAGCATATAAACTAACTCTATGTAAACATAGCTGCAACTAACCTTAAAATTGATACCCATCAAAAGAATTTTAACATTTTTAATTTTATAACTGATTTAAATTTATATCGTAAGTTACTACATGTCATGTCTAAAATAGAAAATTATACAAGATTATATACAAGTAATATAGTCTATTATAGAAATAATTAATCAACTAACCCTTTAGTTTATGTTATTTGTAATTTCGAAGTTTAACAATCTTTGAAATTACAAATGCCAGAGTGTAATTTAAACTGTATCTATTTGCTTTCTCTACTAATATTTGGTAGAAAAAGCAAATGGATAAACATAATTTAAATAACACTTTTTTAATTTTTTTAAATATCTTCACATTTAGTCAAAATGTGATGCTATTTAAAAAATGGCAAATTAAACTTACTGCAACAAACCTTTTATTTACGATTTAAATGTGGTTTAAGAAAAACGCCTTTTAAAACTTTATCATTTATAAATAAATAACTATAATATATTGACAAATCTAAATCAAACAAACAAGATTTAAAAATATAATCTACAGAGGAAGCACTTCATAATTTTTTATGGAAACCCATTTTAATAAAAAGTTCAGTTATTTTTCAACTGATTTGAATATTTAATGCATTGAATTAACAAAATTTCAAAGAATCTGTTATAGTTAATTTTATTCAGTTAATTTTGTGATTTTTGGTTACAAATTACTTTGTTAATTTAACGGAAAAAAGCAATCCGTTGCTTTTTTTGGCGGATTGTTTTTAGAGTGTAGATTTAAATTTAATTAACTAGCTTATTATATATTATAAGACTTTTATCAACTTAAAATATGTTAAATTATTATAAAATCTTGAGTATGTTAAATACTGCAGACCAGAGAACCCATTAGGTTTGATAGCATGTCACCTGGGATACGGGGCTGTTAATTTAAGTTAATTGTTTAATTTTTTTTTTTTCTTAATAAAGTGCAAGATCTAATCGAAGGGATTTTTAATATATACTAAGTTTTTGATGATAACTTTATTCTGGTTAGAGACAATTTCAACTTGCTTTACACCATAAAACTCATCTAGTTGTTTTTAAGATTCTTTAGTTTTAAAAAAATGTTTCTGTCCACAGAGTCTTTTCCATGCAATCCAGTTCTAATTGTAAAAAAAGTTTTTTTATTACATTGTCTGATAGTACAAGCAAGATTTAAAGTTCCATGATTGTTTTAAGAGAAAATTGTTTACTACTTCTGTTACACATTGAATTGTGTGCATTCACTCAGAGATGATCCTTGTGTTTTTAGTTTAATTGCCCCATTTTGAAAGTGATCCTTGTGTTTTTAGTTTAAATGCCACGTTTTTAATACATTCAATTTTTGTTTTTTGTTTATTTTTAATTAGTGATTGTCTATTTGTTTTGAATATTCTTCTAATTGTAAACCGTTATCTATTAAGCTGTCTACACTAGCAGCTTGTGTACACTGATAAGAAACTCCACATCCAGTAACAAGAAAGCCACTACTGCATATATTTTTAGGTACTTTCGGCTCATTAAATTTTGGAATTGTGACACCCAAACATTGATCTGAAGAATATTTTATGTTGGCCCAATCAATCTAAAACATTTTAAAATAAAAAAACTTATGTTAAAATATACAAACAAATATACACACATTAATGCATAATATTGCATAAGTTTTGTTGTTTCCATGTTTACACAATGTTTGCACAAGCTTATATGGCTATAAATATAAAAAGTATATAAGTATATTCTCTAAACTTTAAACACTAATTTTTACTATACTTAAAAAGTAATTATGCAAATAGCATATAAATAAAATAACTGGTTTAGTAAAACTAAGATATGAACACAACTGCTTCCCAAAGAGGAGATAAAAGTAAGTAAAAAGTCAATGAAAAGAATGAAACAAATGAATGAATGTGTTATCAGTAAGAAAATCCAAGGAGACACTCCATTAAAGCTAATGGGCTTTCTGATCCACATTGTAAATTATTCCGTGGCGCAAATCTCTATTGAAATTTTTTTGGGAATTTGTTATAATTTTTTTTTATTTCTTATTAAAATTTACATTTAAGAGACTTGTTTTAAGGATCACTTATTAATGTTTACTATAAGAACATTTTTGTAACATCTTAAAAATGTTTAAATTCTTTGAATTGAATTTAAAAGTTTTAAATGAATATATAAAAATTAAGTTTAGTTGCTCTTAAATTTATTATATATAGCAGTTTATTATAAGATAAAACTATAATTTATATAATATAAACGAAATATAATAAAAATTAGTAATAAAAAAAAAAAGTTTTGTAAAAAAAAAAATGTAAAAATGAAGTTATATTTACTAGACTATTTTTATTTTTTGATACAAGTTCATTCAAAACTTGACTCATATGTTACATATATCTTTTTAGTTTCAATTCTTAAAGATTTAAAGCATGCAAATATTGTGACACTTCATGATATCATACACACACCAAAATCATTGACGCTGGTTTTTGAGTATTTAGTAGGTCCTTTAATTTCTATTTTTGTTATTTTTACTTTCTAGTTTTTGGTTCTTTAGTGTATGTATATTTTAATGAGTTAGATTGCAATAAATTCAAATCAATCAGTTACAATTAATAGAAGTTTTCAATTTATTTAATTTTTATAGTTTTAGTATAAAATTGTTTTTTAAATTGTTATTAACTTAGTAAATGGGTCCCTTTACTTAATATAAATTTCTGAAAACCTAAGTTAATGAATAACTCTATGCAAAACAATGAAATTTTTTTTAGTTTTTAACATTGCAACAAACACTAAAAAAACTTAATAGTAATTAAGAACTTAAACTTAAAAAAACAGGATTTATTTGATGTTTATATGTTTGGCATTTGAGGGTACATGTTTCAGTACATACATTTGCTGAGAGTTTAATTTTGGCAGGTGGTATCTACATATAAAGGTCAAATATTATTTTTCTTTTGTCTGAAGAATGTCAGGATTTTTAAAATAGCTACTTTATGTTTAAAATATTATATTCCCTATTCTAAGAGTTTCCAGGTTGAGATGAGTTAGACAAGCTTAATAATCTATATTTCATATTGGTCGTACAAACTTTGTTGCTCTTTTCTATGCTGAGTATTTAAAATCTGTCTTTTTTTGAAAGGGGTTTCAAACAGATGCGCAATATTCTGAAAGAGGTCAAACTAATGTTATATTTGACAAAAATAGACTCTCCAATACCTCAATGTCTGCTTAAGCATGCCTATGATTTGTTTTTATTTGAGGCGTGTCTGATGTGCTCATTCCATTTTAATTTATTGTTTAAAGTTACAATTTACAATTAGGTTTTGCTGAGGTTTTGTTGTTTCAGGGTTACAAACAGCTTAAATATCATTTTTTTTTTATAGGGAGATAATTTTTAAGGTTTTTGTTAGGTTTTTAACTAAATTTTATGACTTTCCACTTTTCATTATTGAAAGACCTGCTTGGGTGATCTACTAGGATATCAAGATTGGTTTGAATATACAATAATAAGTGCTCTTATCTTTGTCATTGTTGTTGGTACTTTCACATTCTTGTCATTCCTTTCTAGTCAGGTGGATACATGTGCTGATGCATTTGGTACTCCATTTGGTACTCCATTTGTTACCTTCGCTTAATCAGAATAAACACAGGTAATGGTTTTACTTGCATTTAAAGGGTCCTTGTAACACTTTAAAATTAAAAAGGATGTAAAAACTTGATTTCGGAATGTTTTACATTGTGTAAGCTGCTTCGAAAAAAAGCAGCTTGAGTATTATTAAATTGAGTTCTACTGTGAGCCAAAAATTTTATTTGTGTTTATTAGAAAATTATTCCATTTGAGTTAGTGGTTTTAATAACTCTCCTGATGTTTTTTATGTAGGCTATAGGCATTTGCATTAAATTTATGGATATTTTGATATAAAAAAAGTTGTTTATCAAAAAGAGAAATGAATAATATGACTTTGATAAATGATTTGGTTTTAATTAGTTCATACATTTGAGTAGTTCATACATATAGTAGTAGTTCATCCATGGTACACCACACCCTAATAGAAATATTTCTTACGAAAAAAAAAAGTACACCAAAAACGGATTACGTTTTCAAAATCACCGTACCTTATTCTGTTATGACCTAGATTTTGAAAATATTCTGTCGATATCTAAAAAGGGCGTTAAACAAGCTGGTCCAGAATTTTTAGTATTTAAGATAGTTAACTATTAGAAACGGTGATTTCATAAAATTTTGTAATAATCATACTGATGCAAAATAAGAATGTTTTAAAAAAAATTGCGATGATCGGAGACTGGAAACAATATTAAACCTAAAATTTGGGTCGTTGTGTCCTATATTTATTTTCAAAATAAAAAAATTTTTTTTTTTTCATAATATCTTTAACTAGGTTAAAATTAATCGACAGATTTAAAATTTCATACAAAGTTCTCTTCTCGTTTAATAGTTATTGTTTTTAGTTTTTTATTTCCCAATTAACTCCAAAAAATAACTTTAAAAGGTCACAACTTTTAAACGGCATATTTTTTTGGAATGATATTTGTCAATAAATTTTGATTCTAACAAAATTAAAAAGAAAAAAAAAGTCATAAACATTTTAAGGGCGTTATGTTAGGGGCATGTTCTTAGAGTTTTAATATGATTGGGTCCGATCACTGGGACGCAATAAAAAAAAAGATTTTAATTTTTTGTTGTGGCTTTTAGTGATATTTATTATAACGAGTTAATAATCTTTTCACAATAAATTATATATATAGTTAATCAGTAAGACTTTCAGAAAAGAAAGTATGACGAGAGTTATATGTAGCAATAGCTTTATGCAATCTTTTCGAATAATTTTTGTGACATTTGGATACCTTGAAACTGTTTTCCCAGAACTGACTAAAATTTTGATGAACAGATGCAGAGGTTTGTTTGCTCCAATAGCCTAGACCTTTTTTTGGATAATCACTTGACATCATTTTTAAAAATTCTACTGTATGTTTTACTAAAGCGTGTACTTAAGGTGATACTCTTAATCCAGCAGTACTTAATCCAACAGTACTTAATTTACAGTAGGCTTCTTGAAAATCTTTTACTTTTATTTCGTAGTCGAGTTCTAAGTCATCACTAAAAAACTTAAACTTCTCTCAAGCATTTAAATGCCTTTAGTGTGGAGGAAAGATGTTCATTATTATCTATTGAAAAAGACTTGATCAAATCGTTCAAAATATCTATATTATCAAGAAGTTTTAAACTTTGTCCTCCCTTAAATTGCCCACCATGAAGCTTTGGTCTTTTAAAGCTAAGTTTTTCATTCCACTCCTCTGCTTTGAAACAAAATTATTTAGATTTTGTATATTTATCAAGATAATTAAAAAGTTTGTTGGTGTTTCCACTGAGTAGGTGTAGTTCCATCGGAGCAAGAAGTTTTATAACCTTTGTTTCATCTGGTAAATCAATAATTAGTTGGTCTACACAGTTATGATAGGGTACTGCAGATAACTTTGATTTTTTAACTTTGTTTCTGCAAGTATTTTTGTAATTATTAGCTGATGATCTAATCATTCCAAGTGTTCTATGTTCACCTTGAAATTCAAAATTTTGAAAATCATGTTTTCTAGCTATACAGTAAGGGCAAGGATGAGTTTAGGTTGCAGTTTCTATTCCAAAAAAAATATTGGCCAACTTTATATCGAAAGCACAAAAATATTTAATACTGTTTAAATTAATAAAATTGATTACTACTTTCATATTTGCATAAGATTCTTTTAAATTTTCTCCAAGTTCAATAATAATGAGTTTATCAACCCCACCATATTTGTATTTTTCTTTACATATGCCTTACTCATAACTGAATTTTTTTACCTTTTGCAACTATCTAAGATGTTTAAACTAATTTTCAAAAATCCAGCTCCTCCATCAATGCCAACTTACAAAATGTACTCACTTAAAATATTTCTTTTTTTGACAATATTTTCTACCAGTCCGAATATCTTTGCAATAAGCCATCACCTTTTCACCCTCATCAAATTTAACAGATCTTAGGTCAAAGTATTTATTTAAAATGGCATCATCTTCAATCAGTTTGTTTCTTGTATTTTTTTCAAATGATTTGCGACCTTTCCAACTTCTAAAAATACTTGAAACTTTATCACCTTATGTGTTACTGAGACCACATGCATTTTTTAATTTGTTTGCTTCATTTGTAGGTATCGGTGAATCAGTAAACAATGCTTTGGGAGAAGTTTTTGGTAATTGTGGTTCTGCATGTTGCAACCTTAATTAAATTGCTTTGTTTTTCAAACTTTTGTTTAAGTGTTTTGGAACATCTACAATATAAAATTTGTTATTACTTTGGAATTATTAATATAATTGAGTTTTAATAGGAACTTAATAATGAATTAATATTTTTTTACCTTCATCTAGTTGCTTCATTAGGTTTTCCCTTTTTTTTCGTAATACAACAGGTGTGGGCTAATCCTGGTCCAATTACATTTAAACATCTTTTACAAACTTTAACTGGTCCAGGAGAGAGTAAAACTTTCATATTGAGTTTTGGTCTTTCTCTTTTTTCTATATTTGATCCACGTGTTAAATTACTACTAGCAGTAAGGAAAATATCACATTGGCAAAACTGTTGGTTTCTAGTAAGAATAGTTTCTTTGATCTTAGAGAAATCAAATTGTTTACATAAAAACTATATTGGTGTTACCTTTTTCCATTTTTACTAAATTAGTTCGACATCTTCCACAAATTCCATTTGGAAAATGGTTATCATTTAAATTAATATTGTCAATGAAATATTTTTGAATTCTCAATAAAACTACACTTTCTTTTTGTATTTTACTCAAATTTTTTCCTTTTTCGATGCAAATTAAACTAACTTTACTCCTACTTTGGCTGTGACCTTGAATAAGGCATTTCAAAAGTGAAATAATAATATTTAAATTTTCAAAGCGCAACTAACGATATTACAAACGCAACAAAACACAAATACAATAATGCATAAAAATAAAAACTCGTTAAAGCTAAAACTGGTTATTAATTAACCAATTTCAAATATTTTAGCAATAAAGAATGATTTTGAGATTTAAATTGACTTGATACAAATTAAAATAGTAGTTTGTAAAAGTAAAATGTAACATTTTACAAACTCGCTTTGGTAAAATATACAGAAGAATATTTAAAAAATTCTGTATATAATTTATTGTGAAAAGTTAGTTTGTAAAATATGAAACAGTTATTATTAACTTGTTATAATAAATATCACGAAAAGCCACAACAAAAAACTAAAATCTTCTTTTTATTTATGTCTTTGTGATTGGACCCAATCATATTAAAACTCTAAGAACACGCCCCTAACGTAACACCCTTAAAACGTTTTATATATATTTATTAGAAGCAAAATTTATTGACAAATTTTAAATATCATTCCAAAAAAATATCCCGTTTAAAAGTTGTGACCTTTTAAAGTTATTTTTTGGAGTTAATTGGGAAATAAAAAACTAAAAACAATAATAACTTTTAAACGAGAAGAGAGTTTTGTATGAAATTTTAAATCTGTTGATTAATTTTAACCTAGTTAAAGATATTATGAAAAAAAATTTTTTTTATTGAAAATATACATGGGACACAAGGACCCAAATTTTAGGTTTAATATTGTTTCCACTCTCCGATCATCGCAATTTTTTCTAAAACATTCTTATTTTGCATCAGTATGATTATTACAAAATTTTATGAAAGCACCGTTTCTGGAAATTATCTATCTTAAACACTAAAAATTCTGGACCAGTTTGTTTAACCCCCTTTATATTTTTAGATATTGACAGAATATTTTCATCATTACAGAACAAAGTACGGTGATTTTGAAAATGTAATCCGTTTCTGGTATACTTTTTTTTTCGTAAGAAATATTTCCACTAGGGTGTGACACACATGCAAATATCTTTACATACCTGACTTAAAGAGAAACTAATATTTTCTTTTATTGTTTTCTTTTCATCATTTTTATTATATTTTGTTCATGTTCTTGTTTATTTTCTCTGACAAAATATATAATGATTGGTTGCTCCTTTTTAAACAGGTCTTGTAAATATTCAAAGACATTAATGTCCAACAATTATTTTGAACCCAAAAAATAATAAAATGATAACCTTGATTGTCATT
>NC_061168.1:27223530-27263530 GCF_022113875.1 Hydra vulgaris
TTTTTATCTATTAGAAATTATTATTTCTGAAAACAAAATTTAGCTATCCTTATTAATTGAAATATTCATCAACAAAAAAAAAGGTCATTAGTTATTTTGATACTTGGCTATTAAATGGAGTGTAAAAATATTTATGAAAAAGAAATTATTTATATTCTAGCAAACATGTGAATATTTATTTAGACCTTGTTCAGGTATTGGAAGTACGTCAACAAGCCGTATTTCTATGAAGTTATAAGTTCTCAGTTCTAAATTTTTGATGCGTAATTATTAAGTTTTAACCTTTTTAATCAAAAAATTCAGAAAAAATATGTAAAGATTCCTTTAAAATTAGTAAAGTGTGAAAAAATCAACAATAAAAAAATTAATTTTTTTTTTTTAATTATGTAGCGAGCTCATTTAGACTTTATTAGTTTTATTCAGGTATAAGAACTACAGCAATGACCAGTAGTTTTATGTAGTTATAAGTCATCCATTGTTTTAAAGTGCTGCGTAATTTAAAAAAGTAATATTTTTTTTAGTTTAAGAAAACAAAAGGATAATAAGCGAAACATGCTGTATAGCGAAACAAAAGGAAAAGTTTAATTTTATTTAACAACATTTTTAATAACTTAATTACATTTCATTTACAAGTTTGTACACTCAAAATAAGCTATATAAAATATATGTAATCAAAATATAGCTCTTGCAATATTTTGCAAGATCTGATTTGGTATTTATAAGAATTATAGAAAAAAAGTTTCTTTTTTAATGCCAGGTTTAAGTAGTTTATGGGTTGTGTGTGGTAGTTTATTTTTGGTGCCAGGTTTAAGTAGTTTATGGGTTGTGTGAGGTAGTTTATTTTTAAAAGCCAGGCTCAAGTAGTTTACAATTTGTTTGGTAGAGTGATTTATAGTGAGAACGAACTATCTTATTTATTATCTTAACTTTAATTATCTTAACTATTCTTCATAAGAAGTTTTGAAACTTGTTTTTTAACAATATTTCTTAAAGCTTTTAATCTATGACTTTTTTAACCTAAATAAGCTTACATTACAATAACTATTTTGTGATATCTTCAATAGTTTTTGTATGATATCAATTTTTATGAGGTGTTTTTTTTCTTTGGCCCAATCAACCTTACATTTCCTATCCAATAAGTGAACAGAAATTTTTGTACAGGTTTTTAAAAAAAAGTTTTTAATTAAAGAATTATTCAAATTAATATTTTAATTTGTTAAAGGTATCTAACCCACTGCTTTTCCGCTAAAGTTAGTTATGTAGGTAGTTAGTTTAACACTTTCCACTAAAAGTACATTTGTAGTAAAAATATGTTCTGATGAAATTTCCCCAAATAACCCCGTTATCTCTGTTTTTTGAATTAATTTCTTAAATAAAGTAGTATTGCAGTAAGTCAATTTTGGTATTATAAAAAAACTAATGTTCATAAATACAAAAAGGTAATAAAAAGAGTTTAATGATATCACAAATCACAATGCACTTATGTTACGCATTTTTTATTCACCTCAAGGTCTTCACCTTTATGAGCCTCTCTGTTTGAAATTTAAATAAATTCAATATGGTCATATTTTTAATTAGGGGTGTAGGATGCATATTCTATGAAATGGTAACTGGCCGACCCATGTTCCCAGGTTCTACATCTGACAATGAACTTACTTTAATATTTAAGGTAAATATTTCTAGTACATTCTCTAAATCTCTTTTTAAAATTTTTTTGTTTGACCGGAATAAGTTTCTTTTATAGATGTTAGGCACGCCTAATGAAAAAACATGGCCTGGTATAACAACAAACCCAGAATTTATAGCAGGTTTGTAACAGATTTTTAATTTATTCTTTTTCTAAATTATTGAATTATTGATCATACAATATAAGATGATTACTTTCTGAGACTGATATTCAACCCTCGGAAATAGGGTCGGCATTTTCCAAATTCTGAGGGTTGGATGTCTTACGTTTTTTTTTTTTCCTGATTTTCTGATTGTTTTCATTGCATACAGATCCATTTTTTAAGAGTTAAATTATGAAAATATTGAACTGTTTTTTTTTTCAGGCTAACTCTTTTGTAATGTATCTTTGCAATTAGTTTTTTATTGTGTTTTTGAATTTTGTAGGTCGTTTTCCAAATTATAGACCTGAGAAATTACATAATCACTTACCAAGGTTTCCTATTTACTTCGAATTCTAATTGTCTTATTTTTTACTAGTAACAAAGTTTTGCAATATTAGTACTAAAAAATATTAATATTAAATGATATTCTGAAATAATATTATTAAAAATATTCAAAAATATTCTGAAATGTTAGTATTAAAATTATTTGAAATATTAAAAAATATTTTGAAATATTTATATACTAAAACTATCATCTTAATTTTTTTTTTATTATCAGAATTGAGCTTGAAGGCTTAGATTTGCTACAAAAATTTATTTGCGTATGTATATATTAATTATTTATTAATGTATAACACTTTCGTTATAATGTATATAACATTCAACATAAAGCATTTAACATTTCTTATGCGTTTTTCTATTTAAGTTTGTACCTACAGCACGTATTGATGCTTTTGCAGGAATGAAGCATTCCTACTTTGCTTCTTTAGGAACAGACGTCTTCAATCTAAGTGAAAGTAAGTCAGTTTTAACAATTTTTGTGTGTGTGTTTGTAATTTGATTTTCGGTTAAAAAGTACCAGGGTTGTTCTAGCCAAACTGAAGTCCAAGGCTCGTACTTTTTAACCTTTTTCTAATTCTTGTCATACTGGTTAAAGTTTTAAGTGTTGAACCTTGACAAGCTGCAGCACAGTGAAATAAGTTGAGTGATGCACTTTTATGAGCATAGTCAACTTTAAGGGACAAAGTCAATGATTTATTTATGAAACAATTTTTTTAACTACAGAACTGAAAGTTGAATTACATTACTACTGTGGAAGTGATGTAAATCAATTATATTTTGGATGGCACTGTGTATTTTTAGATGCCACAATGTGTTTTTGGATTTATGATCTTTTTTAAATTATTTTTACTGTATATGTTTATTTTTGATAAATATGTAATATGTTATGAAAATATAGTTATTGCAAAGTAATTAGTTGCTATATATAGCAACAGTAATATATAAAGATAAATAGTATATCAACGTCAATTTATTCAACCACTGAATTTTCATATATCGTAATAATTTTCAATCCCATTATTAAATTCCTTATTTTTTCCAAGACATTGCATTAATATTATGTTTTTCAGAGGTTCTGAGATAAATCAAAGAAATTTTTACAACGAACTGATGTTTACAGTAATCCTGTCAAAGTAGTGGAATCTACACAGAAAACCCCAATTTTATAAACAATTGGTTCAGATGTTCAGTTACATTTTTTTTTTGTTAGGGAAACTTATAATAACAAAAGGGGTGATTAATACATGAGTCTCCATAATATAAAATACTTCTGGTATCTGTCATTACTATGTGTAAAAAAGTTCAACTAATGAAGTGGTAATGTAAAAAAGTATCAATGTGTCACTTTAGTTTTCAATTAGACAAAAAAAATGGTCACTGCATTACTTGATTCCTCATCCTCCAGGACCTGGGAATATCCTTATGACCACACAAGTTTAATTTTGATTAGTTTGTGGAATCAATTTTTTTATAAATGTTACTATTTTTTGCCTTTTTTGCTGCCTTTCTTGCTGCCAATTTTCTTTGTGGTTCAAACCAAATTTCATTGAACAATTTTTAATCAAAAGTAATCCTACCTGTAAAAGTAATCCTGTAAAATGTTTTTGATGTTGGATTATGTTTAATAATGATTGATGGTGATGATGATTGATTACTCCTCATTTTCTGCTGTATGTGTGTTCAAATATTTTATGTTTAAATATACATCTAATAGCAATTTCGTTTTTTTTTATTATTATAATAATTATTTTTGATTTAACTATTTGTACTCTACTACTACTACAACTACTACAACAACAACTACTACTACTACTACTACTACTACTACTACTACTACTACTACTACTACTACTACTACTACTACTACTACTACTACTACTACTACTGTTACTGCTACTGCTACTATACTAGTAGTGGTAGTAGTAGTAGTAGTAGTAGTAGTAGTAGTAGTAGTAGTAGTAGTAGTAGTAGTAGTAGTAGTAGTAGTAGTAGTAGTAACATATAGTTAGCCATACGGTGTGCAACATACACAGGTAATATATTTTCATTTTATCCGGTTTTTATATTATGCTAATAATAAAATCACTTTCATTTAAGTTGTTTTAACAATAATTTTTATCTATTCTGATCCACTGAACACCAAACACAATGTACCTACTAAACAGTATATTTTCTCGAGATTAAATTCTTTTCCAAGTTTTATTAATTGTGGTATTTTTAAATTTAGCTGAGTCAATATTTTCATTGAGTGACATGCACTTATCAAAAGATCCCGGGTTTAGGTCTGCTGTGCGCCAAGAACGATCAGGTAATTTGGTAGTCTTTAATGTTGTGTTGTTTCATTTCTTTTTTAAATGTATTTATTCGATGGTTGAGTAGATTTATTAACTTTTTTTGTTTGCCTAGGTGGTAATCGACGTCGTTTAAGTTTGTTATTTTAAGCGCATTTTAATAGTTGCACAGAATGCCTGATAAATTCAATTATCAGAAGTGCGTGGTTCGAGTAAAATTCCTCTAAATAAACTGTTTGAAATAAATTTTTAAGAGATATTTTGATCAAATTCATAATAAAAATGAACAAACATTAAAAACTTCAATTAAGAAGACGAGGAAAAAAGTATTCCATTGATGTCAGTTTTGTTATAAATGCATTTTCCTATTGATGAGAACTTAATTTCTTTTCCTCAAGATCAGTTGCATTGTGGAGACTTTTATCTCCTATTTTATGGCTGGTACCATTCTACATTGCACTGCGTGAAAGATTTTTCTGTTTTAAAGCCTTTCAGATAACTTATTGAACCTTTCAAAACGAAACACACTTGATGGTCAAAACGGATTTTTTTGACTGCCCAAGTGAATTGTTTTGCGTTTTTGTTTTTTACTTTTTTATGAAAAAGAAAATTTATACTTCTATTGATAAATTCAATAAACTAGGTTCTTATAAGTATTTTCTGCAAGTATATTATGTATATAGTAAATAATTTGTGCTAGCCAATATTTTATGACATTTATCCTTTTTTAATAGATGCCATTTAATGAAGTCACCCCCTTTTTTTTTCGCTTTATAGTTTTCTGTTGAAATAGCACAAAGTTATTTTTCCATGAAATTTTTAGATATAGTTTTTATGTAGTTTGAATGACAAATATTGCAGCTTGATTTCCAAATATTGTTTTTAGACAGTGCATATATATTTTTTTTTTTGTTTTTAAGAGTTTAATTTATAATATCAGTGTATTACACTATTTTTCTTTCTACTATAAATGAATGAACAAAATGCTGTAAAATATCAAAATTTATATTATATAGTTTTAATGATTACTTTTTATTGCTTTTATTCTGATTTTTATTTCTATTTATTTATTCAATAACTAAATTTCGACAAAGAAAAGTTTTCTTTGTCAAAAGTTTACGGTTTAATGAATAAGTCACGATCGTTGGTAAGTTTCGAAAGTTTACGGGCTTATTACAGGTTTCGTACTGTACCTGGAAAACCTGGAAAATTCGTTAATTTTGGCTAAAGTCATGGAAAACCTGGATATGTCAGTTCATATTTTTTTTTTCTTTAGATAGTCATGGAAAAGTTAGGGAATTTAGATAGAGAAGTTACTCTTTTTACAATTAAGCTATTATGTTTTTGTTAGTGTTACCCATTTTATTTTTCTGAATCTTATGTTTTTCTTAGTATTCATTCTTAGTCATCCTTAATAATAAGATCCATACTAACATGTATGATAAGATCCATACTAATATCCAACTTAACTAATAGCTAAGTTTAATAAGTTTTGTCATTCAAAGCATGTACAATTTTTGCATTTCTGTTACAATAGATAATAATTTTAAATATTTTATAAAAATCATTGTTGAAAATGATCAGGAAAAATTGTCTGATTTTTCAAAAGTCAGGGAGTTTTATATAAATATTTGGCTACAAACCCTGTATTAGATAAGTCACGATCATTAGTAGGTGTCGAAAGTTTCAAGTCACGATCAAAGGTGAGAGTAATAAAATTACAAAGTAGACTGTTGGGTTGAGTATTTGAGTTAAACCCCAGCAAAATAATATAATCGGTATAAATGTCGCTTTTTTTTTTTTAATTTTTGGTTTTGGTTTTATAGAAGGATCAGTAAAAAATGGTTGCAATTTTTCAATAAGCAATCTTTAAATCGGTTATGTGTGTGTGAGTGTGTGTGTGTGTGTGTCTATATATGTATCATGGGCAACGGTGTGCAATAAA
This sequence comes from Hydra vulgaris, assembly GCF_022113875.1. Taxonomy (NCBI): domain Eukaryota; kingdom Metazoa; phylum Cnidaria; class Hydrozoa; order Anthoathecata; family Hydridae; genus Hydra; species Hydra vulgaris. Next base: position 27,229,938 of record NC_061168.1, read on the forward strand.
CCTGGGGTTCGGGGGGGGGGGGGGTTAAAAGAAATATTTATCTTAAAATTAATTCAGATGTTTTTGACGTTTCAAAAAAACTTTTGTAGCCCCAGTTTTAAGAATAAAATTTTTCGGAAATTTTCTTCAAATACTGAAAAATTTGCAAAAATGTGATAAAAAATCTAATTAAAGTTTTTATAGTAAATGTGTCCGAACTCACTCCTGCACTTATCCTGTGCAGCTGCGTAAATCGCTGGGCTACTATTAAAGATAGACTATCGACAATATCAACGTGCGCATTTAGCTCCGACAAGGAATTATATCTTTTTTGAACTATTGTTGATCTAAGTTACGTTTTGACCTTCTGCATTGAAAAAGAGCGTTCAGGCGTGGCCGATATAGCTAGCTGGCGCAATAGTTGGTTAAAATTGTCATTCCCGTCATGACTTTTCAAAGTTGTTCCTTGTTGTCCGAGGTAACGTAAGCATTGAATTACTTCCAAAAGATTTATTTCGTTCTATAGCTCACCTATTGGAAATCTGCTTATCCATATATTCGCAATATTTTGATATTAGACAACGTTAAACTGATATAACGACACTGCTTTGTGGCATGCCAAATCTTGGTGAATCTGAAAACATTTGGTGAGAAATTTTGAAGAAACCCTTAGTAATATAAGCATCTTCTTTATTCCTCTGATTTTTTAGACTCCCTTTTTTTTTTGAATGACACAATAGTAGCAGAAGATACTGTCAGTTCTAGATAAAGCGCAATCATTTTAACAAAGAATTAGGGTAAAATCCTTAAAAATTGCACTTTTTAATTAATTTGGATTTTTCTAACTTGACAGACACATCAAAAATTTATTTACTATACCTTTCATCATATTGTTGAACTTAATTAAAAAAAAAAAAAAGACTTTTTGGGTAGTTCACTAATAGACGCTCCACTAGACGCATTTGTAAGAGGAGAACTTTCAGGTAGTTCACGAACTTTTCTTTCACTAGACGCATTTATATGCGGAGGCATTTCAGATTTTTCATTAATTGTTTCTTCACTAGATGCATATGGTACATACGGTTTCCGCTTGGAAAAGTATGTAATTGTCTTATTTGTGTTGCTCGGATTGATAAATATTAAGAAATTATTTGAAAAAAAAAATATTTTATTTAGATATAGTATTAGTATATTATATTATAACATTCTTATACGCCCGTGGCGTATAAGAGGTATAATGTTATACGCCCGTGGCGTTTAATGTTATAATATAATATACTATATATAATCTTATACGTCCATGTTTAAATTAAATATTAAATAAAATGTTTACTATAGACTAAATTTGCTTTAAATAATTTTATCTTTAGTATTCAAAACTCTTTTGCACGAACTTGCAAACGAGCGTAATTTTTTGTTTTGTGAATTACAGTTAATAGCAAAAGCTTTACCGTCAGTCAATGCTTCTTTTAACCTTGTTCAGCCGAAGTATTTAAATTAAACAAATTATAAAATAAAATAATATAATACAGACCGTAACAAGGGGGGAGGGGGAGGTAAGTAGGGTGACTGTCACCCTCTTTTTGAAAAAATGGGCCGGTTTCAAAACTTTACTAAATTTATAGTTCTGCTTTTTTCAAATAAACTGAGTTTATAAACCATATATGACCATATAAACTGAGTTTATATGGTCAAAGTTTTATTGCATAGCAAGATTAACGTATGAAACCTTTCAGGTTATTTTTTTCTTACATTAACCAATAAAGCTGGTTTTAAAAAAGTGAATATAGCGCTGCTACAAAAGAAAAACATTGCTGTACACAACGATTTTACTTTAGTTTTATTGCATAAAAATTAAGTACTTTTTTTAAGCGTTTTGTTTTGACAATATTTTTTAGCATTCATATTTACTTACATGTACTTTTTATTCCAATAAACTATTTAGTTTAATATAAATCAAAAACGAAAAGGTGAGGCTGAGAAAGAATGAATTTTTGAATTTTTTATAAACGTTGGTAAAAATTTAGTCGAAAAAATAATTCCGGGAAATAAAACGTTTAAGCTTATGATTAACAGCATTAATATAGAAAGAGACCATTCGATGAAAATCCTTGGAATAATTTTTCAAGAAAATCTTAGTTGGAAGAATCATATTTTGCACATAGAAAATAAAATCTCCAAGTCAATCGGCGTCATACATAAAATAAAACACCTTCTAAATTAAACTTGCTTAAAAAATATATATTATTCGTTCATACAGTTATATACAGTTATATCAACTATTGCAATATCGTTTGGGCAAGCACATACTCTTCAGTACTAAAAAAGGTATATGTAAAAAAAAAGCAAGCGTGTCGAATTTATGCAATTCTAACAGATATACCCATGCAAAACCATTATTCAGGGAAATTGGAGCTCTTAATGTTTATGAACTGAACCTTCTCCAAAATGTATTATTTATGTTTCAATCGCAAAACAATTTACTACCAAAACACTTTGAAAATCAATTTTCCACCATTGATCACAAATACCCAACAAAGTACTCTTTTCAAAACTTTAACATTCCGAAGACTTTACTTAAAATAACTGATTTCTCTATCTTATCTCGAGGACCGCGGCTATGGAATTCGATACTTAAAGGAGAAATAAAAAACATGAAGTCATCAAATCTCTTTCAAACGGCTTTCAAACAGCACCTATTTAAATTCAGTGACGTCAACATACTCTCCTACTTTTAGAAATCAAATTAATAATAACAAAAACGAACTTATTCCTTAAATGTAGACGATGTAGACGATAATACGTCCAAAATAATTGGACGTATTATCGTCTACATCTTTTATTGCAATCAGTAGAGCCGTGGCTAGACTCCCCCCCCCCCCCCCTCAATAAGGAGGAGGTTGGTCTACATTTGAAAAATTTTAAGGCCCTTAAGACAATAATAAATTTTAAAGATTTTAAGGTTCTTTTGATATTTTCTTCGTATAGCCTATAGTTAAGATGCAGGAAAAGTCTAGTGACATTATATATGACATCATACACCTTTAAGTGTGTTAAAACTGTCATCTTAGAAATAGAAATCATGAGAATAGACGTGATTATGCATACCGAACGAATATTTAAGCATGCATCAATTCTTGTCGAAAAATCAAATGTAAAGCCAGTAATGCCACGAGAACACACACATGTCAGCAATCTCATCAAGCAAATCCACCCTTTGAAATGTTTGTTATCATATATTATAATAATATTAATATTTAATGTTACTATTTCAATACGAATAAATTAATTAATTAAAAAAGAGTATTATAGTTTTAAGTTAGGTAAAATAACTCACCCCGCTGATGATTCAAATTTAATAAAAGTGTTTCTATTTATATAATAGTATTCAATTTTTTTATCAGCAAAAAAATCAACATTAATTTGCAAAAATCTGTGTGTGTGTGTGTGTGTGTGTGTGTGTGTGTGTGTGTGTGTGTGTGTGTGTGTGTGTGTGTAAGAAGTTTTTTTATATAATAAAATCTTATTTCAAAGAAAAAAAAGCAACTTGTCTAAACAAAAGCCAACTAAATAAAAATAATGAACAAAAAGAATTTTTCTCCGTTTAAAAAGAGATACGTATGGGTATAGGTAAAGTAATACGTAAAATCTCCATTTTAAAAGAGAAAGGTTTTTCAAATACACGTTATTTTGAAAATCTAAATATCTCTAGAAACAATAATTAGAATTGAAAATCACAAAAAAATAATCGCTAGTGGAACCGGAACCATAATTAAATTGGTAAATTATAAAGACAAAATACTAATTTTGAAACACACAAAGAAGGTTTAAAAAATAACATATTTTTATTAATGAAGATATTGTTTTAGAAACAAAATAAAACGTGAATTGAGTGAAAAAATAAATATGAAGCGTATTGCCGTAAAATATCCCGGTAAACAGTGCGGCAAGTTAATAGTGAAAGATTTTGATCTGAATTCTTTTTTTATTTTGTTTTTATTCTTAGAAATGGAAGAAAGTTCTGGTTTTTAATCTTCTTGTGAAAGTATTGGTAATATTGTACCGAAACCATTTGTTTCGACAAATTAAATTTCAAAAGTAATTTCTACTTAGTTTGCCAATCAATTTTCTTAAAAAAAAAAAAAAAGGTATTTTTAATATACAATATCTTTATTTGTCTAACAGAAACATAGTGCAAATGCGATGAACGAAGTTCATTTTGATTTAATTAATTACATCTTGATTTAATTAATTACAAATTAACTGCGTGAAAATTATAGTGGTAGACGCGTAAGTATTTTTTGTCCACAATTAAAAAAGCTTTATTCACGTAATGACCTGTGTTAATAAAACTGATTATGAGTCAAGCATTGAACTTGTTAAAAAACATAATCATCAGTGCTATTATAGAAAACCGATAGTTTAAAAACGTTTTAAACTCACTCTTAACAAAAGTCAATAAAAAACGAAAGCACGTTTACATAAACGATTATATAAATTTGGACTTGTTGAGACATGCTTCCAATAACTTTAAATATTTTATAGAGGCTCTACTTCTATATAATGTTATTCATACAATAGATAAACCAAACGAGAGTAACCAAAACCTCTTCTAACTTACTAGATAAAATAATTACTAACAATTTTTACAATAACTTTGTTTTTACAGTATAATTAAGAATGAATTTTCAAATTTTCTAACTTTTCTAACTGCTGGTTATAAAAAATTAATAAATTTTTTTTCAAATCTACTATATATAAACGATAGATCAATTAAATCTCCTTACAACATGTTGGAACTGTTGCAACAGTTCCAAAACTTTTTAAATGTTGACTGGGATTTCATACTGCAATAAAGTGAGGCAAACAATCAAGTAAGGCAAACAACGCCTATCAAGTATTTCTTAAGTATTTTTGTATACAGTAAAAAAAAAGTGTTTACTGAGGACATATTTTTTTATAAATACCAGAACTCATTTAACTCTGTAAATGTCTAAAATAAAAGGAAAGGTTGTATGAACGGTTTAAAAAAAAAATAAAACATAAAAATGAAACATACTATTAATTTTAAAGAAACATATTTGAAAAAACTAAATAACTCTCAAAAAAAAATTTTTTTATGTTCATATTTTTAGTTGTTAGAAAAAACTAACAAAATTGCCAAAAAGACGTGGAGTGTAATTAAGGAATTATTTGGAAAATAAAATGAAGAAAAAATTATTCAGCAATAAAAAAATTTTAGTAGATGATACTCAAAATATTGGAAAATCAAAATAGCTTTTTTCCTAATATTGGCTTAACTTAGTGAAGAGTGGGGCACAATTATGAAACAATATAGTAGCGTTAACACCATAAGAGTTGATCAACCACTTTTATATGGTAAAACTGTTACTATTAAAGATATTTTTAACAAAAAACCATTAGATATCATTTGGCTTGCAAGCGGTCGAATTTTGTATTTTTTGATGACAAACTACACCTTTTCAAGATGTAATTGAGAAAACAAAAATTGTAATTAAGAATCGTAAGATGTAATTGAGAAAACAAAAGTTGTAATTAAGAAACGTAAGATGTAATTGAGAAAACGTAAGTTGTAATTAAGAAACATAAGATGTAATTTAGAAAACGAAAATTGTAATTAAGAATCGTAACATGTAATTGAGAAAATGTAAGTTGTAATTAAGAAATAGAAAGATGTAATTGAGAACACGAAAATTTTAATTTAGATATCGCTTTAAAGGAGTAAGTGTAAAATGGCGCTTAAAAAAAATGGCGCGTAAAAAAATGGAGCGTATAAAATGACGCACTTAAAAATGACGCAAGATTTGTAGCGTAAATTTAATTTTTTAGGGAAAAATTTAGGGAAAAATTTATAATTTTTGGGCAAATGAATTTAACATAATAAACACTAAAAACATTTTAGGGAAAAATTTATAATTCAATTAAAAATTATAATTAAAAATTATATAATTAAAAATCACTTCATTGATCATTTAAGCACCAACTTGTACGTCTTCCATATTTAAAATAGTTGCATAGTGCGTGGTTGTGTGTTGTACCGCACGTGCACAATCTCCTCCCATTATAGTATTTTTCGCCTCAATTACAATTCGTTCTAACTACTGCATGCGCTGTTCCGCAATCCCGTCACCTAATACAGGTGGAATGCGAATTGCATTTTTAACGTTACTTTTAATTTTGGACCAGATCGTTTCCACCGGGTTCAACATTGGGCTGTAAGGTCCCAAACGTAACAACTGAGCTGGTGAATTATCAAACACCCTTTGCAAACGAGCGTGACAAGGAGCATTATCTGTTACGACGACCAAATCCTCCAACCGATTCCCGGATGTAACCCACTGGTGAAACATAGCCAACATCCACTCGTTACAGGAATCTGCTTTAAATGATCCCCTGCGAGTTTCTATCATGACGACATTTGTAGTTGAAATAGCTGCGATCAAGTGTATGTTTAAACCTTTTGAAGCAGGTACTTTCATAATTACTCTTTTTCCTTGTCTCGCGCGTCCTTGCGTTTTTCTACAAAAAAGGTTAAAATTTGTTTCATCCAACCAAACTATCTGACGACCATTTGTGATATGTTCGTTGATGTTTCTAACATATTCAGCTCTTTTTTGTTTGTTTTCATGACTGTTCATTGTAGAAGGCTCCTTGTGCACTTTTTTTAATGAGAACAATCTGCCTTCGAGGTAATTTGCTATTGTTGTTGTGCTAACGTTTATGTTAAATTGCCTTAATATCTTTGTTTTGATGGCCACCAATGTTAATTGACAATCATTTTCAATCCATGTTAATGTTTCTTCGATTTGATCTTCGGTCAACTTTTTCGGTTTAAAACCTCCTTTTCCGATGAAATTTGAATTTCCGCTGCGAACCCAATTGTATGCTGTCTTATATTTGATACCTAGCGTTTGCGCGAGATTCACCCAATCTTCAAATCGCTCCGCACATTCAACAACTCTTCTCCTGTCATTTGGAGAAGATAAAACGTAACGTTTCCTTTCAACTTGTTCAGTTGTGTGTATTTCATGCCGACAAATCGGACAGCTTGAATCTGGTTGCTCCAGAACTGGACGTAAACAAATTTGGTGACATAAATGTTGACACGGATTTAGCTTAATCACAGACTTTCGGGTCATAGTGTATTGGCATATAACACAACGATCTTTCAATTCCATTATTATTACTTGCGCATACAAAAGCAAAATTTAAGATTATAACTTAAATTCATGTCCAAAAAGACCTTTTGTAACAACCTACAAACTTAGACTGTGAATTTGCTATTTTAATTTATGTGTTCTCAATTACAAGTTACGATTTCTCAATTACATATTATGATTTCTCAATTATATCTTACGTTTTCTCAATTACATGTTGTGTTTCTTAATTACATGTTACGACTTCTTATTTACATGTTGTGTTTCTCAATTACATATAACGTTTTCTCAATTACATGTTGTGTTTCTTAATTACATATTACGACTTCTTAATTACAACTTTCATGTTCTCATTTACATCTTGAAAAGGTGTAGTTTATTAGTTTTTAAAGTTGCTAAGTTTTAAGATATTTTGTTCAATGCGTCTATCGGTAAGTTGCATTATTTTTTAAACTACAATCCATAAGCTTTGTACTCCATTAAACAAAAATATATTATAAAAATTTGATAATAAAAACAGGGCTATTTTTTTCTATTAGCAAGTATGAGGTTATCTGGTACAGTGTTTGTGATACAGCATTTGTGGGGGGCCCTAAAATTGTAAAATTAATACTCCATACTCCATTGTGTCATAAGTAACCCTAAAAATTGTTTCTAATAATACTCACAGTCAGTTTTTAAGAGACTTATGTAGATAAAATACTAAGAGATCCATTTAGGCATTATTTATTGACGCTTAAGAATGAATTTCAAAGGATAATACATCTGCATTTTCGAAATTTTCAAATGTTTGGATAAAGTTAAAATTCTAGGTATAATTTAATTTATAAATTGAGCCAATCGCAAAAAAAACTTTTGAAAAAATAATTGTTACGCAGCAAAAACCAAAAGTGTATCATTGTGCTCTATTCTCCGCTAGCTGAAGAAATCCTTCAAGTTCTACTTTGTATCATATTTAAAAATATATCATAAAGGATGAATCCAAACTATTAAAGAGTATATATTAAAGAATAATGATAGTCTTAAAAATAATAGAGGTGCAGGTTTTGATGAAATTTGAGTATTTACCAAATCTTTCTCTTATCGTTTACATCATATCTTTGATCTTTCTCTCAACACAGGCGTTGTGCATCTGGTGATCAAAGCCGTACTTTCGCAAGTGCAACAAGTGCAACCGCACTGGGCCCCCGATATTTAAGGGGCTCTAAATATTAAAAATGCGTTATTCTAATATGAAACTTGTTTATAAGAAACTAGCGCTAGAAGCCAAGTCCTAAGAATCTTTAGTACTAAATTAATTTTCGATTAAAACTTTTTTTATTAAGAGTTCGAAGAATCTTTTCTATTTTTGCTCGCGCCATAGAATAAAACTCGCAAGTTTTGCAACATCGCAACATCGTTTTGCGATATCGGTTGGGAAGGAGGCGTGAACTTCCTATTAAATGCTCTTCCGCAGTGCTCTGTGTCAAGACCGTAAGGACTTCTTGGGGCACCTAAAATCAACATAAAAAAAAAAAAAAAACTCCATTCAAATGAAAATGAAATTCCGCTCAAAATTTCGCTTTGGAAAAGTTTTAATCTAAAAATCAATGGAAGCAAAAAAAGTTAAATAATAATTTTGTTATTTTATGGTTTAATAACTAATATAAATAATAGATCTGTTATTTTATGGTTTCAAATTATTAGTTTTTATTTATTTTATAAAAAAATTTTTTAACATTTTTAAACTCATTATCGTTTAATTTAAATTTACATATAACATTTAACTACCTCAAATGTCAAATAGATGTTATAAAAGTGGCGTACAAAAAAGAGCGAAACAGATCCAGAAAGGAGCAGAATTAAATAGCCTTGCTCGATCATTATATAAATATTTTAAACAAGACAAAAGTTTGTCATTTTCGAACACTACTTTAATCTAAATATGCAATTTAAATAGTAAATCTCAATTTGAAAGCGATAATGTTAAAGAAAATATGAATGAGCCACAACTCGAAAACATCGAACAAGAATATAGATGGTAAATCAGGATCCAATAGCGGAAATATTGAGGATATTATAGCTAACAAGACTTCAGAAATTTGTGATAATTTACAAACGGAGAGCAGCACTTAACCAAAATGCAATTATGATATATTAGATCCTGCAACATAGCCTATTGAAATCTACAACAAACAACGGATGTTTCTGGTAGAGCAGTCACCAAAAAGTATTAAAGATATCCATTATAAAAGAAAATCTTGAGGAAGATGTTTCAGTGACACTTTTTTTATTAAGAAATTGGCTTTTATATTCTAACTCAATAGGAAAAAGATTCTGCTTCTTTTGTTGTTTTTTTAATCGATAAAGGAATACGGTTATCTGAACATGAATCTCTACAAAAACATCTTGAATCAGCGTATAAATGGCGAATTCTATAATGTAACATTAAACACAGAACAGGAATAGATCATCTCAATAAAAATGTGTTGAATTAAGAAAAACGAAAGTTGCGAATTATTTAAAATGTATTTTAAAAGTGGTATTGTCTTTAAGTGAACAAAATTTCGCTTGTAGTGGCAGCAACAAAAAACTCTTTGAACCAAATAGTTGTAATTTTTTAGGAGTAATTGAATTACTTGCTGGTTTTGTTTCAGAACTAAAAATGCATTAAATATCAATCAGTGATACAAAAAAAAGAGTTACATCATATTTTTCTGTGAAAAGTCAAATCAAAATTATCTTACAAAATCAAGCAGGTCAGTCGTATGACAAAGAGTTTTACAAAATATAGTAAATAGTATTAAATTATCAAATTATTTTTTTGTAATGATTCTACACCAGATTTTTGCAATAAAGGCTAGTTGTCCATCATTATTCGGTATGGTATAATAGCAGACCAAAAGCCAAGTGTTTGTAAATATTATGTCATCAAACGGAGAAAATTTAGCAGTCGTTTGTATCCTAGTGGGCATGCATCGTCCGGGAAACGTCTTTTGGACGTCTTACGGACGTCTAGATTTCCATGAGACGTCCAGCGGACGCCCTCCAGACGACGCGTGCCCACTGGAATTGAGGAATTAGAAATATTAGGAATCAAGATTGCTGATTGCCAAAGTCGTTTGACAACGCAAGTAATATGAAAAAATATATAAGGGAGTGAAAAGTCGAATTTTAGAAGTCAACAAAAAAGCATTGTATACGTCGTGTAGTGGATACAACATTAATTTAGTTATAAATGGTAGTGTTAATTATTAAGTTATTTAACTACATTAAATAATTTATATAAGATTTTTGCTGCATCAACAAAGCGATAGGCTATTCAATTAAAATATTCAAAAATTATTCTGAAGGCGTCAAGCAATACTCGATGAGAATATTGCTTTAAAAGTATAAAAGCCGTGAAATACCAGATAAAATAAATTAGTCTTGCGCTAGATAAAATTAAAAATAGCCATCCTTGTATTGATTGTAAAACTCGTGCTGTATTTTTAATAAAACAAATAAAATCTTATGAATATGTTGTGCTCACAACAATTTGGTATCACTTGTTATCAAAGCTTCACATTTTCAGCCACTTGCTTCAGCGAAAAAATATGGCAATTAATATTGCATTACAACATTACTGTAATGCAATATTATTTGCATTTAACATGCATTACAGCGTTCTAAAATGCCACAAGAAAGACTTTCAGGATTTACAATACTGTCGATAGAAAATGCTACTGCAAAATTACTAGGAAAATTGATATATAATTTCTTTGAATAACTTTTATTTTTAGAAATAAAACCCAATAAAAATGAATTCAATAAAATTAAAAAAAAATTTTTTAAGGGCTCCAAAAAGTTACAGTACAGGGCCTCAACCCACAGGGCTCTGCTGGTGATGACTAGGGTTCTTCAAATTTTAGACCAATATTTGTACTACCATATTTTTTTAAGTTACTCGACGTATAATGTATAATAGACTTACCAACTACATTCAAGTTGGGTTTAAAAAAATTCATTCAAATAATCTTGTTTTAGCAGAGCTAGTAACTCATATTAGCGAAATTGAGTTGAGTAGCAATAACGAATTGCAAACAAAGAGATAGAGCAAAGGTTGCTTACCGAAAAAAAAAGCTTATAAACAAATAAAAAACATTCACGGACGATTGGAAACGGCTAGATGTTCAGAAGAAAATATAAAAAAACTTGTTAAAGCTTAAATGATTTTATTAATAATTGCTTATCGTTAGAAGTTTACCTTGATTTTTATAAAGTCTTTGACGACTTAATATATTCTTCTTTAAAAACTTGAAGATTCTGGACTAAAATAGAAAGAAAACTTTCAACAAATATTTCAATAATGTATAACGCAAGATCATTGCTCAAATAATGTCTTTAAAAAATTTATATTTTTACTTCATACAACTTATATAACTTACGGCAACATTTTATGGGCAAGCATCAATTACACTTAGAGTAAATATATACCTAGTTATACAAGTTCATGTATAAGATAAAGTATGTACAGTCTCCAACCGTATTTAAGCATTATTTTAGTGAAGTAAACCGTAAATACTCCACTAAATTTTTAGATTTTAAAATTTTTACTCCAAATACTTTCTGGCAATATCGATATTTTTCGATTTTATCAATTTATCGATGTTGCTCTTGATGAGTTTGGCAGTCTTTTTAAATTCATCATTGACAAAAGTAAAATGAAAAACTGCTTCTTGAAACTTTAAGCAGAACTCATTTTATGTCAAATACTCTCGGAAGGGAGTTCGTGTATTGATTTTATGTCAAATACTCTCAGAAGGGAGTTCATGTATTGATTTTATGTCAAATACTCTCGGAAGGGAGTTCATGTATTGATTTTATGTCAAATATTCTCGGAAGGGAGTTCATGTATTGATTTTATGACAAATATTCTTGGAAGGGAGTTCCTGTATTGATTTTGTGTCAACTACTCTCGGAAGGGAGTTCAAGTATTGATTTTATGTCAAATACTCTCGGAAAGGAGTTCATGTATTGGTCTTATGTCAAATACTCTCGGAAGGGAGTTCATGTATTGATTTTATGTCAAATATTCTTGGAAGGGAGTTCCTGTATTGATTTTGTGTCAACTACTCTCGGAAGGGAGTTCATGTATTGATTTTATGTCAAATACTCTCGGAAAGGAGTTCATGTATTGATTTTATGTCAAATATTCTTGGAAGGGAGTTCCTGTATTGATTTTGTGTCAACTACTCTCGGAAGGGAGTTCATGTATTGATTTTATGTCAAATACTCTCGGAAAGGAGTTCATGTATTGGTCTTATGTCAAATACTCTCGGAAGGGAGTTCATGTATTGATTTTATGTCAAATACTCTCGGAAGGGAGTTCATGTATTGATTTTATGTCAAATACTCTCGGAAGGGAGTTCATGTATTGATTTTATGTCAAATACTCTCGGAAAGGAGTTCATGTATTGATTTTATGTCAAATTCTCTCGGAAGGGAGTTCATGTATTGATTTTATGTCAAATATTCTTGGAAGGGAGTTCCTGTATTGATTTTGTGTCAACTACTCTCGGAAGGGAGTTCATGTATTGATTTTATGTCAAATACTCTCGGAAAGGAGTTCATGTATTGGTCTTATGTCAAATACTCTCGGAAGGGAGTTCATGTATTGATTTTATGTCAAATATTCTTGGAAGGGAGTTCCTGTATTGATTTTGTGTCAACTACTCTCGGAAGGGAGTTCATGTATTGATTTTATGTCAAATACTCTCGGAAAGGAGTTCATGTATTGGTCTTATGTCAAATACTCTCGGAAGGGAGTTCATGTATTGATTTTATGTCAAATACTCTCGGAAGGGAGTTCATGTATTGATTTTATGTCAAATATTCTTGGAAGGGAGTTCCTGTATTGATTTTGTGTCAACTACTCTCGGAAAGGAGTTCATGTATTGGTTTTATGTCAAATACTCTCGGAAGGGAGTTCATGTATTGATTTTATGTCAAATACTCTCGGAAGGGAGTTCATGTATTGATTTTATATCAAATACTCTCGGAAGGGAGTTCATGTATTGATTTTATGTCAAATACTCTCGGAAAGGAGTTCATGTATTGGTTTTATGTCAAATACTCTCGGAAAGGAGTTCATGTATTGATTTTATGTCAAATACTCTCGGAAGGGAGTTCATGTATTGATTTTATGTCAAATACTCTCGGAAAGGAGTTCATGTATTGGTTTTATGTCAAATACTCTCGGAAGGGAGTTACTTGATTTTTATTTACTCTAGCCTGTTAAAGAAGTGTAAGATCCAAAATTCTTTTGCATCTCACGGATGCGGATGTTGTGCAGTTCAAATTAATAACTTAAATTCATATCATCATTTGAAATTAATTTTATGTCAAATACTCTCGGAAAGGAGTTCATGTATTGATTTTATGTCAAATACTCTCGGAAGGGAGTTCATGTATTGATTTTATGTCAAATACTCTCGGAAAGGAGTTCATGTATTGGTTTTATGTCAAATACTCTCGGAAGGGAGTTACTTGATTTTTATTTACTCTAGCCTGTTAAAGAAGTGTAAGATCCAAAATTCTTTTGCATCTCACGGATGCGGATGTTGTGCAGTTCAAATTAATAACTTAAATTCATATCATCATTTGAAATTAATTGGAGAGGAGATTTTTATCAGGAGATTTTTATCAGTCAAGAAGAATTTTGCACAAATGATTCAGAAACCACAAGGAAAGACGGAAATTCCAAGCTTTCTGACCGAACTAAAATGGATAATAATGAACTTCCAAAAGAAATATTAAATATTCCATCAACCACATGAGAAAACATTTAACACAGGGATCCAGCAACACGGCATAAAGTAACGGACAAAATAAGATGCTTATGATTAAGCATAGGTCAGAGCAAGAAATAAGAAAATTTTTACTAAACACGCTTTTTGATTTTGCAAAACACTTCAACACAAAATGGTATCAAAAAATTCCGCCCAATCTCAGTGGTGAAAAATTATTTCGCCATTGGTGAACAGCAATAAAAAAGATTCATTGTTTTGTTTTTGGTATTTGTTATTTTGAACAACAAAAACCAACAATTTCTCAAAAACTTTAAAATTTGGTTAGTGGAAAAACTAAACTTAAAAAGTCCTGATCATGAAATTAGCAATGAACACCGAAGATGCTATTCTGATTGGATGAAAATGAACACCGAAGATGCTATTCTGATTGGATGAAAATGAACACCGAAGATGCTATTCTGATTGGAAAACTCTCCAATAAAAACATTGATGAAGAAAAGACCATGGATTTTGATCTTCAGATAGTTATCAATGGAGAGAGAAAAAAAATGTTGACAGACATCTTGATAGTGATTGTTGATGCAATTTTGTTCTGTGCCAGAAACAATCTTGCCTCTTGGGGCACAACAGAACCCATCAATCAAAACAGTGGAATTTTTCTGAACTTGATTAAATTTACAAGCCATTATTATTATCTAGCGGCTGAACACATTGCATCTGTAAGAGCAAAAAAAAAAAAAAAAAAAATACAACGTCCTACTTTTCTCCTTTAATTTAAAATGAGCTGATTGAGTTACTTAGGAAGAAAGTCAGAAATGTTATCAAACATCAAAGAAGCTTAATACTGCTCTGTTTTTTTTAACTGAACTACAGATGCCTCCCGCAAGAAGCTGATGACCCGAGTAATCAGGTATTTCCACGTCAAAGATAGAACCTGTACAATTCAGGAAAGCTTTGTGAACTTCATCGAATCTCACCAAAAAACCAAAGAAAGTCTTGCAACAGAGATCACTGAAAAATTAGAGATGGATTGTATAATGATTTTTGATTGCCGCGGCCAAGGTTATAACAATGGAGTTATGACAATATGTCTGGAAAATACAATGGAATCCAAGCTCACATCCATTGTCTCTGTGAGTCAGCAAAAATATTTCTATGTACAGCTCACACTTTTCTCAATCTTGTTGGTATCCATGCTGCTGAGGTTTTGCCATTCACTGTTACATTTTTTGGAAAAGTTCAAGCCATCTTTAATTTTTTTTCAAGTTCTACATCAAGGAAAAAACTGATGAAAGCATTGGCAATCTCATTAAAGAGAAACAATGACACAAAACGCTCTGCTAAAAAAGAAGCAATCACACCATTCCACAGACAAATCAAAGAAGTTATTTAAGTTTTGGAATCCAATATCACAATCCCTGACAAACGCTGTCACAGTTTGCAGTGTAATAGATCTTATCATTTAAATTGATTTTAGTTTTTTGTAAATAATTTTTCTACTTTTGACCAGAGCCGTATCGAGTCAACTTTACGCTTTGGCCAAGGAAAGAAAATTGCGCTACCTTTGTTGCAATCTTAAATGAAGTATTTATATTTTGAAGCAGTTTGTTTTCACGGTCAATTAAAGGAAGAATTTAACACCAGAATACCAACAAACACAAAGAATATACTAGAAACGCTAATCTTGACGTCAATCAATAACTAAAAAGACTATACTTTTTAAATATGCAACGTTTAGTCCACATAACACAGTGACATTATACATTTCCCACAGATCCATGATATGCTAATGAAAATAAGTTTTAAACACATATGATTTAACGTTAAATTTATCAAAACTAGGTAGTAACACCTTAGCTCTAACGTGAAATAGATTTATTTGGTCTAAAATATCATTATTTTTATTTGCTAATAATACTGGGGGTAAATGTGATCTAAGCATTTAAAACTTTCAAAAACGTTCAGGTAACATCCAGGTAACACCTAGTAGAAAACTAGGAAAAGAATAAGCAACTCATCGATAGTAGTATTACACTCCAATACATTTGCTATACAGCAAAGTATTGGAGTGTATGACTTATTTTCATTGAACTCCATATCTAATTCAAAGAAAAATACTAATAAACATATTCTATAAACGCTTTTGTGTATTCCTTGTCGAAGCAAATAATAGTGAGTTATCTGTATACAGTAAGATGTTTTTAAGCATACCAGCAATATAGCATACCATGATTTGATTTAGAAATAGTTTCTCTTATATCATGTATACAAATGCAAATTAAAAAAAGAATTAAGGCGTTTCCTAATCTGATACTATTCTGTATTTTAAAACATACAGTAACAATATTTTTCCAACAAACATTAATTGGTTAACTTCAAAAAAGTTTGTATTTTAATCTAAGTTAGATGTTAAATTCAATAAAGTGAGTTTTTAATCATAGTTCTATGATTAAATCAAACACTTTGCTTAAATTAAAAAAAAAAAAAAAACTTTGATCTGTAGTAGTTAGCTGCATGGTTTAGAACATAGCAAGCAAGGCTAATTAATGACTAAGTTTGAAACAGATAAAGATACTCATTATTTTCTGAAAATTGAGACTAAAAGTGGAGAGCAAAACAGACTATAAAAGGCAGTTGCACGGTAATAACTTCCAATCACAGTGTATCTTTGTTTGTTAAAATAGTTAAACATTTTATACATATTAAGTAACACAATTTCCGACAATTTGCCATGAAGTGAGCACGGTGAACTTCAGAAAAACAAAACTCGTACTTGACCTCAAAAAGCACAATAATTGCAAACTCTGCCATTTGATGGAATTCCCAGAATGTGAGTTTATTTATTGAATTGAATTACTTTTAGCAATAATAATTTATTTCTTAGCTTTTTCTTTACAGTATATTCACAATACGCATTCATCGGGAAGTATACATTAGTAAGAATGACCAATGTGAAGATGTTCTAAAAGAATTGTTAAACTCATTAATGACAACATTGATATTACTAAAAAAGAAGTGAAGAGACAGGATTCGATGTTCTTCTCACAGTGAAGTGAAGAGACAAGATTTGATGTTATTCTCACAGTGAAGTGAAGAGACAAGATTTGATGTTATTCTCACAGTGAAGTGAAGAGACAAGATTTGATGTTATTCTCACAGTGAAGTGAAGAGGCAAGATTTGATGTTATTCTCACAGTGAAGTGAAGAGACAAGATTTGATGTTATTCTCACAGTGAAGTGAAGAGACAAGATTTGATGTTATTCTCACAGTGAAGTGAAGAGACAAGATTTGATGTTATTCTCACAGTGAAGTGAAGAGACAAGATTTGATGTTATTCTCACAATGAAGTGAAAAGACAAGATTTGATGTTATTTTCACACAGTTAAAAAGTAAGTATAAGGGTAAAACCCTAACCACTTTGAAAATTAAAACAAAAATGAAAAATAAAGACATTTTTTTTTCTAATGAAATAATAAATCATTAAATGTTTGTTGAATGAAATTATTAAGCGTTTTGTTCAATATATCTAGCGTTTTTCAAAGTATTATGTTTGGTTATTAAATTTGGTTGTTAAAGTGCTCAAAGAATTCAAGGGTGACCAAGCTTGAATTGCAAACTCAAGGTGTGACGTACTTTATTTGTTAATTATATTTATTTATTTAAATCAACACATATTATATTTATTTATTGATGTAACTTTATTTATTGTTTGATTAAACTAATTATATAATATTGACTTTTTTATTAACTTTATTATATATAATATTGAACTTTATTATGTAATATTGATTAACTTATTTATGTATTGATTGATGTTATTATAGTTAAAACAGGAAGAAAGTTAACTGTTTTAGTACTATTAAAAGTTTTTCTACTAAGCACTCTACTAGCTTTATCAACTCGGAAACCAGAAAGAAGTTTTGGAGAAGGCTCGGAAACCAGAAAGAAATCTTGGAGAAGGCTTGGAAACCTCAAGAAGTCTTTCTAAAGCATTTTTTATCAAATTTTTTCTAATCTTTTTATCCTGTCTTTTGCACCATTGGACTGTATCTATTAGTAAGATAATTTTTGTAGTAACAAATCCAATTATCTTACTATAGTTAACATATAAAGTTTTAAAGATTAATTTTATAGTGTAAACATTGAGAACAGATAAAATAAGAGCCATTACAGAACCCTGAGGTACACCTCTACATACGTCTTTGAATTGTTTCAAGTGTATTAATGAAAGGCTTTTACTTTTGATTTAGTTTTTTCCATTAAATTGTTCCTCGTAGTTACGTAGAACAATTTAGTTAATAATTTAATTATTTCTCTTTTTAAATCTTCTTTAATTTTTTTTTCTAATTTATATGTGGTAATATACTTAAATATAATTTTCATAAAATATATATAGAGTAAAATGGGGCCACTTTAAAAATTTCGCCACCAATTGGTGTATATCTACTTTTATAACTATAACTTTATTCAAGAATAAAATTTTTTATAATTCAAACTTCTATTAAAAGAAAAACAAATCTCTTAAAAAATTATGTAAAAAAAAAATCTTTTTTTGTAAAAACTTGTTAAGAAAATTAATTGACAAAAACAATCTATAAAAAAACAGGATATTTAATATTCTCATAAAAATTAAATTATTTATTTCCATTCAAAATTTAAAAGACTAAAATATTGGAAATTTTTCAAAGAACCTTTGTATTGTTTTTTTCTTTTTAATTTCGATTGATTCCAAAGTTATTACGCAAATTCTAATTGGGGAAATTTCGCCACCTATTTATATTAAATAGAAATGGACTTGGATAGGATAACTAATACCATTTTCCTCCATCTTGTTTTGGTTATTAATTTCTCAGGTCATGTTGGTCTTATAATCAATTCAAATTAGTTCAATCCGTCAATTATCAGCAACAATGCTGCAAAACTACAAGAGAAAATTCGTCACCAATTATAGCAAAGAGCTAATTCAAAAAGCCATTGCAAAGGTTAAAGCAGGCGAACTGAGTTGCAAGCAAGATGCATAATTATTCTGTATACCTCAAAGGACACTAGGAGGAAGAATTCATTATCCAGAAAGGATATCTGGGGCTGGTGCATTAACAAATCTCCTAAAATATCCTACATTTAAAAAAAAAGCAAAAAATATAGGTAAAAAAGGTGGAGGGGGACATGCCCCGGTACCTCTTGGTATCAATGCCCATGCCCCCACTTATTGAATATTGTAAGATTTTTTTTATTTTACTGATTTTAAATGTGTTTTTAAGATTTATAATTTAAATTAAAAAATTTATGTTGTAATAACATAGGTGGCGAAATTCCCCCAAATTAGATTTATTGGGGTAATTTCGCAACCCCATTTTTTCTGTTCTAATTATTTAAAAAAAAAAAATTAAAGTATGTAATGTTTATAAATATATTATTCTCAAGTTAATTAAATTGAAAGAGTTAGTGGCGAAATTACCCCAGCTTACTCTACATATACGTTTTTTTTTATTTTATTTTTTATATATATATAAATACATATTTTTTTTAATTTCTTATTTTGTTTATTATTATTATTTTTTTTTTTGATTGTTTATTATTACTAATTTTTTAGTTTAAAAAAATGTTAAAGGAATATACATTATATAAATGATTTTATGATAAAAAAAGCTTAAGCACAATACTTGTCGAAAAATAAATAAAAAATTTTATATAAGAGTACGAATTTCTAAGTAAAGTTACTGTAGCATGTAAATGTATTTGCGATGTTCAAAAATAATGTATTTAAGATGAATAATAATTGGTATTTTCAGAGCTTATACTTTAGTATATAAATATATTTTCAGTTAAAAAGAAATGATTTTTTTTACGATATCGTTTAAAAGAATGGAAATTACATTCTTGATTAAAACAATTTTGTTCCATTTAGTCTGCATTACGAAATTTTCAAACTTTTAAAATTAGTTTTAGTAACGGGCGATAAGTTATCATTCCTTAAAATATATAAATTTTTTATTTATTTTTTGCAAGTGCAAATTACGAAAAGAAACATGAGTCAGTTTTACATTTAATTATAAAACAAAGAACATTAAAAACATAGCTCGTATATATTGATAACTTTTATTAAACAAAAGTTCTCAATATATACCAGGTATATATTGAGACTGGTAAAAGGTCCTTAAATATTATAAGACTAGCTACATGTTTTTATTGGAGATAAAGAGGGCTCAAGTTTACTTTTAATAGTAATAACCCAAGCAATATTTGCATTGGTAAATTGGCAGTGAATTAAATATTATTAATTGTTTAGATTACTAAATTATTAAATACACGTAACTATTATTAATCAAAAGCTTCATAAAAAATTTAATTCGTTGTCATTTAACAAAGGTTTTTTCTTTATTTATTCATTTTCTTAACTTTATTTTTAAATTATTTAAAAGAAGAAATCGTTTTAAACTCATTCTTTAATAGGTGTTCCATAGTTTAGGATCACTGATTGGATTTAAAATTTAGGAACAGTATAATACGTTTTAGTTGTTGTCTGAATATATATATATATATATATATATATATATATATATATATATATATATATATATATATATATATATCGATAAATCGCGCAGAGATACTTTTAAGTGGTTCCACTTGTCACTAAATCATTTAATTCGTCACTTAAATTTGACGTTGTAGCTGCTTCTAGTATTTCACTAGTAATTTGCTAAGCTCTTCGAAACAGTTTTTTTGTTGTTGTTTTTTGTTTGTCTTTTTACATTTGACAATAGCGATGACCTCGAAAAGATGATAAAAATACTTCTTATTAATTCTTTACAATAAGTATTTTGTTTTAACAAGATTAAAATCTTCTACGTGTAATATTAAAAGTACACTTTGATTTATAATTTTTCAAAAGCTAATTAAAATAAGTTGGTTAACAATTAAAAAAAAAAAAAAAAAAACGAAGAGTAAAACAGGTTTCAATTTATACTAATTATAATAAATTATAATAAACTATACTATAATAAATTTTTTATAATTTACTATAATTAGTATAGTTTATTGAGTTAAAAATTCCATTTATTCCTATTCCATTTTTACTATTGAGAAGAACTCTTACAATTGAGAAGTATGCAAACTGATGAGCAAAATAGGTTCGAATAAAATAGTATAACTTATTATATTTTATTATAATTAAAGCATGCAATCGTTAAACTTGGAACAATGAAAAACTCAAAAAGTATAAAAATGCAAACTTCAATATTCAGTTTAATCTAAGAAACTTGAAGATTATAAAAATATTTTTTATTTTATTATTTTTCATTATTTCGAATAAATAAGCGAACATTTACGCTAATCAACAACATCAATTTCTGCACAGTCTCTTTGACAATTTTTTTTTCTACTAATGTTCATTCTCTAATCAAATCTTTAGACACCTCATAGCTGTACTTATTTTTTGGCTACTTTTACGCAAATATCTTTTGCCAATTTCCCAAAATCCTTAATGGTAGGGAACTGTGGGCAGTTTGATGGGTTCAAACTTTTTGGTATGACCTTGATGTCTCTCAAATTGTACCACTCTGCGGTTTCTTAGAAAAATGACAAGAAGCAAGATCAGTCCAGAACCAACAGGGAACATCGTAACTTAAAAATAATGGCAAAGACTAGCTTGCAAGCATTTCTTGATGTAAACATCCGAGTTTAAAGTTGACGATGTGACAAAAGCTCGAGATCGCAGCTGCATATTGCTTGCAACAAGTTGCATATTGCTTGCAACAAGAAAAGTTTCTTGCCAAATCCAATAATTTGAACTTGTTGCAAAAAGTTCAAATAAAAATTATTGGATAAATTTGTAAGAAACTTCTCTTGTTGCACGCAATATACAGCAGACACGTCCTTGTACAATTGAATTGTAAAACTGTGGATCTGGGAGCTGTTTAAAGCCACATTTGATGTACGTTTCGTCATCCATAATTACGCAGCTTTTAAATTTTGTAAGCATTTTGTCATAAAGTTTTCGAGCTCGAGGTTTAGCAGCTTGTGATTGCTTATCTAATCGGTTCGGATATTAAATGGCTCAATAAGACTTGAAATTTTAAAATTTCTTAAGTTTCCTGACAAAAAACTATGAAACTTTATACCTTTTGGCTAGTTCTGTGTTCGATAAGCTGGGATTTTGCGTGAATGATTGTTGAATACTAATTGCTGCTTTCTTATCCTTAAGTCACTCTTTCTTCCAGATTCTTTTGCTTGTTCGATGAGATAGAGAGCTCTTGTATCGTTTTATGACCATACAAACAATAGTTTTACTAGGTTCAGATGCTTTTTAATTGAAAGTAACGATGCAGAAGGATTTTTTAGGTTGTTGTGCAGAATTTTTTTTTTCAAACTGTTTCGATGATATTTTAGTTGAGAGAAATATTTTGACTCGTTTGTAGATATTTTTAATTAGTACTATAATTAATTAACGTAATTACGCAAAAAAAAAAAAAAAAAGTTTAAATGTGTCAGTGGCATGTTTTGAAACAAAATTCATCGTTCCGAACCTAATGCTTTACTATTATTTATTTAATTAAAAAGTTCTTTTTTGCTATGACATTTAGGGAGCGGTGATGTATCGTTCTACATCATTGAATACGTCGATGCATCGTGATGTATCGAAACACAGCCGTAGTTGTTAGTGCGCTTGCCTCAGAATCTAGAGATCCATGCTTAAACACCTCCTCAAGGCAATTTTCATAACACCGGTATCAAAGGAGGTGTGAACGTCATTTCAAATGCCGAGGTGCACTGTGATAAGATTGTAAGATTTTCTTGGGGCTCCTAAAAAATAACAAATAAAAAAAATTAAATAAACAAAAAAAACACGCATCGTTGAACAATCCAATTTCATGTTATCAATAACTTTTCTAAAAATTTTGACTTTTAGAAAAGACGTTTTAAACTTTTATAAGACCTTACTACTTATCCAATTGTTTTATTTTCCTAAGACTGTGTAATGGTGTCAAATGTGTGTCATCAATAAGGGATTGTGATGTTTTGGGTGAAAAGTTGTTACTATGTTTGGCTTTCCACATGTGGAACAAAGCTTTTTTCAAGGATATCTTGCTCATGTTGTACCTTTGCCCAATGCCATGGAATGTTTGTCTTTTGTAACGTGGATCCAACATGTTTGCATTTGCGTATTCTAAAACTAAAGCTCCACGTTTGGGAAAACTATCATTCATTTTCAACAAGTATTGATCACCTCTTAGTACCTCTTTAATACCTCTTTGGGAACTCATTATGGAAATTGGTGGATCATATGATATTAACTAAAAACCATCTTCCAGATCAAAATATTTTATCAAAAATCATCAAAAAGATCAAAGAACGACATGGGCCATTGAAACCTTGTTCTCTGAACTTGCAAGGTTGGAGAATTTTACAAATTTTTTCAATAGTTCAATTATTGTCTTCAATTTTTTAATCTCTTCTTCATATGGTATAACTAGCTTTTATAAAACATCTTTTTCTGCCACGGAATAGCCGGCAGTAGCTTATTGATTGATTGTGATTAATGGAGCTCACTGTTCAATCTGGTTGAGCAACTTTAAACTAATTTTTTAATTCTAATATCTGTAAATTCTTTGACTTCTGAGAATGATTGAAGAAGCCAAACAGTCTTGCTATCTTATCACTCAAATCTCTCGACAAATTTCATCTCGTGGCAGCAATTTGTACTATCAAATTTATCTTCTGATTATCACACCAGAACACATCATTTATAACACAATCATTTCCTGCTTTTTTCATACTTGCTCTGCCATCGCATGTTATTATTGTGTAGAAAATTGGTCTCAGATTTAGGTATTAAGTGAAGCCATTCTATCTTTTTACAATTTACTTCAATGTTTGCTAGCAAAGTGTTTTGAGGTGATCAAAAAATGTTTCATTTGAAAATCCGAATCAATGTAGTGCGCAGTTATAGCAATGTATGCTACGTTAGAGGTCTTTTTGGTCAACAGATAAGACGTGAATGATATTTTATCCTAATGAGGTTTGTCTTTATTAAACATTTTATCAGCTACTGTCTTCATTGCGTTGTATAAATCCGACAATTTGGTACGTAAAACTGTCCTTGAAGAAATTGGCCAATACTGTCCATTTGTACATATTTTCACAAAGTTTTTAAAGTCATCGTTGTTAACTACAACTATATATATGTATATATACATATATATATATATATATATATATATATATATATATATATATATATATATATATATATATATATATATATATATATATATATATATATATATATATATATATATATATATATATATATATACATATATAAATATTTTTTATTTTTTTTTATTTTTGCCGTTTAATATTACAATAACTAAATATATTTTACAATTTTTTACAACAGTAACGACAGGACTTCTAGAAGATCATGAGGATCTCGTCATGAAGCCCTTTATAATATATGGTTAACTTTTAATAAAAATACAATGTCTGTAGTGAAATAATAATACACCTCTATGCAAAAATATTTAAAAACCAAGATTAAATGTTAAAAAGCCAAGATAAAATTTTAAACCAAATAATATACAAAATAAAACAACAACAAAAACAAAACAAAAAAAAAGGCAATTAAAAATAAATCAAGATATTTTCAATTAAAGATATAATTTTTTTAAGTTTCTGCTTGAGTGAAGCAAAAGTCAGTTAGGATGAAAAATCAAAATTTGGTAAGACTATTTTGTTCCAGAGATAAGGACCTCGGTAAGAAACAAAAAACTGGTCTTTGCTTTTACGACAAAAAGGGGCAATAAGACTGTTATAATTTCGAAAATTGTATTTGTTTTTAGGTTTCATACAATAAAAATTTTGTAATACATTTGGCGACAAATTTTCTCTACATTTAAACATGAAACATAAAATATTGAAGACATTTAGTTGATATACATTTAAAATATTCATTTCTTTAAAAAGTTGTTTCGTGTGAAAAAACCGATTTTAAAATTTATTAGGCGAGTTGCGTGTTTCTGATGAAGGTAAAGAGATTTTAGCTTTGTTCTGTGAGTGTTTCCCCATATAATATTCGCGTAGTTTATATGACAATGTATAAATGAATAATATAAATGTGTTAACTGGTACACTTAATATATTTCTTGCTTTATAGAGAATTCCGATGCATTTAGCATTTAGCACACACTATATATGTATATATATATATATATATATATATATATATATATATATATATATATATATATATATATATATATATATATATGTATATATATATATATATATATATATATATATATATATATATATATATATATATATATATATATATATATATATATCGGTATTTGTGTTTTTCTATAAATAGAAAAAGTCTTTTTTAGAGACATCCTTTGATGTAGAGATCGGTAGTCAAGGTCTTCTTAGTGACAAAACAATAGGACTGCATACCACATTTACAAATCTCTTGCCACACAAGGAACTTGGATGCAAATTTTTCTCGTCGAATATATTTAAATTGATCTTTGACAGTTTTATCTTGGTTCGCATAGTAAAATTATTGACCAAAAAGTTATGAAAAATCCGCCATTATTTTAACCAACTTCTTTGCGCGTCGAATTCCTTTAACTTCAGCATTTAAGCTTCTTTTAGGGGTATTTTTCATATGAAATGCTTTAATTCCAGCCTTTTTAAGTACTTTTTACAAAGTTTTTCTAAACTTGATTTCTTGTGTGTTTGTTCGTCCGGTTAGAACCTTTGAAGCTATATTTAACCCACTTCCCGACTAGCTAGAACTTTTAGGATAGCTCAAAACCTGATGACAATTCAATTTAAAACTATTTTTAAGCTTCGACAATATTTCTCTCAAAACAAAATAAAGTTTTATATGCAAAAAAAAAATAACCAAACAAATCTAAAAAGTAATCTACAATAAAAAATGAATTTTTCTAAAAACAACGTTTTTTCTAAAAACATTTTTCTAAAAACAACGTTTTTTCTAAAAACAACATAAAAAATAATCTACAATAAAAAATGAATTTTTCTAAAAACGTTTTTCAAGCAAACTAAAAACTAAAAAATAATTTTTTTTGAGCATGTTAGAATGTCTAATTATATTTCTCTTATAATGATGACAGATTTTATAACAAATTTGATAGAGGTAAAACGATTACAGAAAAACGTTTACAGATAAAAGATTGATCGACCAACACTTAATGGTTTCGTTATTCATATATCAGTGCAATATATCTACACTGATCATTGAAACGGCCAATTTTATTTAAATTATTATAGATACACTTAAACACATCCACACAAACTAAGCATTAAATCAAATGTTATACTGCATAATGTCATAATATTATCAAATCACCACTTGCGCCCAACGTTTTTCGTTTTACGTGTATCAAGTTTTTTATAAAATCCGTCATCATTATGAGAGGAATATAATCAGACATTCTGACAAGCTCAAAAAAAAATATTTTCTACTTTTTGAAAAAAAAAGTAGAAAAAAAATTTTTATTTCTTCCACTTCCAGATTTTCTTTTGAAGCTTTGAGTAGCTTTGAACTTATAATATCTATGATTGTAGATTTTGGGACATTTGTACGTTTTGCAATCAAGCAATATGAAATTAATGGGTTTTTAAAAAAAAATTCACAACTTTTATAAGCACTTCAATTTGTTTCGGAAACATTTTGCTAATCATTGATTGGAAAAACAAAAATTTGTAAAAACTTGTAAACAAAAGTTTATCTATTTAATTAAAGATAAGGAAGTAACGTTTAACGAAAAAAATAAAAGAAATAAAAAGCATTTGTGGTTTTAGAGAAATCTCAATTTAAAGTTGACCGGATATTTCCGTGTCTACCCGACAATTGCTTTCTGGCTACAACATAGCACCACCATTTACGGCCTATTACTCTTCTAATAATTATTTGTCCTAATATTTGATTTTTGGTGTCAGGTTTATTTCTTGTCCAATCTGTTTCGCTGAGTATTGAGGATTTTTTCGCGCAATTCTATAAGTAAAATTATCATCTTTCTTGGTCGCTCAGAACGCCCTTGTCAGCAATACTACCCGTTTCATAAAACTTAGCAATAGTTCTTCTTTTACATGAGCGTGAAACACACTTTATAAAAATCAAGAGGTTTCAAAGTTAGAGTAACCTCCCATATTAAGACCAACAATATGCTGTTTGATTTCTAGAATTATTGTTTTTTTTCCTATTGGAAATTTTCTAATTTATTATTATAATATTATTATTAATATTGAGAATTAAGCAAAAATGATGAATTAATATAAAACGAACTTTTAAAAAACTACACATTATTTTAAATATATATTTTAAATATATCATTAAAATGGAAAGTTTTATTTTGATGAAACTTTTTCCGCATTAAATTTATAAAAGCTCTCCTCAAAAGCTTCATGGAGAGCGTCCTAAACTTATGAGTAGCTTTTTTTAAAGTTTAAAAATCGGTTAAAGTATGTACTTAAATAAAAAGGAATGTGCCTAAGCAAATTTTTTTAAATTTTCTTAGGCTATCTTATTTTATTAGGCTATGTCTAGCTTAGACTATGTCAATGAAAATGTTTAGATATATATTTTTTTAATGACGTAAAAATTTAAAATGAGCAATATTTATATGTGTCTTAAAAGTATCTTGTTAATATGTCTTGTTAACATTTAAGGTAATGAACAAATTACAATATATTAAATGATCTTTTTAATTTCACTGTTTACGATTAATACATTATACAATCTATTCAATTTTACGATTATCAATATATTAGACATTCGATTTACTTTTTCTCGTCTGAAAAAGGCATTGTTAGGAACATAATAATCGAAAAACAACTAACATAAGTAATTTTATGCCATTTTATGTATTATTTTTTATATTTTACATTGTTCATTGTTCAAGTATATTTTTGTTCGATTAACAGCGTTTGATGCATCAAACAACTCATCGCGTTTAATGTATCGTACGCGATGAGTTGTTCAATGCATCGAACAGGATTAATCGATTAATTGTTCCCTACTTACATTTGAGGGGAATGAAGTACGCAAACCGATGAGTAGTTAAAAGAAGACTCAACTAAAAAAAGAAACCAATGAAAACAATTTTAAAAAAAACGATAGGGGTCATCATGAGCACCTTAAGCAAAAATTTGCTGGACCTAAATTTTTGCGAATAAACAGTTTTTAGGGATCACTACTCATGATCTACATAGTCATTTGGATAGAGAAAGTGCTCATATTACCCAGACCACTTCACTTTAAATTAATTTTAAAAAAATAATGTTAATTAAGAAAAGAAGTACCAACCTGACAATAAGAATTAATTTGTGAAATATTATCATTTTTCATTAGCAAAACATATTATTAAAAAATCAAACTTTAAGCCCCTTTTTTATTGAAACAATACTTATTTGTATTTACGCAAAAAAAAAAAAAAAAAAAAAAAAAAAAAAAAAAAAAATTAATGGTGTTACTGTACATTTAACATAATGTGAGTCGCGGAACCGTAATTCCTTGACTTTAACGGCAGAGTAAAAATGCGTATAAAATTTGTAATAGAATAATAATAACAATAACAAATACAAATATTAATTTTTCATTTTTTAGAGTATTTCTCATATTCAAGTTCAGGAGCATTTCTTGATCGAGCCATTTGAGTTTAAGAAACTTTCTCATATTCGTTTAGCATATTTTTGAAAATATTGATATTACTTGCATTAACAACTCCATTGGCTGTTCCATTTATTCACTATCCTGTTTGTAAAGAATGCCTTCTTGCTTCTGATATACGAATATTTTGTCTGTGCAACCGTTGATTATGACTTCTTATTATTGGATCTTTTTACATTGTATGCTTATATAACACAAAAGTGTTATCTTAAAAATGAGTCAAAAATAAATGTTTTTATCAGTGGCGGCTTGAGGTTTAGCGTTGTAAGGGGAGGGGGGCAGGGAGTTGGGGGTGATACATTAACTCCCAGAAATATTTTTTTTTTTGAAAATTGCAATTGTGGTAAATATATTTTATCGATGGTTTTGTATCCCTTTTTATCATAACTATTTAAGTTTAAGTCTGGTAAGTTTACTTTGACAAACAATTATCGTTAAAAAAAACAAAAAACATTTAATATTATTACAATGGTTTGGTTATTTATAGATATATTTACACTACATACATTAAATGAAGCATTTAGAAAGTAGTTTACTTTTCTGCCAGTTTATACAATTTTTTTTCTGCGAGATTTAAATACCAGCGGGTAGAGAACGTTCGTTGGACGTTTTAAGAACATCATACAGACTTCTCACGACAATAAGGGGTTGTTATAACGTACCAACGTTATACAGACGTCTGTGCTCGCTGGGTTGAAGTAAAATGATTTATTGATTATTCAAAGGGTATGCTCTCATCTCACATTCAATTAAAGTTAATGTCAATCAAAAAACTGTTATCAACAATGACATTGTTTTGTCATTGTTGATAACAGATAATTTTTGATAATCTTTAGTCTACTGAAACTTTTCTCAACATAAGCAGATGTAAAAGGATGAGTTTATTCGATTTTGTAGAGTATAGACAAGTTAGGAAAACATGATGTCATCTGTTTATCTATTAAGAATGTAAAAGGATGTACGTCTTATTGTAGTTCAGTCGTCATTGCTGGAGATACTGATGAATACAAACCTTTAAAAGTAGCGAGTATGTTTGAAGTGTGGAGTAAAATATTTTTAACACATAAAAACAAATCTAAATTGCTCCTCCTGTTGAAATCAGTTGATTTATAATTTTTTGTTTTTCTCTTTTAAAAAATAAAAACAGTTTACTCTTCGCGAAGTCATTCTAGTTTTATGAATATCTGTCACTGTACAGCCACAGTAGTTTTATGAATATCTGTCACTGTACAGCCACAGTAGTTTTATGAAAACCTGTCACTGTACAGTCACAGTAGTTTTATGAACATCTGTCACTGTACAGTCACAGTAATTTTATGAATATCTGTCACTGTACAGTCACAGTAGTTTTATGAACATCTGTCACTGTACAGTCACAGTAGTTTTATGAACATCTGTCACTGTACAGTCACAGTAGTTTTATGAACATCTGTCACTGTACAGTCACAGTAGTTTTATGAACATCTGTCACTGTACAGTCAAAGTAGTTTTATGAATATCTGTCACTGTACAGTCACAGTAGTTTTATGAATATCTGTCACTGTACAGTCACAGTAGTTTTGATACACTGAACTATGTTAAAAATCTTTTTTTATTTTTTTTATTTGTTGTGTACATTATGATTATAAGAGATATTTTCTTATAAATTTTTTTTTGCCATAAATGTCGCAAGCTTGTATAGCAGCTATTTTAACAATGGTTTGTTGTTACCTTGTTTTCTATTAAGAACCCTTCACCACGCTCTAAGGTGAATAAAAATGGAACGAATTTCTAACTACCGTATTTTTCAACATTGAAATTTCGCACCACAAATTCTTTCGTGAGTAATAATAATATTTTACTAAAAATAAAAATTTAATAGCGCTTTAATTAGATGGGTGATGCTAACTACTGCGTAAAAATCTACGCTAATTATACTGCTTTCTATTATCCCTTATAAATTCAATTAAAAAAAAAACAAAGCAACTTGAACTTCATTACTCACAATTTCTAAATCTTTTTGTATGCTCATTTTACCTAGATGAGCATTAAGGTAATATAGTTTTCCAAATCTATTTTAATAACAATTACAAAAATCAACTTATTATAACAAAAAATATATGTAAAAAACTTATTTGTGAGATAACGTTAAGTCGCTGAAAGGTTTCTGAAGGTTAAATTGAGCTTTAGTTTCTGAAGGTTAAATTGTAAAACTAGGTGCCTTTTACTCATCGCTTTGGTAAGCATGTTTAACAAAGCTAAACCTTGGATTTTAAATTTTCGTGCTTATACCGTTTGCTATTATGGCTCGTTGAAGCTTTGCTCAACAAACCATTGATGCAAAGCTTAATAAAAACTTTACGGTACTTTTTACACTTGGCTTGATTTGTCACTGTTGTTGTTGGTAGTGTCGTTGTTGTTCCCAACTTATTTTCTTCTTATCACCAAAGTCAAAAGTTACTTCAACAGTTCAATAACTTCAAACTGACTTGGCAATAAACACAAGTATTTAGTGGCTGCAAAAGGTGTGACGGATGATTAAAACTATTTAATTAAATAGTTAATTGACAAAAACCCCACTTATCAAGTTTAAGAGTTATAGTATTTCAACCCTCTATATAAAATATTTTATTGTTTTTATTTGTAATCTATAAACTTTTACTCGAAATAGTATACTTAATTTTAAAAAAAAAAAGATTTTTGACTGGTGTAAAAAGTAATAAGCATACTATTCAAGCTTACTGACAACATATTTCACTTTCGAGAGGTTCATTTCCATTTTACAAAAAAAGAAAAATAAACTCTTTTACGATAAACTAAACCTAAACTTTAAAATTTTATTTGATAAATAATTTATTTTTCATTAAAACTATATAAGGTTTATTCAATATATTATTAAGGAAAAAATAAATAAACATGGTTATTACTACTAAAACTTTTTAAATAAAGTTCACGCTGGGTTAACCACACAATATTAGAACATTTAGTTGGTATATATTTAAACCCAGTGCCGTGGCTACTAGGTCTGAGGTCTCCCCAAAACCTGTCATATGGACCCTAAAATTGTCCCATCAGGTATTACGTAAAGAAAAAAAAAGCCCTTTACATTTGCAAAAAGGTTCTTAAACTTGCAAATGGACCCCCTAAAAGTCTAACGCAAAAATAGTTTAACACGAGCATGAGTTATTTTTCCAAATTTGCATTTTTTTAATTTTGGTGTCACCCCTAAGTGTCAAGATGTGGTGGTGTCAGCTGGAGCGGCCTCTCAGCAATAGTCATCTACAAAACCTCTTTTCAAAAAGGTCTCAAAATAAGACCATTAAACTGTGTTTTTTTAACTTCAATATGATGCTAAAAATAATAATATATAATGGACAACATAAAGCTTTGTGACCATAAAGAAACTTAAACATAAGTTTGTGAAAATAAAGAAGAATGGTGAACATGAACATAAAGAAGCGTGAACATAACTTTGTGAACATAAAAAAGAATAGTAAACAAAAAGCTTTATGAAAGTATTCATAAGACCACTCCTAAACCTTTCAAAACAGTGAAAATTATACTCCTTTCTTGTTTTTTATCCAGGATATCAACAATTATACACCAAAACAATCTAAGCATTTATTCGTCTTTTTAAAAAACTAACATTTGATATTGTTGAGTCACAGTTAAAAAACCAAACAGCTTCATACCTTTTTTAGATAGTGTCAAGGTTTTGTGCAATAGACTTAAACTAAACATAGACAACATAATGCCAAGCAAAAACAAAATAAAAATTATTGTCATAAAAAATATTATTCCCGAAATGGATCTTTAAGTTTTAAAGTGTAAAATTGAGTGCTAAAACTCAAAGAAACAAAGAAACAACAATCTTTTAAGAATATTCTTGTAGAAAAAATTTCAAGATAATCATTGAAAATGATTATCTTGAAATTTTTTCTAGATAATCATTGAAAATGATTATCTAGAAAAAATTTCAAGACAATTTTAAAGAAAAAACTCCAAGATGATCATATAACGTTTATCCTTAATGTAACTTTATTTACCTTACCTTCTACTTTATAGTGGCTTTTTAACAAACATAATGATAATATAATGATAGTATAACGGAGATTGCAATGATAATATAATAGAGAGTATTGTAAATGATATAACCCTTTTATAACACCTTGTAACAGTTTTTTTTTTTTGTTGAAACATTTGTTATCTAGATGTTATATTTTAAAATACCACATTTAATTTTCTTCCAACATTGTTACGATTTTGAATGGATTTATTGAAGAAGTTGTTGCCCAAATCTATTAAAAGTTAAAAGCTCTGTGATTAATATATATATATATATATATATATATATATATATATATGTATATATATGTATATATATATATATATGTATATATATATATATATATATATATATATATATCAGTGCCGTGCCAAAAGCCCCCCAAACCCCCCGGTTGGGGGGGCCTAGAAATTTGATGGGGCCCTTTTTGAAAATTAAAATTATGATATAGGTGTTTTTTTATTTATTTATAATATTAAAACTTCGTATTAACGTTTGCTTATTTTTTCAAATTCGGTAAACCTAACAAAATGATGCATGTATTGACATGCATACAATGATGATTGTATTGACAATGATGATTGTATTGACTGGCAAATAGGAGGAGGTGGGGATTAGCCCCCAAAGAACTATCAAACTTTACATTTTTATTAATAAAAATTAAAAAAAAAAAAGGAAAATTAAAAAAATGCTGTTTTAAAGTTATACACACATTTAATATATATACCGTATAATCTCTCTTATTCGAATCTCCTTAATTTGAAAACCTCCATAAATCGATTAAATGCAAAGTCACCGTGAAATACCCTTATGTGAAAAAAACTTTCTGTAATTCTAAAATCACTCTTATTCGATTTTTTATTTTCCCCATATTTGTTCGAATTAGAGAGATTGTACTGTATATATTTGCCAATATATA
>NC_061168.1:27266030-27328530 GCF_022113875.1 Hydra vulgaris
CTTCTTTTTTTTTTCCTTTTGATCTACCTATTATGTAGTAATCTTTTTTTATTTTATTTTTGTATGAAAAAATTAAGCGACATTTTTATTGGTGATTATCTATTTACAATTTAAATATTATTTACGTATATAAGTATTATTATATATAAGTAGTTGTATGTGTATATAATATTGTATATATATATATATATATATATATATATATATATACATATATATATATATATATATATATATATATATATATATATATATATATATATATATATATATATATATATATATATATATATTATATAATATAATACAAAAAACGATTACTGACTTATATTTTTAAGATAAAAATAGCTCTATTAACGGATTATATTCAATTAATTTAGTATAAATATGGAAGCTAAACGAGACACAATAGAATATTGTTCTAGAGCACACCGAAATCCGATTGATAATGCATAATCAGTTACTACGCAATTCGACAATAATAAACATTTTTAATGTAATAAAAAATGCTTCCAATTATATATGAAACGTTTTTATTGATATCACGGAGCACGTGTTTGAAGTTTTTCCGTCTGAATATCAAATGGAGCATTTTGTATTTCATTTTAATTTAAAATAGATTGATGAACACTTTTAGAATTGTGAAAATTTTTCAACATTCTTAACAGAGTGCTAAACAAGTCTCTTGATTAATTCAACTAAGTAAATCGTATTGAACATTACTTTCTTTTAGTACTTTGTATAAATAATAGATTACTTTACTAATTAATATTTCACGTGTACACGAGTTTTAAGTTACGAGTTACAGCAAGAAAATTGATATATTTGAGACATTTTGTAGTGTTGTACAAAACATGTTGAAAATTCTGAAATAAAAGATATTCGATAAGCATAATATATTTAACAATTTACAGCAGTAAAAAAATATTAATTGGTAAGTCACAACTTGGAAAAAAAATTATATCTCTCTAAACATAATAAAAATTGATCAAAAAAAAAAAAAAAAAAGATCTTTTATCTAATTTCTATTAGTATTATTTATTGATATTTGTAAAATAGTTCATAAAATTTAAATTTCTCAATATACGCATATGTATAATAAATACTGTATAAATTTTTAACGATTACATTATTTATGCTATATGTATATGCGTTCTTAATTAATGCGTATGGCATAATGTATTTATTGTGGAGTGTAGTATTGTAAAATGATTGGTTTGGTGCTAAAGCTGGACCAGACATGGTTTTTGCTATATTTTTTAAAAGCTTTTTTTGATGTCATATGTCGTCAATATATTTATATGTATTTCTTTGTGATTTTATATATTTAAGTTTATGAGTCTTTATATTCGATTGCTTTTGCAAGGTTTTATAAAAATTGTTTTTTATTTACTTTTTTATATAAGCGCTGCTGTATTCAAGTTCTCTTTTGTGTGATAAATTACATTTAGAAATTTTTCAAACTTGTTTAAAAACTTGTTTTTGATTTGATCTTTTGTTAATTATTGATTACGTCATATAAACCATTGATGCTGAGCATGCCTATCTTATAGTTATAATTTTTTGCTTTTGTTTCTTAATTTATGTTATTTATGTGGGTCCACATATTTGTTTTGGCAAATACAGGATAGAAACGAAAAAACCTTCTGCTTCCTTCTAAAGAAATGTTTAGGCTTTTCGTTTTTTTTTCGTCTTTATTTTGTCGAGATATGTTTTATTTTATTATACTTTGTTATGTCGTTTTAATATATACTGTATAATTACCATTTATGTTATTAATGTTATTAATTAGATTTGAAATGTTTTGTTATATTATTAAACTTAACATTCCAAACATTCCGGTGCCATTAAAGTTTGCTAATCTTCTTTAAGTTTTTAACTTTCTAAGTAAAAGTTTATCTTCTTCCATTACAAACTTTTTCACTTCAGTAAAGAAAGTACACTGGTACATTGGTACATTACTTACAGAAAGTAAACTGGTACATTCATACTCTACTAAAAATACATTAAAACTAAATATACCATCTTATGAAAGTCAGAAGTATGGTAAGCATTTTACTGTCTATCGATGCGTCTACGAATGGAACAGGAGCCTTGTATTCGTTGTAAATGCGTTTAAAAATTTAACTTCAAACACCTTTATCGTTTTTTTTCATCTTCAACACAATTAGTTTTTAAAAATTCTGAAAAATATTTTTTTCTAACTTCTTGATATTATCGTTTCTTCTTTTTAAATATACTCACATTATACGTACTTTAATATATGTAATTTTCTTACTTTCAAAACTACAATTATTAGGAGTATTTTTCTATTTTTTTTTTATTTCTATTTTTTATATTACGACCTGCAAACTATGATTTATACATGTTTATTTTTTTAATTTTATGCTTATGTGCTTATTACATTTAAAAATTGGTGTTACTTTAATCAGATCACTCCTTCAATCAGATCACCCCTTTGATTACTCCTTCAAATCAGATCACCCCTTTGATCACTCCTTCAAATCAGATCACCCCTTTGGTCACTCCTTCAAATCAGATCACTCCTTCAATTAGGTTACTCCTTTGATAAAACTTCTGTTTGAGTAACACCAATCTTATAAATTGTTAAATTTTTATTATAAAATAATATTATACAATAAATGTTGTTACAATATTTATTATTATTGTTTAATTTTTTTTTTAGTTTCTTGTTATCATTGTCATTTTTATTAATTTGTTACCTTATTGTATTTTTTATAACTATAATTTAATATTATTATAACTATTTATTATTGTTAATATTATTTTTTTGTAAAAATGATTATTAATGGAAAACAAATAACTTGTTATTGTTGTTGTAAATTCCAAAAGTGGATTTTTAACAATTTATTTGACGTCATTAAGAAAGGTGTATGCGTAATTCACATCTAAGAAGATTATTTTTATGTGGCTCTTAATAATGCAATCTAAAAAATTCAATAAGTATTTCATTTTTTTTATTCATTATTTTATTCATTCATTTTCTTTTAGAATATTAAATAGTTAGGGGATGGATTATTTCAACTGATTTTGAAAAAAACACGAGTTTATAAACAAAATGATGGTTCCTGTTGACGTAAAGCTTGACCGAAAATAATTGGTGATCTATTTAATTTACTTATATCAAGATTAAATAATACAGACAAAGAAAAAGAACAAACTTAAGAATATAGAAAAAGATTTTTAAAAAAGTATTTATTGTTAAGGTTCACCTTGCACATTTTAGGTTCACCTTGCACATTTTTTTACATCGCAATAACATTAAAACATTTTTTTTTGAGTCTTGTTCATGGTTAGAATTGCTTAAGAAAGCTTTGATATTAAGTAAATTTTTATACCTAAATACAATTTTTTTAAACATAAATATTTTAAATTGATTTGTCAAACAAACAAGCAAAAAACATCTGATACACGATTAATCGATTAATCGACACGATTAGTTATGGATTATTACACAAAAGGACCTTATGATATCATGATGAATAGACCTTATGATGCAAATTGTGTGTATGACAAGACCAAGAAAAAAATGTTTAATATTCTTGGTAGAGACCAGTTTCATCAAAAAAGTAATCAAAACATTTTTCGAGAAACAACTGATCAAATATGTACTAAACACTCTGTTCTGCCATTATGCGCCATTCACCCTAGTTTACTAGTTTGCTCAGCAACAATAAAAAGTAACCTTGAAACAAAAAGTAGTACACCAATAAAAATCAATAGCGACTCATTCAATTCACCAGGCAGAGTTTTAAATGAAACAAATTTAGCAAACATTTCACAAGTCGAAGTTTTAAAGCCTATACTCAGTAACAGCAAACAAAATGTACGTAGAAAAATCTCTTTTGTTCCTTCAACGTATTACGAAAATCAAGAAGAAAATAAAATTAACAACAGAAGATTTAGCACTGTTTCCAATATTTTGCGACGCAGAGGTTCAAATACCAATTTAAAAGAAGATAGCAGCGAAAAGAACAGAACACGGTTTTTCAGTTCACCTTCGATACTGCAACTGTCTGTTAGTTTACCTCCGTATAGCAATCAGCAAGAAATTCTCGACTATCTACAAAAAAATATTCAGGTGCACAATTGCAAAAAGATAAGAAGCGTGTTAAAAAAAAAATTTAACTTTGGTAGTTATCCAAATTCTTTAATGCACGACGCTGCATTCAAGTGCTGTGAAAAGTGTTTGAAATCGTTAATAAAAAATGGTTGCTCTATTTCCCAAAAGGACGATTCTGGGTTTATACCATTACACGCTGCAGTAATGGGAGAAAATATCCCCGCCGTAACATTTTTATTAGAACATAGTCCACATGTTAATGAGACCTCAAACGATGGTTGGACTGCATTGCATCTTGCAGTTATGCTAAACAATTTGAAAATTGTCCATTGTATTACTATGCATGGAGGAAATCCTTATTTAATAAGCAATTTACAGACTACGCCGTTTAAATTATGCATAGAAAAAAAGCGAACATTGTTACTTGATTACTTTATTTGTTTAAAACAGACATAGTTTGTAAATAATTATATATTTTAGTAAATTTTACACTGTAAAATGTTGTTTCATAGCTTAACAATTTTGCATGCGGTAGACGTACTACCGTTGTATATATTATAAAGCAAGTTATAAATTGTAATATTGTCATGAAATTAATGCTTTTTATAAATTAATATTTTATTTGGTATTTAAAATAAATAATACGATTTTAAAAGTTTTTTAAAAATTTGTTTCATTTACTTCTTTTTTTTTTGACGCTTTTTTATTTTATGTTTCGTTGATTTTACTTTATGTCAGATATTTAAAATATCAAATAATATCTGAGTACTTATGAGTCGGAGATATTGAATTATAAAAACTATAATTGATATCGTGAAATGGCTAGTATACCAAGAAAGTATGTTTATATAGTTTATTTAAAAAAACGTCTATATCCTAATATATGACTCGTTTAGTTTTGATCAAACTAAAAGTGTTTAAAATTACATAATTTACTAGTTAGTTTGTTTGTTGACCATAGTAACGCCATAACAAAGAAAAACTTAGACCTTGTTTTTGGCCGAATTAACAAATCTTTTTTTTTTTCTCTGGATGTCTCGTTAAGGCATACCCAATCAACCTCAATCTCAAAACTATTTAATTCGTTACTATATATTTGAATGGGCAAAAGGGTTTTAAGAGGTATCATCTCTGACATATTTTATTTTTATTTTTTGAAAGTTTCTATTTCTCTTTAGGTAAACTATATACATAAATAAATTGTTTGTTTACATTTGTTTTGTTTCGCGATATAATGATATAAATAACTATAACAAAAGCTTTACAAGTTTAAACAAGGTTTCTTATAAAAGATCTCAACGTCAAAACCTTTATATACTTATAAACCTTTATACGTATTACATATAGTGTATATACATATACATGTATATTAAATTTTACTACATTAGGTTGCCAACATTTTATAAAATAAGCTACTAAATATAACATTATACAGTATATAATTGCACACACTACATTTTACATTTTAGAAATAATTTATTATATCATCTTTAGAATGAATAAGTTTTTTTAGTTTATTTTTAAAAAGGTTAAATGAAATTGACAGATCAAAGTTATTCAAAACAATTTTATTCCAGAAACAAGATGCCCAATACAAAAATAATTTAACTTCGTAGGATAAAATCGTTTATTTATTATTATTATTTTTTAATAAGTTAACCATATTAAAAAATTATCATTTGGCAAAATATATTGGTTCAATTTTTTGATTCAATGTAAATATAACTCAGCACGATCTATTTTTAATGGTTCGCAAACCTTTAAAAATAAATCGTGCTGAGTTATATTTACATTGTAACAAAAAACACAAATGTTGAGTTAAAAGCATTCATGTCTTTATATTAAAAATTGATATATAAAAAAAATTGAAATCCAAAGTTTACTAAAAACATGTGTTTCTGACGACGATTAAAAAAATCGCAGTTTACTATTACTTGTGCTTCTCCAAAAAATATTCGCATAGTTTGTTTAACTATAGTAGTCGTAAAGTTTCAAATAAGGTCGGCGCGAAGGAAGAGGTGTGTGGGTGTGTGCCACCGCTCATTCGATGGATATTTGCAACACTAGTCAGCAAATTAGAACCTTTTTGTACCTTCAGTCTGCAAATTGGAACTTTTTTTAGATCGGCAGTCGGCAAAATGGGACTCTTATACATAGGCAAAATAGGACGGATATTTCAGACTTTTCTATATTTTGATCTTTGTCTCAAGTTGCTACAAAAATTGATAATTCAAAATGTGTATTTTTTAAAAGAGCTGTTAATGAATCTTCTATTCATAAATTTAAGTACTTGGTATTGACATTAAATTGGAAAAAGGTCTACCAAGATTGTAACCTTGGAAACACAAACTTTCTGCTCACAAAAAATGAGAGTTTTCCAATTCAAAAAATAGAAATAAAAAGTAAAATATCTAAGTTATCTATGGATCATAAAAGAAATAAGAAAATTCTCAAAACAAAAACAAAAACTTTACGTAAAATATCTAAAAAAAATAGAACTAAATCCAACCTATCTATTTACAAACTTATCTATTTACAAAAATTTATTTGAAAAAATTAAAAACGAATCTAAAAAAACGTATTATTCCAGACAAGTACAAAGACCAAATTGAGACGTAAAAAATTATGGGGCATTATGAAGGAAATAATTTGTAAAAAGAAAGTTAGTTCTAATAAAATGCCTTTGAGAATAACTGATGAAAAAGATTTATATGAAAAGAATCATATTTCAAATAAATTCAACACCTATTTATTCTCTCAAAAGAACCATCAAGGTAGCTATCAAATTTCTCAAAATAATCTCTTGTAATGTAGTGCTAGATGTTTTTGGAGAGATACGTAACCCTATTCCCGTGGATAACCAAAGGCCTACTAAAATCATCAAGGAAAAAACAAAAATTGTATGATAAATATTTAAAAAATAAAACTTATAAAAATGAAACTAATTACAAAAACTATAAAAATTTATTTGAAAAAACTAAAAAACGATCAAAAGTAAATTACTATGCTAAACTGCTTGAAAAAAGCAAAGGAAACCCTCAAAAAACGTGGAGTGTTATTAGAGACTTAATTGGGAAAAATAAAATTGAAAAAATAACTTTGGCCCAATTCTAGCTGCAAAAATTTTAGTTGGTCAAAAAAAAATTGATTCATATCTTGTAACAACTGATTTAATTATGGAAGAACCTATTTTAACCAAAAGTGAACTACATACTGCTTTTAACAGTCTGAAAAAAAATAAAAGTGCAGGTATAGATCAAATCAATGTTAATGCAATTAAATCTGTTTTTGATATTATCGAACCCTCATTATTCCATACTTTTAATCTCTCCCTTAAATCAGGTTATATTCCAAATAAACTAAAAATTGCAAAAATAGCACCTATTTTCAAATCTGGCGATGAGATCAATATTTCAAACTACAGACCATTCTCAGTCTTACCATGTTTTTCTAACCTAATTGAACGCATTATGTACAACAGACTTTATAAATATCTATCTGAAAATAAGATTTTATATAATAATCAATACGGTTTAAAAAAAATCATTCTACTGACCATGCAATAGTTGAATTGGTTAAGCATATATCAAATGGAATAGTGATTGATATACCATAGGGTTTTTTATTGATTTATCCAAAGCTTTCGACACAGTAAATCATGAAATTCTTTTGAAAAAATTAGAAAACTATGGTGTTAAAAATCAAAGTTTACTTTGGTTTAAATCATTCTTAACTAACAGAAAGCAATTT
Source organism: Hydra vulgaris (assembly GCF_022113875.1). Taxonomy (NCBI): domain Eukaryota; kingdom Metazoa; phylum Cnidaria; class Hydrozoa; order Anthoathecata; family Hydridae; genus Hydra; species Hydra vulgaris. Next base: position 27,273,865 of record NC_061168.1, read on the forward strand.
ATACTTAAAGAATCAAAAGACTCAAAAAACAAGTTAATAACTTGTGGAGTACCCCAAGGTTCTATTTTGGGACCATTATTGTTCTTACTTTATATAAATGATTTATATTTATCATCAAAAGTATTAAATACTATCTTAATTGCAGATGACACTAATTTGTTTTAATCTCACAAAGATATTACTGTTCTTTTTAAAATATTTAACGAAGAATTAGATAAGACCAACGAGTGGTTTATAAGTAACCGACTATCATTATATGTAGAGAAAACAAAATTTATCTTATTTCATAAACCTAGTAAAGCCGAGAATTTTCCTCTTAAACTACCCAATCTTTTAATCAATAACCAAAATAATTAAAAGGGAATTGACTACAAACTTTCTGGGAGTACTCTTAGATGAAAAATTGTCATGGAAATTTCATATTAAATATATTGAAGGTAAGATCTCAAAAAATATTGCCATGTTATACCGAACGAAGCCTTTTCTTAATAACGAGTCTTTAAAAAATTTATATTTTTCGTTTATACACAGCTATCTTTCATGCTGTAACATTTCCTGGGGTAGCACTAATCACACTAAACTCAAAAAAATTTATAGTAAACAAAAATATGCTTGCAGGATAGTATTTGGGGCAAATAGAAAAACACAATGCGAACCTCTCTTACGTCAGCTTGGAGCTTTAAATATTTATAAGCTTAATATTCATCAAGTAATGATATTTATGTTGAAAGCAAAACTTGGGTTTTCTCCAGTAATACTTCAATACTACTTTAATGAAATCTCCCATAAATATCCAACCAAATTTTCAGTGAATAACTTTGTGGTTCCCATAAACCTTCTTAAAATAAGTTCGTACCAAATTCAATATTGGGGACCTCTAGTTTGGAAAATATTTCTTCCAATCTTTAGTAAAAAACAAAACTTCGTTTTAAACTGCACTTTGCAAAGTTTTAAGGATGATTCAAAACGGCATTTACTGAACATGGAATTCGATATATTAGATATCAAATACCTTTTTCGAAAACAATTTAAAGGTTTAAACTAAATCACTTAAAAATAAATTAAATCTTTAGCTTTTAATAAAATGGTTTTAAACCATTAGTATAAAAGATAACGAAAATAAAATTGTTTTTTCCGTTCATATTTTTGATGATATTAAATAATCAGCCCAAATACTTATGTTTACATATATTGCTTTTTTTTTTAAATTAAACAACGCTTTTTTTTTTGTGTTTTTATAACTTCTATGATTTTCTGTCGTTTTTACTTTTTTATTTTTAAAATTATTCTGCTGGAAGATTGTTAGCAACAAATTATTTTATTGTTGAAGTTTTTGATTTGTTTTTGTTTTTATACTGTCTTTTTGTCTTTTATCATTTATTGTGCATGTAAACTTTTGTGTGACGGGGCTCGGTGATAAGACAACCGGTCTTCTTTTATTGTAATTTCTTTTTTGTAATATTTATCAACCGCAAAATAAATAAATAATAACAAAAATAAATAATAAAAAAATATTCTCCAAATACTTAACTCATTACTTAAAAAAAGTATCCCCACCTAACACACATACATTGATAAATCGTTAGAACAATATTGCGCGTTGCGTTGGCTCAACATCGACTGCCAATGTTGTTTTTATATCATTTTAGTTACAAATGCGACGTCGCCAACAACCAAAAAACAACGTTGTATTTTAAGTTGCATTGTGTAATATTTTACAAGTCGGCATTGTGTAATATTTTACGTTGATTCAACGTTGTATTTTATGTTGGCAAAACGTTGCATTTTACGTTAGCAAAACGTTGTATTTTAAGTTGATTTAACGTTATATTTTGGATTTGCACAGCATTATTTTTTTATTTTTTTTTTTTATAATGTTTTTTTAATAATGTTTTTTATAATGTTCATAATAATTAAATTTAGTTGTTAAATTTAGTTATAATTAGTTAAATTTAGTTGTATTTAAAGTTATTTAAATTTAGTTGTTTTATATTTTAGCGTATAGTTAGAAAGATACACATTAATAGCTTGAGCAGTGGCATAAGAATAAAAACGCATTATTCATGTTTGTTTTGCTTGTGGCTTGATATTTCGTTATGTAATAAAAATAAAAATATATTAGCAAAAGATATTTCCATAATCAACTGAAAAAATTGAATGACAAATTTTTATAAATTATACAAATATATATTTGTATATCTGCCTTTTCTTGATGCAAACATAACGTTGGTCCACTGTATAAAATTCAACATTATTTCAATGTATATGGATCAACGTTGATCCAATGTATATAATCCAACGTTAATCCATATACATTAACGTTGCGTTATAAAGATTGGATCAACACTAATCCAATTGTTCATCGTTGATCCATATACATTGGATTAACGTTGATCCCTATATGTTGGATGAACGTTGAGCTTAGATCGGAAAAACAACTAATCTTTGCGATGTTTTTACATACGTTGGATCAATGTAATTTTACTAACTATTTAAATGACCAATGTAATTTTGCTAACTTTTAATCACGTCGTTATAAGGTTTTAATTAATATAAATACGACAAAACTAACATTGGATCAACGTTGTATTTGCAGACAAATGATAATAAAGTTATTTTGCTCATCTATATAACTGTTTTTCCGAGAATTAGATACTCAACTTAAGTGCAAGCGTTCACTATCACATCTAGATCTTTTAGCTACAGCCATATTTAAAAATTTTAATTATGATTGCTATTCAAAATAAAGACATGTATAATGATTTGAAGCGTGTGTTTGATTACGTCTAAACGCGGATTTTTAATTTTAATTAAAATATATTGATAGCTGTAGTTAGTTACGCTAAAAATCATTTAATTAAAAATATAATAATTCAAAAATTTAAAGTATTGGAAAGAGTCTGAGGCATGTCTGAGGGCACTGAGTCCACTTTGTGACCCGGGCTTTACATTGGATAACCCTTTACATTGGATAACCCTTGGACAACCGTTTTAACTATATTATAGTTAAAACTAAGAGCTATTAAAAGGAATAGGACCATAGGAGTTTATTTGCATTTGAGTTGATTTGAATTGAAAGCTTTTACACTATGACTTCTTTTTAAAAAAAATATCAGGAATATAAAAATGTTAAAAACAAAGATTCATATTAGCAAAATTTCAAATATTTTGGTAAAAAACAAAAAATCAATCGTAAAAAAAAACCACAGAAAATTTAATCGATATTTAGAAATAAAATCTTATTCTGTGTGTTATTGTTGTTGTTGTTGTTGTTATTGTTATTGTTGTTATTATTGTTGTTGTTGTTAAAATCTGCTTTTCCATCTACTAATTCTTGATGAACACGCCAATTTTATTTTGTTTTGAAAAAGGATTTACTACAGATAGAGTAAGCCTTGAGGAAAAATCCTTTAAATATAGCGTTTAAAATTTTTGGGTTGTGATTTTTTTTTTTTGCCATATGAATTTATTTATAACATAAAACATATGTAAATACAAATAGCATGGGCAAGAAGAAGACAGTTGTCTTATCGCCAAGCCCCGTAATTTATACCGTAATAGACACTACACCACTACAGGATATAAAATATTGTTATATAGACTTTTTATATTTATAAGAAACAAACAACAAACAAGCAAAAAGATAAACTTCATATGCCCCTCTCTAACTATGAAAATCTATTTTTTTTCTTATTTTAATATTACAAAAGGACAAAAACTAAATACCAAAGTAAAAGAAAATACTATAGTATGGCAAAAAATTATATACTTAAAAAGCATGCACGCAAATACTCATAATTCTGAAACTTTTCTTTTAAACCAGTATACACCTTTACATATACATCAGAAAAAACCATGCACTACGTTGTTTATCAACAGTCTTTGCTTCAATTTGGTCTTAAACTCATTAAGCGTTGCAATTGTTTTAAAATCTTCAGTTAATATTTTATTCCTTACTTTTGGTCCTCTAGTAGAAATTGAAAATTTAGTAGCCGCAAAATAATTTGTGAGCTGATAATTTGTGGGCTTTGTGGGTAGCTGTTATACGTGTATCTGGTTAAGTATCTGTTCTGATTTATTTTGAATAGCAGATTAAATATTTTAAGAGATAAATTTTTATTTATTTTGAACATAAATATAAGAAAATGATAGATGTTTATTTGGTAGATATCCATTATATTTAGCTTAATAAACAATGCTAGGGAATGTGTAAAACGTCCCACATTGGATATGATTCTGATTGCATGTTTTTGTTTGTTAAAAAGTTTTTTAATTTTATTTTTATTTGTACTGCATCAAGCAATGTTTGCATAATTGAGATGTCAATGAATGAAAGAGAAATATAAAATTTTAAGCAATATGGATTTAAAAAAGGTTTTGCTATACAAATTAGACCGATGTTCAAAGAGATTTTACTTTCGAGATAATGTATGTGATCTCTCCACGTCACATTTTCATCAAGCAGAACACCGAGAAATCTCAAAGTGATTTCTCTTTATAACGTCTCGATTATCAATACAGAGTTTTGGAAGTTTTAAAGGAAGATTATCTCCATCATGAAAATGATGGAAAAAGTATATTTATTCTTGGTTATATTCAGTGATAATTTTTTTGCACCAATTAGTACGATTTATTAACTCTTTGTTTACAGATTTGAACAGAATGTTTATATCATTATGTGCATAGAATCGGTTTGTATCATCTGCAAATAAAATTGTATCTAGTTGAATGCATGCTTTACTTATATCATTGATATAGATGAGAAATAGGAGTGGCCTCAATATAGAACCTTGAGGGACCTCAAACATTATATTCGTATCGGTCGTTTTATTATTGTAAGATATGTGTTGCAATCTATTTTTCAGATCGCTTCTAAACCATGAAATATTTATATATTTTACACCATAGTTTTCTAATTTTTTTAATAAAATGAAATGATCGAGTGTCGAAAGCCTTACTGCGATCTATATATACACCTAATGTATAATTATTTCCATTAAACGCAGGGGCGTGGAGTCGTAAAAAAAAAGTAACGACTCCGACTCCGACTCCAGTTGTTGAAATTTTTAGAGCACAACTCCGACTCCGACTCCAACTCCAAAGCAAAATTTTTAAAAAATTCTTTGAATTTTTAAAAAAATATTACGCGATAAGTTTCTTTCAAAACTTCTTTTTTGACAAATTTATGAAATGTTCTTTGAGATTTAGTATGAACAAAAGGTTAATTGAATGTTTTGCACATGCACGTGCAATATCGAGAAGTTTTACTATTAAAGTTGGAGTCGCGATTTTGTTTAGTGACTCCGACTCCGACTCCGCTAAAAATGATGCAACTCCGCAACTCCGATTCCGACTCCACAGCCCTGATTAAACGATTTAAATATATTTTGAACAAGATGAACGATTGCCTGATCAGTAGAAGGACTCTTTTTAAATCCAAATTGCTTATTATAAAGAATATTGTTTGCAGCTAATAAATAATACAATCTTTTATACATAGTGTGCTCTAGTAATTTTGAAAAGCATTATAGTATAGAGATAGATCTGTAATTGGAGATATTAGCCTTGTCTCCTGATTTTAATACTGGCATTACTCTTGCAACTTTAAGTCTATCAGGGAAGAACCTCTAACAACAACCAAAATAAAAATAATAAGAAAAATAAAGCTATTAATAATAGCTTTATTTTTCTTATTTTTTTATTCTCTAGTGTTCACAAAATAATTTTAAAATTCTGTAATTAAGACAGTTCACAAATCAAACAATAATACAATACAAAAAAAAAAAAAAATTCTGAACTTGGTATAAAGTTTTTCTGACGTTTTACCAAGACTTTTACGAGCTTTTTTAGCTGCAAAGTTGGAGGTTTTAGCTTTTAGCTACAAAGTTGGAAGTTACAACATCGTAACTTCCTTTGCAAGATCTGTTTCGATTAATAGGATAAGACAGTCATCAAGACGGTTCTTTATCATGGTAGTTCTTAGAGTGTTTTTGACGAGAGCTAGTTTGATATAAGATTTCTCGCCTTCAACCACAGATACTAGCAAAGTAAGAAAGATACGAAGACAGATGTATATCTGGGGAAAATTTCCTTCAAATTTTTTCGCATAAATGTTATTCAGAAGATCTAAGGGCCAATCATTTGTCAGTAGATGGCGTTGAACACCCGAAAAATAGCGAAACTCATTAATAAACTTCTCTTCTCTAAGATCAAGACACTGATAATTTTTATTTATCATTTGATTATGTGATGCCCGGGGGAAACTGACCCGGGGGAAATTGACCCCACCCTCTGTGCGCCCCTGGTTGTAAAAGATCTCTACTTGAAAAAAAGGCATGAGTAAATTTTCTTTATAACACCCTCTAACCTTGATGGTTGATTTTAGAGAGCATTATTTTGAGCCCCGCTTCTTAAAAATATGCTGTATTTCATCTTAATTATACGGGATTTAGTCTAGTAGCAATGAGGCAATCAGTAAAAACAGTCTAGAAACAATTACTCAGATCCACTTTATTTTACGTATTTTGTTTTGCAAGTTGTAAAAACTCGCACAAATTTAATGTAACATGTCTTCAGCGAACACAAAAAATAAAATAACTGATATTCTCTCTTCCTTAGTGTCCACAACACCTGAAAAATCATCCAGGTTTTTAATATTTATTTTTACTTTTTTATATATTAATTTTTATATGTATTCAATTAGTATGGAAAAAATTTACATCTCTCGATACCAATTGCTTTTTTATTTTTGTTTACAGCATTCTCTTGTAAACAAAAAGCTAAATTATTACCACATATTGCTTTTATGCTAATAGTATATTATTTAGAGTTGTCATTAAATTTATTGGTTTTCTTTAAATGAAAACCCTTAAATTTATCGACTTCTGTTTTGTTATTTGAATATTTATTCCTCTAAAAAATAATTATTTCCGTATTTATCCCATAGCTGTCCATTTTTAAAAAGGGTATGAGGCAAAATTTATGGTATTGACCAAACACGATCTATTTGCCTACTATATATCCAAAAAGTAGTATATTTACCAAATAATAATAAAAAAAAGTCCTCAAAATTTGACTGGTTATATATATTTAAATATTATCATTTGTTTCCATCATCATAAATACTTTTAGAGTAAAAAGTCCACCTAGGACGTCCAATATATATATATATATATATATATATATATATATATATATATATATATATATATATATATATATATATATATATATATATATATATATATAAATATATATATATATATATATATATATATATATATATATATATATATATATATATATATATATATATATATATATTAAAAAATATATATATATTAATCCTATTTTTGTTTCAATTGACACATTCTCCATGGCAGATAGAATACAACTGGAACACAAATCAGAAAAGCAAAACACAAATCAGATTAAAAAACCATTTAATAAATGAAAATAAAAGTAAAAATTAGGCTTTATCTTTCTCCTTCTTCAATTTCATCCTTCTTCAATTTCAGTTTTTTTTTTCAAAAGATAACTGCTATATAATTAGTATATTTAGTTTTAAAAAATGCAAAAATCAAAAACGTACGGCTATAAAAAAGTAACAACTATAACATAAGAGTCTTTATAACATTGAGTCTTCTTCAAAAATAGTAGTGGTTTGTTCTGATCTATGAGCTAGAATTGCTGAGTTGAGTTTTTAAGAAATATTGCAAAGAGTCTTTGCAATATTTCTTCAAATGTTTTTTTATTTACTGAGATTAGGAGATAAAGTCAGAGGTTAAAGTAGAATAGGTAATCAAGTTGAACGGTGTTAAAAAGTTTAAAGTGTGTGTTCAAAGGGATACAAAGAAGCCTCTCCTTCTTTTAAAATAGATCATTCAAATTTTTGCTGTAGGCACATTTTTGCTGTATTTTAAGGTTTATGGTGATAACTTATTACTATTTACATAAGTTACTAACCTTGGCAATCAGAGTCATTTCAATATTTGGAAAAATGACCACAAGAAGCAAATACATATTCTTGGTCATTAAAATGCTCCATGAAGTTGCAAAGCTCCTGTTTTGTTAAAAAAAAATCAAGCAGAAAATTGCATAATTCTTTTAGCAGAATTCCGAAAATTCTTGGGAAGTTTATATTTCATTTTGGTTTCTTCTTGACCACAAACATTATACTGGTTGTATTAAGATGTGTTTTTCAAATTCATATTTTCCTTATCCAAATTTTTTTTGTATTAAGCAGGGGCGGAATAGCCTGCAGCCCCAGGGCCTTCAAAAAAAAAATAGACCCTCTGGCTTGCAATCTTACTTTTTTTTAAAGAAGTAAATAACTTTTCTTTTTATATGTTTCTCAGTTTTTTATTTTATAGGTTCATTCTCTTTGGAGCCAATTCATAACAATTGGATAAAAATGAAAGGTTCTGGGCACTGAGACATACAAAGGTAAAGCAAGGAGATAAATGCAACAGGAACCATTGATGGGATTAGATTTAGAGTTATTGCCTTTAATAAGTTTAAAGTTAAGAATTTTTAATCTATAGTTAATCAATTGTTAGTTGCTTTTAAACAGAGAGCTAATGCATATGACACAATTAGCAAAATATGCATATGAGAAATCATGTTTCATTTGTATGTAAACATATTTTGAAGATGTTGAAGCCAACTGCTATGATTACTTTATTCACTTTACTTCTCTGTTTTTTATACTTTTCATAAAAAAATTTATAAGAGTTCTAGCTTTAACTAATTATTTAACACCACTTACTTAAAATAATATATATATTTTTTTATTGCTAAATTCTATTGCATTCCAATATAAAATAAAGATTTTCATTGGTGCTTTGATAGACTGTACTAAGGGCATACATACTGTAAACTTCTTTGTTTGCCACATTGTCACTGCCCAATGATTTATGTCCTGAAACAACAATGTCTTATAAGTTTATCAGTGGACAGAAATAAACATTGATTACTTGTATTTAACAAAAAGAATTCGTGTTTTTAAAATAGCATTAAAAAATAAATGTACTTTATTTTTTATTATTCTTTCTTTATTTTTTATTTTTTTATTGTTGGTAATTTCTTCTTTTATTGAGAGTGAACACACTATCAATCTAATACAAACGCTTCACTGCTCCATTATTATACTTACCTGCAGGTCAGAAGTTTTTTTCTTAAAAGTTACTATTCAAGACTGATTTACATATTTATGTGTTTATGCCATAGGTTTCTATGCCAAAGAGGTGGAGCCATACCTAACCAAATTGTAAAAAATGATTTAAAAAATGTTCTAAAAACATTACTAAATAGTGTCCTTTTATCTTCTTATCATCTATTATTAAGTATAAGCTTGTTCCTGCTCAGCATTTTTAGATTACCGCCGCATTAGGCCCTCCTATATTAACAGCCACAGATCTAAAAATGTTTTAATCTGGCTCTGCATTCATAAATTATGCAACTTTAAATTTAGTCAAAAAAGATCACAATTTTTCTCTCACAGTCTTATATTCAACCAAAAATTAAAACAGCTGTTTAACTATAATGAAAATTACTGTGCTAAAGTAAAGATGATCTTTCACTTTTATTATGAAATAAATTGGCGTTGCTAATTTATGGACGATCCTATTAAAATAGAACAATTCAAAAAAGTGATGGTGGAACAGTTGCAAAAAAATGTAAAAAGAAGCAAAACCATTTTGTGATTTGTCATCTTTCTCTGTGTTATCCCTACTTTAACCCATTATAACCATATCCACACTTTAAGCATATCCACACTTTAAGCTTAATTTAATATTATTTTGACACCCTAGTCTAAACCATTAGGTTAACTGAGAAGGGTATATGGAGGATTGGCATCAAAAAGTTGGACTTTATCAGCTATATTTTTATTTTGTACATATTTCTTTTGAGTTGACAAGCCATGCATGGATTGGTTACTTGTATGATAATCTTCATAGAACAAGTCATTCTTTGAGACTCATTTAGTAGTATGAGCATAGTAAATATCCAGTTCTTTAGATATTATAATGATCCACAATCAGAATGGTATCACTAGGCATTGATAATTGCGAATATTCTCAAACATTTATAGAGATTGAGGAAAGCTTTAAAACATATATCTGAAATGGGAATAATGTCTTAAGGTGTTTTGAGCCATTTGTTAATTTCATATAAAGATCACTCAAAAATTAAATTTGAAAAATGACAAAAAATAGAACAAATTAAAGAATTTGCCAAATCAAAATTTAGTTTTAACATCCATCAAAATTTCTTTTTAAAATCAAAGTTTTTTTTTTAAATGACATTTCTGCATCTGAGGAGCAAGCAGATAATGACTTAAATATAGAATCTAAGAAGAAAATCATGAATTTTTATTTTTATTTTTTATTTATTCCAATAAATAAAAAATGAAAAATAAAAATCACTCCTAACAAGGCTGCAAGCAACCACTATTAAGTTGGGAGTTACTAGGAAGAAAAAAAGAAGAGTTATAGAGCAAGGAAACAGTTGTCAAAAGACTTAAAATGTTGAAGGTTGTATCATTCAGAAAACATGAAGATGGGAGAGAGTTTCAAAGGGTTGAAGTGCAGGTAAAAAAACTCGAGGACTAAAAGTTTTTAGAGCATGCAGAGACAAATGCAGTAAAAGAATGAGACTTTGCTGAATGACAAGTCAAGCGATAATAAGTTTTAGTTGATGGAACTAGAGATGATAGCTCCTTTGAGCAGCGACCATGATAATATTTGTAGAAAAGAGAAAGAGATGTATGTGCAATTGATTATTTATATGGTTTCCAAGAAGACATAAAGAAGAGGATTCATTGTAAGGGTTGCCATTCATTAATATAGGAATGTTAACAATAGTTGTTTGCAGTATTCAGGATTCATCTATTGACTTGAGTATGAATTCATTTAATGACATGAATATTCAATATCAGGATTCATCTAGTGACATGAATTTGGAAAAGGAATATTATGCAATTCATCAATTACTTTTTTGGGGAGGAACTTCCCCATATTTGGGTGCTTTTACAAAAAGCTAAATATCTTTTTGACAAGATTATCAATTTTGTTTAATCCTCTTTTGTTTGATAACCACTATAAATGCCATCTTATTTCGTATTGAAAATGTTTATGCATTTGTCTATTATTTATTCAAGGTTAAACTAAAAAAGTTATATATTTTTGTTTATTTCAGCATCGCATATCATTTGTGAAGGTCTCATTTATGTCTTGTTTTTTGTAAAAAATAACGCAGCAGTTTGTTTTTATGGTTTTTTTGAGAAATATTTAAAAGTTCATCATTAAAGCTACTAAATTCAACTTAAATGGCAATATCTTAATTCATATTTTAATGCAAATTAAAATAGGAAAATTTTTATTGAAATTTACTAAAATTCTTTTTATTTTAGTATGCTTAAAGGTTAACACGGTTGTAGCAGTGCCGTATATAGTTTTCTTAGATAATTTTATCTTCCTCCATTTTATCTTAATTGGTTTTACTGTTATATATTAACACAATAAACATTGTTTATTTACATTTATTATATTTAATTACATTTAACATTTGATATATATATATATATATATATATATATATATATATATATATATATATATATATATATATATATACTTTTTTTTTTTTGTTATTCACCTCAAGGCAAAGAAGACCACTACAGACAAGGAGGCTACTTAATAGTGGTTATAACCCTTTCTCAACTCTATCACTCTGAAACACGAACCTTGACAAACAAGGCCGCTCCGTGGAGAAACATGTTGAGCGCGGTACTACCAAGGACGTGGTGGGAATCGAACTCGGAACCGCTTGCTTATGAAGCGAGTGTTTTATTACTACACCACTACCGCATATATATATAATATATATATATATATATATATATATATATATATATATATATATATATATATATATATATATATATATATATATAATAAACTACCCTACAAATTAGGAAAAATGAGGTTGGCAATTTGCTGACCTCAATTTTTTAGAGGTTGGCATCAGGTCAGCAAAAAAAAATTTATACAAAGGTTTTACCATAAAACAGATTGGCATTGCCGAATGCCGACCCTTTTGTGATTAATTTAAGTTTAATTTTCTAATATTTAGTACATGCTTAAGTCCATTTTCTATTCAACGTGTTCCTAATGTTGTTTTAAAACAAGTTGTTAGGAAGTACAACATGAAAATAGGAAGTAAAAAAACATGAAAAATGACAAGTCAGATTGCTCTTCAGAATTTTTGAAAATAGGGATAGCAGATGCCGCTTTTCAGCATGCCGGAAAACAAAACTACGATAAGTACTTATTAAATAGTTTTAAAAGTATAGATGACAGCTCCGTAAAACACTTCTGCAAGACTACAACAGGTATGTTGTCTGGACTACAAGCTGAAGAAGAGTCTAAGCATGAAATCACTTTAGATATAGAGGCTGAAGTGATACGAATGTCAAGCAATGTATCAACCTGTTTGCAACTAGTGAAATCAAGAGATGATATTGATTAAAAGTTCTTAGCAAACAATTCAGCTTTGTCTTCAGGTGAGGTGACAAAGTCTGAGCCATACAAAAGAGGTGGAAAAACAAATTTGCCCTTTTTTTTTTTTTTTTTTTATTTGCATTCACTCCCAACAAGGCTGCAAGCAACCACTATTAAGTTGGGAGTTACTAGGAAAAAAAGAACAGAGTTATAGAGCAAGGAAACGGTTGACAGAAGACTTGAAAAGTTGAAGGTTGTATGAGTCAGGAAAGCATGAAGATGGGAGAGAGTTCCAAAGGATTGAAGTGCGGGGAAAAAAACTAGATGAATAAAAGTTTTTAGAGCATGCAGGGACAGATACAGTAAACGAATGAGACTTAGCTGAATGACGAGTAAAACGAGAATGAATTTTAGTTGATGGAACTAGAGATGATAACTCCTTTGAGCAGTGACCATGATAATATTTGTAGAAAAGAGAAAGAGATGCAACTTTACGACGATGGGAAAGAGGTTCAAGCTTAGCAGATAGTCCAGGTCCAACAACATTTACAATGCAATTTTGGACCTTGTCAAGAAGAGAAAGTGAATCGTTAGAAGAACCAGCCCAAATATGACAACAGTATTCCATACAGGGACGAATAAGAGATTTGTAGAGGTAGAGAATGGAATCAGAAGTAAGGAAATGGCGAGCACGATAAAGAGAAGCAACCTTAGCAGAAGCTAATTTAGCAGTCGATTGTATATATGGTTTCCATGAAAGGTCAGTAGTAAGCGATAATCCAAGAAGACATAAAGAGGAGGACTCAGTAAGAGGATTGCCATTCATTAGTATAGGAACGTTGACCATATTACGGTAGTTGTTTGCAGTAAGCAACTGGGTTTTTTTAGAGTTGAAATTCACAAGCCACTGGGAACCCCAATCTATTACTGAAGTGAGATCGGATTCAAGATCAGCTGCTTGTTCTAGGCGATCGAAAAGAGAGGACTTTTTGTCAAGACAGGAGTATAAAGTTGAGTCATCAGCAAAAAGAGCTACTTTAGATGAGAGGTTGTCAGGAAGATCGTTTATGTAGATAAGAAACAAAACAGGGCCCAGGATGGAACCTTGGGGAACCCCAGAAGTTACTGTAAATAAAGAAGCGTGTTGGCCTTCAAGGATGGCTTTAATAAATCGGTTAGAAAGAAATGATTTGATAATCTCAAAAACTTTCTTAGAAACACCATATGAAGCAAGCTTATGGAGAAGACCAGCATGCCAAACTTTGTCGAAAGCTTTAGATATGTCGAGAGCAATAGCCCTAGCCTCACCGGCTCCATCTAATGCACGATAAAATCTTTCAGTTACAGCAGTTAGCAAGTCGGCCATAGAGCGAGAGGATCCAAAACCGTATTGATTGTCTGACAGTAGTTTATTTGACTCAAGATGAGATGTGAGGAATTTGTTGATCAAAGACTCAAAGACCTTGCTAATAACAGAAAGAAGACTGATCGGACGATAATTGGAGGGGTCAGAATTTTCTCCAGAGTTTTTGAATATTGGAACCACAGATGCCATTTTCCAACAAGCAGGAAAACAAGACTTAGTCAAACACTTGTTAAATAGTTTAGAGAGAATTGAAGAAAGTTCTGGAGAACAATTCTGCAAGACTGTGACAGGAATGTTGTCTGGACCACAAGCCATAGACGAGTTTAATTGAGATATGACTTTAGCAACAGAAGCTGGAGTGATTTGAATGTCTAACAATGGGTCAACCTGTTTGACTGGAATGGAAGGAAGAGAATGTCCATAAGATTCAAGAGTGGAATTAGAAGAAAAGTTCTTTGCAAATAGTTCTGCCTTATCCTTGGGAGAAGTAATAAGATCAGTCCCATGAATGAGAGATGGAATGTTAGATCTACCCTTGTTAATAATGATGTTGAAGATTTTCCAAAAGTCTTTAGAGCCTAACTTCGATTTCTTGCAATAATAAATAGCCGTTTGTTCTCAAGAGAGTTGTTCTTTTGAAAAAGATGAAAAAAATGATTACAATTAGATATAGCAGCCGCACAAGAAGGAGAAAAAACATCAGCCCAAGGACCATCACGAAGAAAATCACGAAAGGAATCCCAGTCAGCATTAGGGTAGTAGTAGGTGGTGCGATGATAAGGTGAGCCCAAAAAAGAAGTATGAGAAGAAAGATTTATAGAGATCATTGCATGGTCAGAACCACCTAAAGGAGAAAAGGGAGAAACTGAACATAAGCTAGGGTCAGAGACAAGACATAAGTCAAGGAGTGAAGGTAAATGATTAGGGTTGTCAGGAAAACAAGTCACAAAGTTAACTATCTGAGTAAGAGATTGAGAAACGCAGAAGTTAAAGGCTTTAGTGCCAGCAGGATCAGTGGTGTTAGAGCCAAGCCATTCAGTGTGATGGGCATTAAAATCACCAACAACAACAATATTGGCAGAGGGGTAAAGAGAGAGGGCATGGTCAATTTGATCAGAGATAACATCTAAGAGAGTGCAATCATGGGAAGAAGGAGAACGATAAAGAACAAAGAGAAAGGTGATAGAGTGAAGAGGTGCTAGGCGAAAGCACATAAAAGAATGGTCAAAGGATTCGAACCTGATTTCACGACAAATAGGGGAATTAATGCGTATGTATACCCCTAAACCTAGCATGTGACTATTTGAGTCTTTACGAATCAAAGGATAGTACCCATCAACACTGACATCTGAAGAAGGAATTGCAGAATTTAAATTTGTTTCACTAAGTGCAAGCAAGTCTGGTGAATTTTGCAGGAGGTAAGACTCAACTGATTGAAAGTTGCTTTGTAGACCGCGAATATTTGTAAAAAATATATTAAAATATTTAGGTGGTAGGGGTGGTTTTTTAGGTTTTAAATTTTTGGTTACTTTGGTCATGATTGGGTTTAATGAGAACTTGACTCATTCATAGATAGAGCACAGCCTCTTAATCAATGAGCTATGCAGTTGTCTCAGTCCTGTTAATTAACCCTAAGCTGTGACATAGGGCTCCTTATGTGGCCTTGACAATGCACACCAAAAGCATTAACAGGGACACCATCCATGTTGATGGAATCAGCCTCTCTGAAAGCTACCACAGAATTTGGGAAAACTTACTACCAGCCAGCCTCAGAACCATTAAACTGAGTTTTAGAGCTGTACCCTCATATGGAGATAACAGGAAGAGTTGCATAGCCATTATCAAGGAGGCATAAGCAAAACTCTATGAGTAGAGTCAAGGAGATCCAGCATTCATCATCCTAGGCAGGAAACAATGTAACACAGGTTACATCTACGCCAGCCTAATAGATGAAGAAGGGGTTCGAGGCTGGTTAGCAGAATTTTTCTGCTTACCCCTAAAGTCTTTGCCTAGGAGGCCTTCTACAAGGCAGTAGCTGGATGCAGTTAACATCTGCCCAAGATGAGTATTTTTATAGACACCATCTCTAGCCTTTACTCAACCAAGAGCCCCAAGGCAGGGGATGTTTAGCTGGATGCAGTTAACATCTGCCCAAGATGAGTGTTTTTATCAAGACACCATCTCTAGCCTTTACTCAACCAAGAGCCCCAAGGCAGGGGAATTTTTAGTTGGAGTTTATTTCTCCTAGCCTTTGTCTAAGAAGAGCACACTCTGCAAGGCAGCAGGGCTTGTGGCAGGTGGTACTGGGTTACGTGATACCAGTAGCAGGATTGATCTCGATTATCCTGACCTGACCTGGAGTAGTAGATATTTTGGAAGTGCATTAGGAAAAACACTGCATCTAATAAAATACAGGAGTCTAAGGTGAGTGTAGGTTTTGTAGTTAGAGTAAGTAGTTAGTTACTGAGCTCACCCTGCATTAGAGTATAAACAGAACACAAACAAACATAAACATAAATCAACTTACGGGTGAGTCAACACCGCGCCAGAGGTTCAGACAGAACACAAACATACATAAAAAACATAAAGTAACTTACGGGTGAGCGAACACCGCGCCAGAGGTTCAGACAGAACACAAACATACATATAACGTAGATTACAGGTGAGCTAATACAGTAACTAAGGCACCTTATTATTGATATTAATATTATTATTATATTATTATATTATATTAATATTATTATATTATTATATTATATTATATTATTATATAATATATAATATATTATATTATTATATTATTATTTTATAATATTATATATATTATATTATTATATTATTATTTTATAATATTATATATATTATATTATTATATTATTATATATTATATATATTATATTATTATATTATTATATTATCATTATATAATATATAATATATTATATTATTATATTATTATATTATATTAATATTATTATTATATTATTATATTATACCTTATTATTGATAATAATATTATTGATATTGATATTATATATGATATTAAGGCACCTTATTATTGATACTATTAAAGATTCTCCAGAAGTCACGAGAACATAATTTTTGTGATGAAATATGAGATTTCATGACCTGAGAATAGCATTAGACAAAATCTTTTTACAATTGTTTCTAGCAGTAATAAACAGACGTCTGTTTTCTGGAGAATCGTTTTGCTGATAGATATGGAAATAATGGTTTCAATTGGAAATTGCAGCAGCAAAATGTGAGGAAAACAATGGGGAAGAGTGAGGCTTGACCTGGAATTGTCGAGAGTGAATTAAAGATTTCATGCCAGCCTGAATCCATGAAGTTATGTAAGAAGCACATTTGTCAGCAGTAAGACAAAAGATTTCTACCTAAGGGCCATCACTAAGAAAATCACGGAAAGAGTCCCAGTCAGCTTTAAGGTAGTTGTAAGAGATATGATGATAGGGGGATTTAGATGATGAAGAAGAATGAAATAATAGTTTTAGAGAGATCAAATTGTGATCAGAAGCACCTAAGGGTGAATGTGGAGAAACTGAGCACTGATTAGGATCAGAAACAAGACGTAAGTCGAGTAGAGAAGGTAAATGACTCGGGTTGTCTGGAGAGTTGAAAAGTTGACTTTTTTAGTTAGGGATTGAGAAAGACAAAAGTTGTGGACTTTAATGCCAGCAGAGTCACTGACACTGAAATCAAGCCATTCAGTGTGATGAGCATTAAAGTCATCGACAACAACAATATTTGCTTGTGGATAAAAAGAGAGGGCTTGGTCAATATGATCAGAAATAACATTAAGAAGACTGCAGTCTTGAGATAAAGGAGAGTGATATAGAACAAAGAGAAAGGCAATAGAGTGAAGTGGTGCTAAACAAAAGCACATAAAAGAATAGTCTGTGGATTCAAACCTAGTTTCCTGACAAATGGGTGAATTTTTACAAATGTAAATGGCCAGGCCAAGAATGTGACTATTGGAGTCTTTCAAATTAAAGAAAGATAGCCATCATCACTAATATCACAGGATGAGACAGCCGAACTCAAATTAGTTTCACAAAGAACAAGTAGGTCTGGTGAGCTTTGTAAGAGATAAGACTCAGCAAAAGAAAAGTTACTTCGAAGACCACAAATATTAGTGAATGATAGGTTTAGAGAACTTAGGGATGACAATGGTTTTTTGTGTTTTATAGTTTTTGGTGCTTTAGTCATTTTAAATTTGTTCAGCTCGACTCAAAGTATAAATAGTAATAAGTACACTGTTTAATATTCCAAGCAATTGCCTCATTACTTTTAATAAACCCTAAGCCATAACAAAGGGCTCCAAAATGTGGCCTCAACAAACTTAGTTATAAAGCAACTAAAAAAACAAACTTATTTTAAAAAAAGAAAAAAAATCTTCTTAAAAAAATAATGAAAAATAAAATAAAAATAGCTTAGTAATAAACAACTTAAACAAAAATAAAAAAAATAAAAACAAAACTTAAGTAGAATAAATAATAAACAATAAGATAATTACGTTTGAAATAAATAACAGTAAATAAATGAATCTTTACTTATGTTTTTATAATGTAAAACTTGTAGTTTCCTGTCAGCTTTGTTAACACACCATAACAAATTATATTAGTAGTAAAAAAAACAAAAATAAATAGTACTAATCAACAAAAAAACGTAAATAAAAATTTTGTTTTTATGAAAAATTTCATCGCGCATTAGTGGTATTTTTTAAAAAACGATCAAACTTTAACAAGGAAACTATTTTTTAATGTCGCTTTCTTTTTTTTTTCTTTTTTTTTTTTTTTTTTGGGGGGGGGGAGGGCACATTTCACAAAAACGACAACTGACTTTTGAACAAAAAAAAACATGTTTTTTCTTTGTTATATAGACATAGTGAAACCTTTTTAAACAAAGTAACAACTTCCAACAATTTTTTAATAAATACGCACATTTAATAAATAACAACAACAAAAAAACTTTACAATTCTTCATAGTAATGTAAACAAAAGAAAAATAATTAAATCTTTTCTTTTGTCAGTAATCCAATATCAGAACGCAAATGAGGAAACATGAAGATGAAAACGAAAAATAATGAACAAAACTATTCCTTTAATTAATTTAATTTTTTAATAATTTAATTTTTTTATTATTTAAAGACAAAAGAAAAATAAATTATTACTTAAATGTAAAAAAATCATTAGCAGTTAATTGTTACCTTATTTAAAAGCGTTTTAATAATATAAAAACATTAGTAAAGATCAAAGTTGAATTCAAACGTCTTTAATTCAAAAGTTTGTCTTTTTTTCTTCTTAACAAAATCTTTTCAAGTGTATTAACTTTAATGACTCTTAAATAAAGTTTATTAAAGAGACAACCATTGTTTAAAGTTGTCGCTTATAAAACTTAAATAATTAAAAAATTAATAAGATTAATTATAACAAAATCTTACATATTATTTTATTTATTAATTATATAACCTTATATATATTTAAATAATATGAATAAAAATTTATACAACTTTCATCTATACTTTAAGTTAAAACGTTAACAGTAAATGTTACTTTATTTAAAAGCATTCCGCTTATATAAAAACGTTAGTAAAGATAAAAGCTTCAAAGTTTATTTTTGACATGACAAAAATTTTTTTTGATGTAATTAAAAATAATTTTTTTCAGCGCATTTTTAAAATGTTAAAAACCGTGGTCAAAATAAAGTATTATTTGCGTGGTCATATAATGGCGTGCGATCGCACACTCTCCTGACCAAGCCTGTCAACAGATAGGATTTGTTTATTTCTTAGATCTTGAAGAAACAAATAGAATCCATTTACCCCTTAAATCTTGATTAAGCATTGCTGATATTGAAAAATCATCTTTTGTTAATTAGAAAAAAAAATCTCTTAATAAGTTTATATTTTAAAGTTTTTAAATTCTTGATTGTGTAGGAATCAGAGCCATGCTTAGGCAAGTGCAACAAGTACAACCACACTGGGCCCCCGGTATTTAAGGAACCCCAAATAATAAAAACATGTTTTTCTAATAAGAAACTTATAAGAAACTAACACTAGAAGCCAAATCTAAAGACTACTTTGTTTTACTAAGTAATTACTTTTCGATTAGAAACTTATTTTTTTAAGAGTTTAAGGAATATTTCCAAATTTTTTACCAACATACAACAAAAACAAAAGACAAAATTAAAACTAAGCATTAACTACAATTGAGAATAAAAATTTAAATGAATTTTTAATTTGCACGTGCAATCAAATGAAATTCCATTCATTTGAATGGAATTTCATTTGATTGCGTGTGCAAATTAAAAACTGAAAATGTAATTCCGCTCAAAATTTCCCTTAGGAAAAGTTTTTATCTAAAAATCAATCGAATGGAAACAAAAAAAAAATACGACTAATTTGATAAGGATTTAATTTGAAAAATAATATTTTTCAAATATATGTCAACAAATTTCAAGTATACCTATAAGTTCTGTTGTTATTTGTTTCAAATTGTTAGTTTTATTTTTTTTAAAGTTTTGTGAACATTTTTAAACTCACTTGTTGTTTAATTTAAATTTGCATACAACATTTAATTACTTCAAATGTAAAAAAGATGTTATGAAAGCAGCGCACAAAAAAGAGCGAAACAGATCCGGAAAGTAGCAGAATTAAATAGCCTTGCTGGATCATTAAATAAATTTTTTAAACGAGGCAAAAGTTCATCAGTTTCAAACACTACTTTAATGGAAACATAAATAATGAAAGAAATATGAATAACCCACTGAGCCTTCAAAACCCACTAAGCCTTCAAAACATCGATTATTTAACATTATTGGATATGTTAAAATAGCGGACTAAAAGCCAAGTGTTCAAGAAAGTTTCTTAAGCTTTGTAAATATAATATTATCAACCGGAGAAAATTTGGCAAACGATCTTACTGAGGAATTAGAAATATTAGGAATCAAGGTTGCTGATTGCCTAGGTCAGTCATATGACAACACAAACAATATTAAAGAAGAATGCAAGGGAGTGGAAAGTCGAATTTTAGAAGTTAACAGCAAAACATGGTATATGACGTGTGGTGGATATAACATCAATTTATAAGTTATATCATTTATAACATCAAGTTATAAATGATAGTGTTAAAAACACTATTAAAAGTCAGAATTATTCCACTATATTAAATAATTTATATAAGATCTTTACTGCATCAACAAAGCGATGGGCTGTTCAAGTAAAATATTTAAAAATTAATCTGAAGGCGCCAAGCAATACTCGATGGGAATATTGCTTTAAAAGTATAAAAGTTGTGAAATACCAGATAAAAAAGGGTGAAATCCAATAATGTTAAATAATCGATATTTTGAAGGCTCAGTGGGTTATTCATATTTCTTTCAACATTACCTTTTTCAGGTTGAGATTTACCATTTAAATTGCATGTTTCGATTAAAGTAGTGTTTGAAACTGATGAACTTTTGCCTCATTTAAAAAACTTATCTAATGATCCAGCAAGGCTATTTAATTCTGCTACTTTCCAGATCTGTAAAATGCGGTAGTGGTGTAGTGGTAGAGCGCTCGCTTCATAAACGAGTGGTTCCGAGTTCGATCCCCACCACGTCCCTAGTAGTACCGCGCTTAATTCGTTTCGAGTTATAGAGTTGAGAGAGGGTTATAGCCACAAATAAGTAGCTTCCTCGTCTGTAGTGGCCTTCTCGGCCTTGAGGAGGTGAATTAAAATTAAAAAAAATAAATAAATAAAAAAAAAGAAGTAAGTCTTGCACTAGATGAACTTAAAAATAGCCATCCAGATTGTAAAACTCATGCTGTGTTTCTAATAAAACAAATAAACTCATAAATTTGTTGTGCTCACAGCAATTTGGTATCACTTGTTATCAAAGCTTCACATTTTCAGCCAATTGCTTCAGCGAAAAAATATTGCAATTATCTATTATCTCTTGATGATTTCAAAAAAAACAATTTTGAACAGGTTTAAAAAAAAGAACAAGAATCATCAGTAGATTTAAATGTTATAGCACAGTTCACTGAACCGTCTTCTTGCGATACCCAAATATTAACGAGTAGAAACAAAGATTGTCTCGATAAATCACCAGAACCTAGTTTACCATTACCAAAACGGAGAGTACGTAACTCAAGATATTGGCAAACTATTGCTATTATGCAGACCATAAAAATAAGGCAAATAAGAAATAATACGATATTGATGATATACCAAATGAAGAAATTGAATGAAAAAATTGAAAAAAATCAAAAGACAATGAAATTATTCCAATAGAATGTTGTGGTAATATTGATATATGTGATCTCGTTTCTGAAATTGATGATGAGTATAACCATCTGACTTAAACGGCTGAAGATAATTTTAAGCAATCTTACTTTAATAATTAAATTTTTTTTTTATTATGAAAGCAAATAAATCAAAAACAATTAAAACAATCATTAAAGTTCTTAGAATACTTTGGGTCATAAGACCCCTTAAAATAATAGTAAGAATTCCAAAACTTCAAGAATTGCTTGTTTTTTATTAATTATATTTCAAGCTTTAAATTATGATAATTTTAAATTTCTGTACTATTCTTTTTTGCTTACATTTCTTTCTTGTAGGTATTTTATCTCTTGTTGTTTTTAATAGGCTGTGTTTGTTTGCTTAGTATTATCATTGAAGAACGTTATAATACTGCTTATTATACTAACGATTTAAATATCATATAGTTTTTTAAATGAAGTTTTTCGGTTTTCTTTTCAATAATGGAATGCTAAAAACTATGAACACAAATAAATTTAATTGTTCAAATCTAGTCAAACACTTAGAAAATGATGTTGAAAAAGAGGAATTCAAAAATGAACTTTCTTTTTTAAGATATACTTTAGAAGATAATTATACTATTATAGAGAACTTGGATTTTATTTTAGAACGGAATTTGGAAGAATTGTATCCAAATTGATGTATCGTATATCAAATAATTTTAACAATACCCATTACCTTTATTGTGAATGATCATTTTCAAAACTAAAATTAGTTGAAAATTATCTGCGTTCTACAATGTCACAGGAAAGACCTTCAGGGTTAGCAATACTGTCAATAGAAAATGCAACCACCAGAACTATTTAATACAATGATATAATTGATGAATTTCCAAGCAAAAGAGCTAGGAAAATTGATTTATGATTTCTTTGTATAACTTTTTTTTAAGAAAGAAAACCCAATAAAAATTAATTCAATGTAATTGAAAAAAAAAATTTAAGGGCCCCAAAAAGTAACTGCACAGGGCCCTAAAAATTTACTGCATGGCTCTGTTAGGAATCAGGCATATTTAGATTAATTCTCGATTGGGTAGGAATCAGGAATATTTAGATTAATTTTCGATTGTGTAGGAATCAGGAATATTTAGAGATCAAACTATGTTCCAATAATATGTTTATTTTAAATGATAAGATTTTAAGTTAAAAAAGATTTATAACAAATGTTGTTAGAAGAGGTACAGGTCTCTGATGCTCTGGCTTAATAGAGTCATATGAAATCAATAGTTTGAAAAATCAAAAGTATAAGTTGAAAATTCACACTAAGGGAAATTTTTTTTGTGATAGTAGAAAACGTGTTAACTTGAATTAAATAGAAATCTGTACATCAGCTTTTGATTTGTATAAGCCAGAGTCGACTAAAATGAACACCAGAATGAGGTTCAAGATTATAGCAGTATGTTGAAATCAATAGATAAAATAAATTTTTTAGTTTGTGTATAGTTGTCTACCAAGTCTGTTTATTGGGTGGACACGGAAAAATCTGGTCAACTTTAAATTGAGATTTCTCTAAAACCATGAATGCTTTTTATTTCAATTTTTTTATTAAATGTGTTTACATAAATTAGAGTTTCAAATTAATTTTAAGGGGCTTGATGGATTGTTTGGCAAGAAATTGAACTTTATAGCGGATTGATATCATCATTTAACAGATTTTTTCTTTATTCACCATATTGGTGGCATTAATCCACTTTTTTTGGAAGTCCTTTTTATTATTTGTTATTCCACCTGTCTTACAAAGAACTCCTTTAACTATTTGGAGGATTCGCATCTTTAAGAACAATTTTCATATTATTATTTTTGCACCACTGTAGAACTTTTTTAGAATAGTGAGAGGCAGCAAGATTGGGCCAAAAGAGACATCGGTATTTGTGTTTTTTTATAAAAGGCAAAAGTCATTTTTGGAGGCATTCTTTGATGTAGAGATTGGCAGTCAAGGTCTTTTTAGTGACAAAATAAGAGGACTGCATATCACAGCTACAAATTGCTTGCCACACAAGGAACTTGGATGCAAATTTTTATCTTCGAATATATTTAAATTCATCATCAACAGGTTTATCTTTGTTTTCATAGTAAAACTGTTGACCAGGAAGTTGTGAAAAATCCGCCCTGCAATACGCTTCGTCGTCTTCAATTATGCACATATTTTTATCCGCCATAATTTTAACCAACTTCTTTGCACGTTGAATTCCTTTAATTTCACAATTTAAGCTTCTCTTAGGTGTATTTTTTTTTTATGAAATGCTTTAATTCCAGCATTTTTAAGTACTTTTTTGATATAAGAACAAGAAGACTTGAATTTTTTTGCTAGATCTTGCTGTGACTGGTTTGGATTTCTTGCTATTGAACGTAAAATCGACTTTACCTTTTTGGATTTATGGAAAGTTTTTTTTCTTCCACTTCAAGTTTTCTTTCAAAGCTTTGAGTAGTCTTGAACTTGGTTATAATATCTTTGACTGTAGATTTTGGGACATTTGTGCATTTAGCAATCAAGCGATAGGAAGTCGCTTGATTTTTGCAAAAAATATTCACAACTTTTTTACGCACCTCAATTTGTTTCCAAAACATTTTGCAAATTATTAATTTATAAACAAAAGTTTATCAACACCATTTAAGATAAGGAAGTAAGGTTTAATTAAAAAAAAATTAAATAAAAAGCATTTGTGGTTTTGGAGAAATCTCAATTTAAAGTTGACCGGATTTTTCCGTGTTCACCCGATAAATTGTTCTCTAGTGCTATCATTAAAGTTTTTATGTGATTTTTTGAAATAAATTTTGATCAAACTGTTTTAAATTTAGAATAAAGTTTATTGAAAATTAAGTATGAGTATACAACAATTTAAAAAAACATAAAAGAAAAGAATATTAGTCATATTTAATTTGTAACTAACATTATTGTTTTACATATGTTTTTGTTTTATTTAGTCATGTAACATGTAATCCCCAGAGTAAAGATTTATTTTTGCAGAGAGTGAAGACTTTCACGGTTAGTTTTCACAGTTTTAATTTAGCATTTTTCTATTATTGAATTTTAGTATAAGGTTTTACCACAAAATGTGTAATTCAATATTATTTCTGTAAAATAAATATTACTATTAGAAGTTAAAAATAATAACATAAATGTACACAGTTGATGTTACAAGAAGATACATAATATTTCAAAAACTGTTTATTTAAATATTTATTTGCAAATAAGTGCATATAAAAATATTTATTACCTTAGAGTAAAAAATAAATAAAAAAGGAACAAAAAAGTAAAAATATTTACGATGCTTAAGTTGATATTTTTTTTAAATGTTTAATTTTGTTGAAAGAGAAAAAATAAAGCACTCTGATTTTTTAAAAACCATTACAAAAACATTTTGTTTTCTTAGAATAAGCTTTTCATTAAGCCACCAATTCATGTTTGTTGTTTGTGATATTCACAATTAAATAGTTTAATCTCATTTTCAACAAACGGAATAGAAGTAATAGAGATAAATAAGTAAAAAAATATATATATTGGAGATAAAAAAATACCCCAAATGTAAATGTGTTAATGATATAACACATTTATATTGGTTTGAACACCTTTAGATAAATTCTAACAGTTATTAGAAAATCACTTATCAAACTTTTTTCATTTTACACTGTGTTTTATCAATTAAGACTTTATCTTGTTTTTAAATGGTTTATAAATGTAAATAATAAAAAATATCAGATTATCTTGTTTTTAAATGATTTATCATTGTAAAGAGTAGAAACAGCATCAATTTTAAAAACAAAAGCCAGATAACTTGCTGAAAAAATTATTATCTAAAGTTGTTTCATGTGTTTGATGGCTGGCTTAATTTTTGGAAAAACAGGCACAGTTTTTTTTAAGACGGTATCTGTTGAGAGTAACTATAGAACGGCTTAAATGACCACATGGAAAGAAACTCTTCCTACAATTTAAACTTCCTAAATTTATCCATGTATAAACTTGATGAAATTGTATTGTTTTTCAAACATAACTTAATAAGTCACCTAATATTTGATATGAAGCTTGTATAAAGGGAAAGCACAGTAAAATTTATCTTACTGGATATTACTGGATATATGGCCATAGTTTATATATCGGATGATAAAAATCCTATGTTTGTAATAAGTAAAATAAAATCACCTTGCTGCTTCAAAAAAGTTAAACATTTACCAAATTTGCAGGTACAATAAAAGCTGGATAGAGACCGTACTGTTTGTAGAATTGACACAAGAAGCGGATACAAAGTTTACAAAATAAAAGAAGGAAGTAGTTTTTTTTAAAAATAATAAAATTTAATGTACTTTCGCATTAATTTAATTGCTTTGACATTTCAGCAACAATAAAATACAGCTTAAGAGTCAAGGTAGCGAAATTGTAATCGAAAGAGACTTTTTTTTACCATAAAAGTCTCTTTCGACTACGATATAAGGATATATATATATATGAAGCGAAATTGAATAATAAATTTAAATATATATATATATATATATATCTCTGTGTGTGTAGAAACATTCCTTGCATGTTCTACCTATTTGTCAGTCGATTTAGCAGCATTTCTTTCATGTTCTCCCTATTTGCCAACTGATGTAGCAACACTCTTTCCATGTTCTGCCAATATGTCAGTTGAACTAGCAGCACTACTTGCATGTTCCACCTATTTGTTAGCTCAAGTAGCAGCACTCCTCCCATGTTCTGAGGTAAAGTGGAGTAACATTTACACATCTTTAAAAAATAATAATTTTTTTTAGTTGCGGCAAACTAAGTTTGATATGCAATATTTCTATGCGTTTATTAATGATATTGGTGTCATAAACTGATTAAAAATTTAATTTGTTATCTAGTATTATTGATAGATAATTAATTTTGTTGATGGGGTTCAACTGTCAATGTTACTCCTATATGGGGTAACATTGACAATAGTATGTTTATTCCTCTCAATGTTACCCCAAAACTGAAATATGCGTTTTAAAAAAAAATGCTGGAAAAAATCTTACATGCTTAGTATTTAAAAACAACATCATAAAAACACATGTAAAATGATATTATAGTATGTTTTTATTTATCTTTTAACTAAAAATTTTTTTCAACAAAAAAAATTTGAAATTAGTTTAATTTATGCCCGCCATATTGTGTTGTTATTTATGCTTATTATTACGCAGATTAAAATAGTTTGTTCATTATCTGACTTCAGCATCTGTTAAAATAATTTAAACAATAGTCAATGGGTGGCGGGTAAAAACATTTAATCAAACACATTTCAATGTTACCCACATGTCAAAGTAACCCTTACCTATTTTTCAGTAAATTTAGGAGCACTCCCCACATGTTCTACCTATTTTTCAGTCAATCTACCTATGAG
Organism: Hydra vulgaris; assembly: GCF_022113875.1. NCBI lineage: Eukaryota > Metazoa > Cnidaria > Hydrozoa > Anthoathecata > Hydridae > Hydra > Hydra vulgaris. Next base: position 27,301,417 of record NC_061168.1, read on the forward strand.
TAAAAATGAAAAGAGTAAAAGTAGTAATTAAAAAATAAAAGAGTACAGGCCGATGTTGATGCATCAGTATCAGGCTGTATCTATCTGGCATTGACATCATCAGGCTGTATCTATCTGGCATTGACATCATCAGGCTGTATCTATCTGGCATTGACATCAGTTGGCATTATAAAACTTAAAAATTCATTTAAAGCATTTAAATTATTATGATATTTGAAATATTTTGGTGAAAGACTTGATTGGTTGATTGTGATGAAATATTATTGGTTGATTTTAATGAAATATTATTGGTTGATTTATCAAAAATTAATAAGAAGCAAGGAAAGGAAATATTTTAAAGAGAGTTTTAGTATGAAAAAATCTTAATTGTTTAAAGTAAATATAAAAAGCCTATGTCACATTTATAAGTCTATGCCTGCTATGAGGTATGCAAACTGTGAATAGTTTCTCAAGTTAAATGTAAAAAGCCTACGCCACATTCATAAGTCCATGCCTACTGTGAGGTATGCAAACTGTGAATAGTTTCTCAAGTTAAATGTAAAGAGCCTACACTACATTCATAAGTCCATGCCTACTGTGAGGTATGCAAGCTGTGAATAGTTTCTCAAGTTAAATGTAAAGAGCCTACGCCACATTCATAAGTCCATGCCTACTGTGAGGTATGCAAACTGTGAATAGTTTCTAGAACAGAAATGAAATTTGTTCAAATTAAATAAAACATTTATAAAATCAATAGTATAAATTTAAATTAGAATTGAACAACTTATTAATTAACACATCATTATGTTTTTATTATATATCTGTAAATCTTTTTAAACCAAAAGAAATTAGGTGGTCTCTAGGTATTTAATGTATTTGGATCTGGGCTCATCTAAACTAATCTAATATAAGCTTCACACATAAACAATTTATTTTTTAGTTCAACTTTTTTATGTTGTAATCTTGCATGCTATTTTTGATATTTTAAAATATATGTGCTTTAAAATATTTAAACAATTTATATACATTCTTTGCTAAGAAACCATCATTAAATTTTGACTTTTTTTTTTGTCCTGAAAAAAAGGTATCCGTTACATGAATTCGAATTTACGTATATTTATAAAGGTTTTGTAAAAGGTTTTTCAATAATTTCAGTATTATTATTTATTTAGTCATCTAACTGGGTTGCAAAGCCAGTTGGGTTATCTCCTTTACATTGTGCTCAATATGGATGGTGCACTGAATACCTTGATCAATTGAGATGTGTGACATGCAATGCTACTCTTGATGCTGGTCTACCAGATGAATGGGATGAAGCTGCATGTAATTAAATTTTGATTTTGCATGCAATAAGAGTAAAATAATTTTTTTTGCAATACATTTAAATTTTTTATTAATGTCACTTAGAAGTTAATTCTCTTCTTTGGTCAACACAAACAAATTTATACACATCATTTGAAATACATTTGAATTGTTATGAGGGATATTTTTAGTTTTTAGTTTTTATACAAATTAATTTTCAACTCTTCTTCATATATGCAGGCAACCAATGTTGGAATTAGTTGAAAAAGTAGGAGTTTATTATGAAAATAATAAAGAAAAACTGAGAAGATATTAAAAGAGCAAGGTAATGGTTAGCAGTCGACAAAACCACAAATATAATCAGAAAGCAACAAATTTTGTATATAAGCATTGAAAAATCCTACACAGAAGTGCACACAAAAAAAAAATGAAGCTTTACTAAATGACTAGTTACATAAAAGTTAAAATCTTTGGTAGGTGTAACAAAAATAACTTACAAGAAAATACAACAATGTGAAAGAGGGTCTAGTCTATTTTTTAGGAGCTAAAGAATAGAATCAAAATTAAATGACAGGTGAAGTTATTATAATAGATTTGGTCTATGGCTTCTTAGAGAAATGGTCTGACAAGAAAGTAGGCGACTCTTTGCCTATATCTATCCTTAAGATCTGCTATCTATCATTCAAATCTGTTATCTTTTATGTATCATCAGAAAGATTAATGTGATAATAATTAGCTTTTAAAAATGCAATTAGCTATTAAAAATAAATTTATTTCATATTCAAATAGCTAATATTATTTAAGTTAAAATTAACCATAATTATATATTATATATATTAATTATATACTATAATTACAATTACATTTGTTAGTGTACATGTACCATTCTGTACAAATGTATACTATAACTGTGGTTTGCAGTTTTTAAAAATTATGAAAATGCTGAACTATTCAACGAAAAGGAACAGTTAAATAATCATGGAATAAAATGACAAGGTTAACGTGGCAGGAAGATTCAAAAACTATGTGGGAAAAATGTTAAAAGTGACACTCATTAGTTAAAAATTTTGAAAACTTTAAAAGTAAACAAAAGGAAGGATAACAATCAAAATTAATTTCTATTTAATGTTATCTATATAAAGTTAAAAAGTATTTAAATAAAAAGTTTATAAAATGTATAACTTATTTTTAATTTTAATTTTTAAAAAATTTTTTAATTAAATTTTTTTTTTTTTTTAATTAAAAAAAAATTTTAATTTAAAAATTCAAAAATTATTAACAAAGAGAACAGCAAACATTGCTGTAGAGGAAATGTTTTTAGCAAATAATTACGCTTTGACCTTGGAAGAAATCATTTGAAATTAGGTTATGATTTATGCAAATTATTTAAATTAATCCAAAACAGATTTTTTGTCTAATTGCTGTGCACTAAGATTGAAATAATATCCTGGAAAAATGTCTAGCAATTTAAAAACTTTCCTAATTTCCTTCATTGTATGCAATAACAGCAGAGTTCACTGCAATTTCCACATTTTTTTTTTTTGATACAAAGATATTTTTTGGGCAACGATTCCAAATTAATTAATTAATTTATTCCAAATTAATTAATTAATTAACTTGTTATGGTTTATGCAAATTATTTAAATTAATCCAAAACAGATGAAATATTACATAATGGATTGTTACTCTAATGAAAATTTTACAAAGGTTTTGAAAACCTAACTTGTAAAGTTTTTCAAAATTTACTTATATTTATTTTACTCAGAAAGTATTTAAATAAAAGATTCAAATTTTTATCATTTATTTTTATTGTTGTAGTTGAACTGAATCATTAGTCATACAATCAGGATTTTTGGTAGGTCAAACAAGCAAACATTTTCGTAGATCAAACAAGGAATAGTAGCTCTAGAAAGGCTTTCATGATTTAATTTACAGAAAGTAATACTTTTTAAATTGAGAATAAGACAGTTTGACAAACTGGAAGTGGACAGATCAATTATTGAGCCTTAATTAAAATTAAATTTTTAATTAAAAATTGAGCTAGAAGTGTTGAGAAGTTAGAAAGCGAAAAAAAGAAGAAGGAGATAGCTACAGAGATATACATTTTAAAATCTATTTAAAATTCTGGTCTTTTGAGACCCCAGTTAGTATACTTTCAGAGAGATTTTGTTTCAATGATTTCTAAGATCTTACTGAAATTGATTTTACTGATTTGCGTAATCAAGTTTAATTTGTGTAATCAAGTTTCATGCTGAATGAGTTTTTTCAAATGACTTTTTAGTTACTTTCAAACCTCTATTTTTTAACACCCCTTATTTTTTTCAACACCTCTATTTTTTAACACTCCTTTTTTTGAAAATAGTTTTGTTTTTTAATGTAACTACAATAAATTTATTTGTATATGTATATTGATATTGGAGCATGAAATATAATTTTTATGTATTTATGTGAATATATATTTTGTTTTTCTGTTTTTGTATGTTTTTATATGTTTGAAATACTATAATGCTATATATTGTGTTATTTACTTTAATTTAATGTATTTAATATTTATTGTTTTTATATTTATTATTTTATATTTTTGTATATTTGATTTATAGATAATGAAATTTGCAACAAAGTTCAAAACAAGTTACAAATAGGTCATGAAAAGTTATGCCCATGGCCTGATAATCCTTGTCCACCATCATTTCTGTCATTACCTTCTTACACTTCTGAGCAATGGTGTGCAGAAATGAAGCTTTCTTTCGAAAGTCTTATGACCCTGAGAGGTAATTTACCTGAATTAAATGAAGATGAAATTGCTTCATTGGTAAAGAATTTTTTTTTTTTAGTTTAGTTAAAATTAGTTATTTTTCTGTTTTGTTTTTTCACAAAAAGTAAAAAACTAGAAAATCTCAACCCTTTGAAAATTGACTAAACTTTGCTTTGCTTTGATTGGCTTGATTTAAATATAAATCACATAGTTTAAAGTTTTTTATTTAAAGTATTTAAAATTTTTTATTTTTAAATTTAAAGTTATTGGTATATTTATTGGCTTATTTTGATTGACCTAATTTAAATAAACACAAAGTGATAGTATTGAATGATTAAATACTACTAAAAAGCAAATACTTTCTATAAGATGAGTTATGTTATAATTTTTTTTTTTTTTAATTTAATTAGTAATGGTATTACAACAAATGTTACTTTTACATAAATGGTTACTTTAACATAAATTACTCTTGTAAGCCTTGTTAAGAAGCGTTATGCCGTGTGATTTTAACACATTAAGCGATTTACTTTTTTATGCCAAGACTTTTTTCAATTAGATTATTTAAACAGTGTTTTGAAATAGTGTTAAGTGAAATAATTTTTTCTGCTTTCCATTCTGAAAACATTTTTTAATTAAACTTTATTTTATTATGTTTAAATTTAATTTATTATTATATTTATTAATAAATTTAAATTTTTTTAAAAAATTAAAACGCTCCATTTAAAAAAATTTTTTTTAACTTTTAAGGTTTCCGAACATGTTAAAGAAAATTCTCTCTATCAAATTTAATTTTAGCTTATTTTTATGTTCATTTTATATTTTAGCTATTTTGTTTATTTATAATTTTATTTTTTTAATAATTTATTTTTTTATTAATTTATTATTTATAGTTACAAAAGTGCAAATATACATAAGTGCTTAATGTATATATGATAAACTATAATTAAGCCTGTAGGCAAAATAATTTAGAGAATTTTTTCAGTAAACTTTATGTAAAAAAAATTATGAAAAAATTTGACCATTAAGGAATTCACCCTTAAACAATATTACCCTCATAAAAAAAACAACTAGATTGTGGAAAGTAAATATAAGATGATATTGTGTTGTAAATGTTTTAAGAAGTAAATTGTATAAGTTTTTATAAGTATAAGTTTTTAAAAAAAAAGAAATTTTATTTTCAAACAACATTTAAATTTCATTAATAATTTTTTTATAATAATACTGTTTAATTTTAAAATATAGAGAAAGATTTTAAATGATTTTTAACGTGGTTTCAAATTAAATTTAACTGCAATGCAGTACTTTAAAATACGCCACTGACATAATTTAATTTTAATGATGTAAATATGTATCTTGAGTAAAGTTACATGTACTTGTGTTACGTTTTTCTGTTACACAACAAAGTATCATTACAAGGCCTGCTTTTGCATAAATTACTTACAGCTTTCAGTTTAAAGAAGTTACCTGAACAGTTGTTATATCATAGGTCAAGTAAAAATTGACAAACAAACTTTATCTTGGTTGTAAGTTGTATCAGTTTATAGAAAAACTTTGAACCATCTTTAATCAAGTCTTTTTTCTTTTATTGCTTTAGTGAAATGAAACATAACGACTTCCCTATCAAATAATTTTGCATCATTAACTTTATAGCGTTAAGTACAAATTTCAGCCTTTTCGTCATTTGACACTCAACTGTACTTCCAACACCTTTTGGATCAATAGAGGATTGTAATTTTAATAACCTATTTGATAGAGGAATCTTTATTTGTTAAAAGAAAGTTTTTACATCAAAAGAAACTTATTCAACTAATTTTTAAAAGTAATGTTTAACTAAATTTGAAAAGTAATGTTTAGTCTTTTTTCTAATGTACTTTATTTAAATTTTGTGGAATTTGAAGACTGTTATGTCAAGCTTTGTTAGTTTTTTTTACCAGATTATTCCTAACTGATTCTAGATTTATACAGCAGCCTAATTAGGATATAACCATGGCAACTCATCTTGTAAAAGGCAAATCTTTGGTTCTTTCTGTTTGAATATTAGAATAAATTACTTGAGAACTGGGAGAGTTGAAATATAGAAGTTAGCATGTGGCTCAGTTTTTCTTTGTGTGTAAAAGAGTTTGCTTAGTATTTTTTTTTTCACTTTCTTTTCCAACATCAGTTAACAACTTCTTTTTACAAGTAGCACCAATTGAGTATTTTTTTTTCACACCATAAGACAAGTTCTAAAAAGAATAAAATTCAAGAAAGAAAAATAATCATTTATGTAGATAGTTCGCTTTTCTTTCTTTAAGCAAAAAAAGTACAATACATTCAGAGCAGGAAAATGTGCTATTTCATTTAATAACATAAAATATTGAATACCAATGGCAATCAATATGGCCAGGTGGCATTTTTTATGTATGTAATTTATTTTTTTATTGATTTTGCTTATGAAAAATATTATTTTTTCCAACTTCTAAATTTTGTTATCTTTACTTCAATTTTATCTTCTAGTAATTATTATGTTATCATTAATTCAATTTTATCTTCTAATAATTTTTATCTCAGAACAATCTTTTACGATAATATATGAGTTCTTTCTGCTAACTCATTTGTATGCTGTTCTATAATTGACACTTTAAGTTTGACCAGTTGTCATTTTGCTTGCGCCTCCATTAACTCTACTGTTTTTTTTTCTGCTTGTTTGTTTGTTTGTTTGGTTGCATACATTGTGTGCCAACAGATTGGAAAAATAGGATCTTTTTGTTCCAGCACTGAATGTAAAATTTGGTGATGTATTGACACTGCTATAATTTAATGAAAGACTTTTGGTTCATAATGTATTGACATATAATAAAATAATCTTTTGCTTACATAATTATTATTAGTGCTCACAAAAAGCTAAATTTGTCATTATTAACTTTTTTAAATTTCATTCACAATTATAATTTTAGAATTTTCACTTGCACTATATTTTTGAATTACAATTTTAAAATTCTCAATTAAATATTACAAGTTATAAATTAAATGTTATGACTTCTTATTTTCTTATTGTGTTTTTTAACTGGGTATTGTTCTATTGATCAAGTTATTTGACATTTAATTAACTGACAATAAATTGATTGGTAGTTAAATCTGGGTTATTTTATTTCAGGGTGTATTAGATAATAGTTCTATTGAAACCATGCTCAATCAAGTTTTTAAATGGAGCAGTGAAAATGATGATGATGCATTGCAAGCAAAAGTAGCATCTATCCTTGCAATATGTGGTTGGTCTGTTTGGTGAGATTATTCAGATCTTTTTTGTTTGCAAGCTCAATACAAAGTATAACTTCTAGTTTGTTAATCAATTTCAAAGTATAACTTATAGTTCAACATCATTTTTGTTAAATAGGACTATTTATTTTTAAGAAATTTTTTGATATTACTCTTTCATAAGTTATTTTTTATTTATAAAGTCTTCTTAATTATGCTAAGCTATATTTAATTTTTTTTATTTAATAATTTGTAACATAACATTAATTTTCATTTATGTATTTGCACATAAAGCCAGCCTGTTGTAGAAGATCCCTCCATTATATGTACAATATGTGGTATGGAGGCAGGTCTTTGGAATTATAAATCTTTATCCAGTCGTATTAATCACCAGAAGCGATTTAAAACCTCATTAGAATATACAAACTCGCAACAGTCTCTTACTGAATTACAAGAAAATATGTCGACTGATGTATCTGTTAAAAGCGAGAAGTCTGAAACAGAGAAATCTGACAATAGTGGGCAGGGAAGTATGTTGAATGAACTTTCTCGATTAGCAACTAGCAGTGATTCATTAGCACAGTCAGATCTGTTGAGAGCTGCTGAATCCCAAGAGTCTCTTTTAAACTTACGTGTTTCAGACAGCAAAGTTATGGCTACAGATGGTCTTGAACACCATATTGAAACAACTCATGAAGACTTTAACCAGGTTTAAATATTTATTTAAATTTGTTTTTACGTGTTTAAATATTTTGATAATTTATCTAAACAACACATCAGTGTGTTTTTGATCATTTATCTAATCAACACATCAGGGTTTTTTTTTTTTTATGGCATTATAGGGTTGGGAGAAATTAAAGAGGGTAAAAAGAGTAGTTCACTTTATAGTAAGTCCGAAATTATAACGTACTTTTATGGGGGACTTGGAGGTCTTTGGTAGGAGGTCTTGGAGTGATAAAACTAGTATAGTTAAACTTTTTGACTTTTGAAGTTCAATATAACTTGTTTAACTACAATACTGTTTGATTAGAGACAAAATTATTTTACAGGGTGTAAAATGGGTTGTCAGATTCTCAATTGTCATAAGATATGAGCTATAAAATCAGTTTTCCATGCTTGTTCACTTGTTGATGACCATGTTAAACTTGCATTATTTCCATTTAAAATTTGAAAAAATTCTTTTTCAAATTATATTTTATTGCTGTGTAGTTTGTTGTTGTTCATGACCAAACAACAGAGTGACATTATGGAGAATTAAGTCCTAAAGAAATGTTGTGTTTGACTCACAAATAAAAAAAATAATTAATACTTCATTTATGATTTAAAAAATGTCAATATGTACATGCTAGAGTTAAAGTTTAATTAATTAATTGTAAGCAACTTTAGTAATAATCAATGAATTCAAAGCAATTTTATTAAAATGACGCTATGTTTTGGTAGGAATTGGCAGGGGTGTACCAAGTGAAGTTCAAATAAATTATACAGACATCCACATCATACATCCACTTGCCATTAACAAAAAAAAGAACTCATCATCACACAGCTGAGGTCAGACCCATACAAAAATTTTTTAATCTAGCCTCAATGACATAACAAGAATGCTTGTTAAAATTCACAAATGTATTGATGTATTGGTAAAACCTTTAAAACTTATTACTACTCCAAAAGGTTTTGAAAAAGGAAATAATACTAACAAAGGGAACAAGATTGGAAAAAATATATTTGAGTTTATTGACAATAAAACTGAAAGATGGCATTACATAACAAAAACTTTTTTCAACTCTAAAAAGTGAACATACAAATTCTTGGATTTCAAAAAAAGTTCTTTCAAATAAATTTCCTTTAGCTATAATCATTATTTTAAAAATATTTAGTCTCTAATTTTCAACAATATTAAAAAAGATAAAAAACAATAATGGAATATAACTTTGTGAAATAATATTAAACAATATTATTTTTTCAAATAATATTTAAACAATATTAAAAAAGAAAAAAAAACAATAATGGAGTATAACTTTGTGAAAATTTCAATTGGGATTGGTATAAGATTCTATTGACAATAAAGATCAATTGTTGCCTCAATTGATCAATTTTCATTGCAACTAAAAAGTAATACCTAATAGTATGTAGGTTAGTCAAAAAATGAATCAAACTTGAACAGAAGGAGCTATGTAAAAAAGAGAAATAAAGTAATGCTGAAAAATCAAGTGAAATTAAAACCAATGCTTTCAATCTATTCATATAACAGTGACTCTTTTTTAATATCATATAGTTTAGATTTATTTTTTCTTCCTTTAGTTAATGAATAGTTCTCTATTTCAAAAAAGATAAATTTTTTGTTTTGCATCAAAAAAGATGATTAAGTTAATTTTAAGACACTTCAAAGCACTCAGGATGTATTATTTCTTTCTTTTTATTATTATTTTCAAAAAGGTTCCCACTCACCCTTCTTTCTCAATTTATTAATATAATATAATTAAATTTCGCCTCATTTACTCCCCTTACTCTTTTTATTTGGAACCTCAGAGTAATCATAAAATGCAAAAATTTCTTTTCTTTACTGGAAAAATGTTGTATTTGACCAAAGTCTAAACAAGTAAAAATTTTCACTTAATTTTTTAATTTTGAAAAAAATAAATTAGACTAACTTAAATTGCAGTTTTAACAGAAATAAGCTCAAAAAAGGGTGAAAAATCATCTTCCCTTATGGTAAAATTTTTTTGAACAGAACTGATGAGGTTCACCTCACTGTTTGTTGATTGAAATTTCATTCATAATGAGATTTTAATCAACACACAGTGAGGTGAACCTAACACACAGTGCATCTAATTTGACAGCAATATGTGATACATCAGATACATCAGATACTATACTAATAAATATCGTATTAATAAAATTATCAATAATTTGAAAAAATGCTGTTGTTGGATAGCCAGCACATTAAATGCGTATAGAAAAGGAAGTATAGAAAAGGAAGTATAGATTTATCAAAAATCTGTGTAGAGTTTGTGGTCTCTTGACTGATGAAAGATTTTTAGTAAATTCAGGATCTTTTTTTTTTATCTGTGCATACTTTCATGGTAACAATCAAGTTCAGATTTTATTGATTTACATTTAATTATTTTATTGTATTTTAAACATATTGCTTTTAAAAAAAAATTAAAAAAAATCTTTTACATTTTGTCATATTTGCTTTCATATATTTTAAATTACTATTGTATTACTATGATCGCTCACAAAAACAAATAAATTTTGTTTTTTCAAAATTAATCAAAATGCCAGTAATTACATCAAAACAGGAACTAAAGAAATATCTGTTTATTTAGTATCAGTAACTATAAAAAACTTATCAAAAATTGTCATGACGTACACTAAATATTAGGAACATTTAGGACATTAGCAACTACAAAAATATTAGAAACTCGTTGAGTATTGTAAAACTTGGAACACAGATACAAAATAAAACTGAAAATTTTTATGCGGTTTAAATGCTTATTTTTTTTAGTATGTTGTTTTTTTAGGGGGGGGGGGTGTGAAGAACAGGTTTAAGTTTTATATTTTCATTCAAGTTTCTCTTCAATGGAATTCAAATTCTCTTCAAACATGGAATAGCTGAACAGGTTTTACCAGGAATGTGTGTTTAAAGCTTTTTTCCACTAGTTATTTTTTTAACTATTTTTAGTGTTTGGATTTCAAACTCATTCATTAGGTTTTTTGCCATTAAACATCTGCTTAAAGCAGAATATTAATTTAAAAAATAAAAAAAATAAAATATGATTTATAGTAATTAAACTAGAATATTTTAGTGGTGGAAAACAAATATTTTTGTTAATTTTTTTTTACTGTTATTAAATGCCCAGAAAAGTTGTTTTTTTTTTTTTATGAAAATATTTTTCATAAAAAAAAGTTATCACAATTTGCGCAGTTTGTTGTTAATTTAGGGGGTTTTACTTTGTCATAAGACTTTCTTTTCTTACTTTCGTTATTCTATTTTATTTATTTTACTTATTTATTTTTTTATATTACAGTGAAATTGATTAGCATAAACATGTGCATTGCAAATTATTATTTTTTAACAGTTGAAAAATCAGTTTTCGGAACCTCGATTACCTCAAGCTACTCACCCAGAACTTATGAAAGAGTTGTTGTTAAGCCGTGCTCCGGGCTCCAGAACCCGATCAAGATATAGTGATTCAATATTTAGCGAGGTTGGCTCGGAATGTTTTGAAAAAAGGCTGGAGGAGACTTGCGAAAAAGATATTGGTGAGTAACGAAATTGCATTAGATACACGAAATACGTTATTTTTATTTTGTATTATAGATTTTTCTAAAAAAAATAAAATCTTAGCAAATTTTAATTAGAGTACAGGCCAGGTTTTTGATGCTTCATCCAGGTTGTTTTTTCTCCAAAAAAAACACGTTTAATGTATATTTATATATAGTAGCATAAAGTTGTATTTATTATTTTTTGGCAAAAATTGTTTATTGGATATCACGCATTTAATGTGCTGGCTATCCAACAACAGCATTTTTTCAAATTATTGATAATTTTATTAATACGATATTTAATATTAGTTGTCGAATATCTTATGGTATCCTACTGTATTTACAGTCGAATATCTTACTGTTTGTACTGTTGGATATCTTACTAAACGTACTGTCGGGTACTTAAGTAAAAAAATTCTTACTGAATACTAGACAGCTTTTTACTCTAAATAATTTTGTATCTGTGTATCTGCGCATACCTTATATTAATATGATTTCTTTAGAGCATGAAAGAGCTATTACAGATAACCCACCCCCTAATCATCCAAATTCATCACAGCAGCAATGGATGAAAGAACTTCTTTTTATTACTGCTGATGCATGTCACAGTGAACCTACTGAATCGGTTATTAGTGAAATAGGTTCTGTAGCGTTTGACAGGAGAATAGAAGATAACTCTTCTTTAAATTCACCTCGTCTACTCACTCCAGTCCATCACGGAATGCATGATTATGATGAGGACAGCGAGCCCTCGAGGATAAAAAAAATGAGATTTCAAGTATTTATTTTTTTAATTAAAAATGGCTCTATATAAGTATGTAGGCTAATTCATTTAAATAAATCTGTTTTCATTTTTTTTAGGTACCAGATATTTCAATGTTCAGTGTTATAGGCGAACATCGCTTTTGGTGCCCTTGGGTTTGTTCTACTGAAAGGTTTACAGATCACGAAACGTCACTATCCGACTCAACTGCATTTATCAGTTGTAAAAAAATTCCTGGCTGGAAATACGTATTATATCAATTGTTACCTTATAATCGGCCGTCGCCATGTGTAAATATATTAATATTTTGTTATTTATATTAGTTTTAGAGTATTATATATGTATAAGATCTAAAATGCAAAATTTATAAATCTTTTTTATCTTTTAGTCGACACAACGCCATGAAGCTTGGCGGTATGTACGCTCCACGTTAACAGAATGCATCTCAAATAAAATTACGTAAAAACAAAATTTCAATATTTAATTTAAAATTTGTATAAAAAAGTGTTACTTGACGTTATTTTTTAATTAGATTTTCATCAGGTTCTTTCAGTAATTTTGTTTTTCAAAATTAAAGCACATGGCTAAAAGTTCAATGTGCCTTACGGCTGACGTCCGATTTCCCTAGCTCTGTACCGTTTCCAATAATAACTTCAACAGGAAACCTTTTTAACCACGCGCTTCATCGTTAAAAGGTTAGGGGGCATCCATAAGCACGTAAGCAGTAAAACTACTAGTTCAGGATCCCTTGTACGCATCTTGTACGTATGATGTCAACGATCTCCTTCCTCCTAACATTTACCCCTCTGCATTATTTATTATAAAATTCACCTCCCTTTCCCAACGCATAAATTTTTTAAATCGTTTAAAAAAAAAATCTTTAGCTAATTGGACATTTCTCTGTTAAATATAATATTGATTTTTAAACTGGTAAAATTTGACGCTTTTGTTTAAAAAAAAAAAGAAATCAAGTTTTAAGAGAGATACGTCAAACCGCGATAAACGAGATTTAGTCAAACCGCGTAGGTACTCGCTGTCTTAAATTACCCCACCCCTTCCTCCCTTTATCCCATCTTCATTGTAGCTATTTGTACGTTTTTTAGTACCCTTTCATCCCGTATTGCGTACGTACTTAAAAAAAGACTACTTACATGAAGTAATGGTTGTGAGGCAACAATGTTGATACCGTGAAGCAGAAACGTTAGTGGTGAAGTTTAATGACGATTAAAAATTATTAATAGTAATGAGGCAGTTGCTTGGGCTATTAAACAGTGTACTGAGTACTATCTATGCTTCGAGTCAAGTTCTTTAATAAATTCAAAAATGAATAAAGTAACAAAAACTAAAAAACACAAAAACCTATCGTCATCACCAAGTTCTCTAAACCTATCATTCACTAATATTCGTGGTCCTCAAAGTAACTTTTCTTCTTTTGAGTCTTATCTCTTGCAAAGTTAACCAGACCTACTTGCTCTTTGTGAGACTAATTTGAGCTCAGCTGTCTCATCTTGTGATCTTAGTGTTGATAGTTGGGCTGGGCATTTACATTCGTAAGAATTCACCCATTTTTCGGGAAATTAAGCCTAAGTCACCAACAATTTTTTTATGTGCTTCCGTTAAGCACCACTTCACTCTATCGCCTTTCTTTTTGTTCTATATCACTCTATAAAAGGTTTTTGAATCATTAATTAACAAACACTTAATCTCTCATCTTGAATCTAATGACTTTCTGATTATCAATATAGACTTTGATCTTCTCGTTCTACAGCTGACTTGCTAACAGTAATAACCGATAGGTTTTATCATGCATTAGATAGAGGTGGAAAGGTTAAGGCTATCGCTCTTGATATTTTTAAAGTTTTTTTTCTTACTCCAAATTCTATTCTTTATCTTTTTTGGAGGTTAGTACTACCCCAAAAAAGTTTGAAGGACCTTTTTTTTTTAGTCATTTTTTCAATCAATTTTTTCGAAATTATTTATTTGAAAAATTATTGGAGGGGTGGGGGGTGGAAGGCAAAGTTTAGCGCCGTTTCTTCAATTGTTTTGCATTAGTTTTCACAAAAGTAGTTTATTGGTTCACATAAAATAGAATTTGTATATTCACATGTTAATGAATTGACGTGCATTTATAAGTGCATGTATATACATTACACTATTAGATCAGTAAGATTCATCCGCATCCTAACTAAATGTACCTCAGCTTAGTACGATTTAGGTGAAAGTATAAATATGATATAGTAATAGTAATAGTAATATATTTAAATAAGTCTGTATAGATCACATGACAAATAAATAAATAAAACAATCCAATAAACAGATTAAAAAATAAAAGCATTTTTTTTTTTTTTTTTTTTTTTTTTGTTTAATTTTTTTTTTTTTTTATTGTTATTTTTTTTTTTTATTTATTATTTATTTTTATTATTTTTATTTTTTTATTTTTATTTTTTATTTTTTAGCTTTTATTTAATTACAGTTTACGTTTATGACAAATCTACCTAAAAAGTCAATATTTGAAGCTGCTAAAGCACGAATTAATTAAATTAAACGTGCAGCTCATCTTCAGTAAAAGATGCACTGTTTGCAGCTGTAGGAAAAAAATACTTGTCAATTCTACTTTTGTTAATTGACGGAGCCTTTTTGCATGACAATGGTAAATAATTTTAATCATTCACAATACGGTTTGTGAAGAAATTATGTCGCGTTAGTACGTTGGATGGTTATAAGATGGATATAAGTGTTACAAATTAACAAAAATATATTTGAAGAAGTTCGAAATATTTTGAATTATTTTAAAGAAAATTTTTTTTAAACTTATTGTGTCGAAAGCTTTTAATAGGTCACTGAAGATGCCTAACATGTAACTTATCAAAAGATTTAAAGATTCCGTGTACAAACTGGATTATTGCACGCGCTTGTTGAGTTGTTTTTTTAAAACCAAATTGTGTGTTGAATAGTAATTTATTTTTGTTGAGATGTTTGTATATTCTATAACACATTTTTTCTAAAATATTTTAAAATACAGGAAAAACCGTGATGAGACTATAGTTTTTTAATATTTGATCTGTCATTTTCCTAAAAGAAGGGAGTAATTTTAACAACTTTTAATTGGAAGTATTCCTTGATTAAAAGAAGCTTTAAAAACTTTTAAAATAATATATTTTAACATATTAAAACAATCTATAATTCCCTAATATTTCATCTGCTTCTGTTCTTTTGTTTCTTTTTACAGGTTTTAAAGCTATTTCAAGTTCCTTAATAAATAAGTTGGTAGTTAACTCATCAGAAAAAATGTAATTATCCATCGTCACTAAAGGTTTTATATTTAGACCCCTCCTGTTTCTAGTATAGATTAACAACCTTACAAAAGAAAAAACTTGCTGAAATAATCTTTCCTGACGACACAAACTTATTCTATTTGTTGACCTCAATTAAATCAGCACACCATATTTTATTTGATTTAGCTTATATTATTGTGGTAGCGGTAGTGAACGACTTATAGTTGATATATATATATATATATATATATATATATATATATATATATATATATATATATATATATATATATATATATATATATATATATATATATATATATATATATATATATATATATATATATATATATATATATATATATATATATACAATTGGCTTACTTTACATTTGAAAAAATGTTCAAGTTTAATCTATAAAAACTATTTCTATTTTATCACGTATACTATACTATGGCAGTAACACTTTCTGAAATTAAAAAAATGTTAAAAGAAACAGTGGCGTAACTATAAATTTGCCCCCCCCCCTCCTCCTCCAAAAAAGTAAAGGGGCCTCCTTAAATTTTTTCTCAATTTTTTTTCCAAAAATGCCCGTAGGGATACGTGAAAAATTATAAATTCATAAAATGTATTTGATAAAACAGAAATTAGTAACACTCATATTATTATTACCAGTCATATTATTCATAGAGAAAAGCGGGGCAACATGGCGAACGTTTTGAAAGCCCTGAGTTATTGCATAACTATCAGTCGTGAAGCAATAATACTTTCTGAGTATGTTTATGTTATTAAAATGATTTATTGCCTGCATAAATTTTCCGTTTGCAAATATAACAATTTGAAATAAATATTAAAATAAAAAAATTCATAAATTTGTCATCTGGTCACGTGACCGGGGCAATATGACTTATTATTCAATTTTTACCTCCAATTTTATAAAATTTTAAAAACTACCAATAACTCTAACTAAAGGAACGAAAAATAAACACAAATCACCAAAAACTACTTCTAAAGAAGTTAAACTTAAAGGACACCATCCGTTATGAGAAACCGAAAGTGAGGAATTTTTTTTTAGGCGCAAAAAGTAAACTTATGCCTATAAAATTGCGTTAATAATATTTCAAAAAACCAATTGGTATTTTAAAATATAAAATGCAAATACAGTTTCATTTTCACCCATTTTTAAGATTTTTTGTTGAGTTGTTATATGAAAACCCATCTTGCCCCATTCGCCATGTTGCCCTGCTTTCCCCAATGAGTAAAATTTGTAAATCTCCGCGGGCCCCTCTAAGCTCCGGCCCTCCCTCCACCTTGCGGGGTTATGCTCCCCCTGGTTACGCCACTGAAAAGAAATGTTTAAAGAATTCAAAAAAGAAACTGAAGAAATGTTTTGTAAACAAGAGAAAACTGTTATTGATATTATTGGCGCTAATATAAAAATAATTAACGACAGAATGGACAAAGCAGAGTTAAACATCAACATGAATGCAAACAAAATTAAAGAACTTACAAAGGAATTGGAAGATATTAAGTATAATCTAAACTACAACGAAGAACTAGTTGACAAAAAAATTCATAACAGCAATAAACAACTAGATATAAAATTCGAACATACTAATATAGAAAAATTTATGAATGAAACGCAACGAAACCTGGAAGATAGATCAAAAAGAAATAACCAACGAATCGATGGAATTGATGAAAATGGGCAAGAACCATTGGGGGACTCTGAAGAAAAAGTTCACACATTCTTCTGGCAAAAACTTGGACTGAAAAATATCGACATTGAACGTGGCCACCGCACTGGATTGAAGAAAGATGGACAACCAAGGACAATAGTACTTAACCTGCAGAAATACAAAGACAAAGTAAGAATCTTGAAAGAATCTCACAGACTAAAAGGCACGAGTTTTTTCATTAACGAAGACTTTTCTCGTGAGACCGTTGCTATTCGGAAAACATTATTTGCGGAAGTAAAACAAAGGCGTTCAAATGGTGAAAATGTAACGGTAAGATATGACAAAATTATCTATCTTAATAATAATTTCAAAATCAATCTTAACAAAAAACTAGTACTCCTAAAAAGAAATCTTTATTTTTTTCTCTATTTATTATCACGGCTATGACTAATAACTTTGAATCCCTTTTTTTTTAATTTATATGAAAAAATCTCTTTTCTTCAGAAGAATACCTAGACCCTGAAAATAATTTTTATCGCAGTATTTTATCTGATCTTTCGTATCATTTTCCAAACCAACTAGAAGGGTTCCTTTTTAAGAATGCTCGCGAAAAAAGTAATAATCAAATTGTAATTCTCCACCACAATATAAGAAGTTTGAAAAACTTTTAAATCTGTTAGAAGAAACTAAACACATTTTTAATATAATTTGTTTAACTGAAACTTGGATCACAGAAGATGAAATAAGTAGTAATTTTGATATTCCTCATTTTAATACTATTTCTATGGAGAGAAAAACAAATAAGCGCGGCGGTGCAGTATTAATTTAAGTTCACAAAAATTTTGAGTACTGTTTTAGGAATGATTTGAGCGTTTCTGAGTGCGATAAAAAAGTTGTAACTATTGAAATTACAAACAATCAAACTAAAAACATTTTATTAAGCTGTTGTTATCGGCCACCTGACGGCGTGAGCGAAAAGTTGAGCATGTTCTTACAACAAATTATTAAAAAAGGAATTAATGGTAAAAAAGAAAACTATATAGTCGGAGACTTAAATATGAACTGTTTTCTCTATAATGACGACCAAAAAATTAAGAATTTTTATGATGCAATTTTTGAAACAGGGTCAGTTACTTTAATAAATCGACCCACTAGAGTAACAATAAACACAGCAACTCTTATAGATAATATTATAACTACTGATATTTCTAATATTAATATACAAATAGGTATCATAAAAACTAATATATAGGATCATTTTCCTCTATTCTTAAAACTTAATTAAACAAACCCAGAAAGAAACATTAATATAAAAAAAAAATAATAAGAAAACGCATTTATAATGAGGCTAATACTAAATTATTTAAAGAACAAATATCATTACTGCATTGAAAAAACATAAATTTTGATGAAAACGCAAATAATATTTATGAAACTTTTTTCAAAACATTTTTTTCTGTTTATGAATTTAATTTAATTTATGAAGTTAAAGCATTACTAAAGGTTTTAAAAAATCATCCATAATGAAACAAAAGTTATACATAAATTTTTAAAAACAAAAACAACTTCAAGCGAAAAAATCTATAGGAACTACAAAAACCTATTTGAAAAAATTCGCAAAAACTTAAAGAAAAATTATTACTCCCAATTATTCAATACATTTAAAAACGACACAAAGCGCACATGGCAAATAATGAAAGAAATTATTGGCAAATGCTCCGGTGTTCTGCCACAAATGGTTAGAGTCGATAACAAAAGCTTATATGAACCAAAAACTATAGCTCAAGAATTTAACACATATTTCACTAATATAGGACCAACACTGTCTGAAAAAATCACTGTCTGAAAAAAGACCAACACTGTCTGAAAAAAGACCAACACTGTCTGAAAAAAGACCAAATCTTTGTTTACTGACTATATAGAACCCCTGGATAATTATATTTGTTCAGATGAGTTATCTTGCGAATGTTTGATGAGTTTGAAAGAGCCTTTAAACCTGTTTAAAAAAATTAAGCAATTGGAACAGATCAAATTAATGGAAACGTGGTTTTAGATTGCTTTGAACAACTTAAAGTTGTTCTTTTTAAAATCTTTAGGGCTTCTATCCATCAAGGAGTATTCCCAGATCAATTAAAAATTGCAAAAATTATTTCAATTTTTAAAGAAGGGGACAAATCTGAAATCAGTATCACCCTACGTCTGTTCTCTCCACATTTTCGAAAATTTTAGAAAAAAATATGTTTAACAGAATATATAAATATTTTCATGATAATAATCTACTTTACATCAATCAATTTGGTTTCAAGAAAAATAATACAACTGAACATGCAATTATCCAATTTGTACGTGAAATCGAAAAATCATTCGAAAAATCACAATATACACGAGGAATTTTTATTAACCTATCAAAAGCTTTTGATACGGTCAATAACCATATTTTAATTTATAAATTCAAATACTACGGAATAAAAAAATAAAATTTAAATGGTTTAAAAGTTATCTATCTAACCGAAAGCAATTTGTACCATTTAACAATGATTACCAACTCACTTTTCTTAATATAACTTGTGGAGTCCCACAAGGTTCAATTATTGGACCTCTCCTTTTTTTAATTTATATAAATGACTTAAATAAAGCTTCAAAATTAACAAGTATTATGTATGCAGATGATACAAATTTATTCCTTTCTAACTATGATATCGATGAACTTTTTAAAACAGTGAACAAAGAACTCAGACATATATCTAATTGGTTCAAGTGTAATAAGTTGAATATTAATAAAACAAAAAACAAAACCTTGAATACTAATAAAACAAAATGGGTATTATTTCATTAGATTACAAAAAAGCGATTTCTCCCATCAAAATTACCTCAAATCTTTATCAATCAAAAGGAAATAAAAAGAGATTTTGTTACAAAATTTTTAGGTTTTTATCTTGATAAAAACATTACTTGGAATCACCGTATTGATTAAATAAGCACAAAAATTTCTAAAAACATGGGCATCCTATATAAATCACGAATCTATCTCAATAAGAAAGTCTTAATTCAACTTTATTATTTATTTAGACATAGTTATTTAAATTATGTCAATATTGCTTGAGGAAGTACAGAAAAAAGTAAGTTACCAACGTCTTTATCTCCATCAGAAATGCGCAATCCGTATAATCAATTTTGCAAACCGCTTCTCTCATTCGAAGCATTATTTTATTGAAATGAGAATTCTAAATATTTACGATTTAAATGTATTTAATAATTTATGTTTTGTGTATATGTGGATAAATAACTTATCCCTAGCCGTATTCAAAATCCGAATAAATTTGTTCTACAAGGATGATTTCTACAGAATTCTGTTATCACTTTTTCTGGATCAAGTTGGTTTGCACAGTTTGAATAGATGTGTAACATTGCCAAATTATTCAGCCTCTGCTGTTTCATCGTCGTTCTCAGAAAAGTTTTGAGTCTTCTCATTGTTGAAAATGCTCGTTCACTAACAGCATTTGTTGCAGGAGTAACTAGAATCAGCTTGAGCAATTTGACAACTTCAGAAATAGAAGATAATTGAGAAGAGGAAAACTGTGTGAGATGTGAGACAACATCACAAACATACCTTGGAATTTTATTAAACATTGTTCTGTATAGCCCAAGTTGCACATCTAGTAAGTCCGTGTCAATATCTGA
This sequence comes from Hydra vulgaris, assembly GCF_022113875.1. NCBI lineage: Eukaryota > Metazoa > Cnidaria > Hydrozoa > Anthoathecata > Hydridae > Hydra > Hydra vulgaris. Next base: position 27,322,354 of record NC_061168.1, read on the forward strand.
GTGTCTTCTTTATCCGTGCTATGGTATCTGTGACATCTTCAGAAAGCAAAAGTTTCTCCAGCTTTTCAAGTTGTTTCTGTCCTGCTTGATCAAAACGATATTTGATAGTTTCAACAGAAGAATCAATTACATTGTAGTATGTGGCACAATAATACTGAATGGCTGTCTCAACATAATGATATGTGGTACTACAACCCTCCTCATACCGTGCTGGCGTCTTCCTTTTTCTCGGAAGCTTGGGTTCCTCGAGGTCCTGGAAATCATTGGCATGCTTCTGAATTTTTTGCCACCACAAATTGAAACACTCCTCATTTCGCATATCCATGAGTGTTTTGACAGTCAACATTGCAATGTTGACTGTCAAAACACTCATGGATATGCGAGTTTATACAGATATAGATATACACGTATATCTGCTTCTGAAGGAAGGGATATACACGTATATCCCTTCCTTCAGAAGCAGATATAGGCGTATGTTGAAGGGTTTTAGATAAGTTATCAGTAATCATAAAAATACGACAACTAAGATGTAGAGCAAAGAAAAAGTCAAACTTTTTCATTGTGGCCTGAATGCCAAAGATTCTTGATCTTGTTTCAGAACCTAAATTGTCTTTGAGGCAGATATCCCACAGTTGAAGAAGCAATGCATAATTGTCGATTATTGATTTGCAACTTGATCCTCTCAAAAATATATATATATTTTTAAATAGATATATTTAAACAATTTTTTTTTAACAATTTCAAAAAAAAAATTTTTTTTTCAGGGGCAATAATTTTTTAAAGGCACAACTAAAAGGGCGCCATCATTGCCATCATTTTTTTCTCGGGGGCTTTGGCCCACCCGGGCCCCCGGTTCCGAGGGCCATGTTTTATGTTTAAAGAAGTTTCTTCCTACTTATTTTATTGATTGTTCTTATACTTTTTACTTTTTAATTTATATGTTGGTCTTGTATAAAAATCTAATGAGAAAATCCTCTTGATCTTTCTTCAGACACAGATTGTTTGCCTTGCAATTTTGTAAAAGTTAATATATTTTTTTTAATCTTATCTTCGTTAAATGCTTTTTTAAGGTTCTGACGACAGGATCTTTGCGATCTTCTTTCAGATACTTTGTTTATGTTTGTTATGTTTTATGCCATTGTAAGTTTATATTATTATTTTTATTATGGGCTGTGCAACGATTAACAAATGTAAACCAATATATATATATATATATATATATATATATATATATATATATATATATATATATATATATATATATATATATATATATATATATATATATATATATACTACTACTACTACTACTACTACTACTACTACTACTACTACTACTACTACTACTAAAATAAATAGCGTCGTAAGGGTGTACTAAAAATTTTGAAAATAAAAAGTAATTTTTTTGGGGTTTACTTATATATTTTTAAGATAAAGAATGTTTTATTATTTGGTAAAACATATATGCTGCATTGTTATATATATATATGTGTCCTTCTTTTCCACAAAAAAATATTAGATTAAAGTTTCGGTAAAAATGTTTAATTTCAGGTTATTTTTTTTACCATACAATTTTTTGCAAGAGCCACTTTTTTATGCTATGAATAAGCCGGTCTTTTCTATTTAGCTTTTTTTTTTTTAATTAAATGACTGTTTTGCGCATTAACGACTTCATCGTTTTTCGTAATGCTTCTCATTGATCATATTCTATTGAAATTAATTGTTTGGATGACTTTTCCTGAAGTCGTAAAACGTAGGTGCGTTTGAATCTTAAAAAATATATTCAAATAATAATAAAGTTTTTACTAAAGCTATAATAATTTTTTTTTTTAATAATTAAATATTATTTTTGTTTCAAACTTCCACACATTTTATCAAAACTTATTTTGTATTATTGTATTCACTCATATGTCACGAGCATAGTTAATATATGTGAAATGCCCTATGATTCATAGATAACATTTATCGTCAAGATGTAGTCAAAACAATTTGTTCTTTTGACTAGTGTATATAAATTTTTTTTTATAAAAGTTTGACTAGTGTATTTAAATACTTTTGTTTTTTTTGTTTTCATTTAATATTTTTTATCTTTAAAAAAAAAACATGTTTTCACAAGTATTAACTACAAAAATTGACGTATTTTTTTTTAATAATATTTAAAACTATTATTAATGCTGTTTTATCATTTTTTTTATCATTGATTATCATAGAATTTTATAACTTAAAGTACAATCTGATTTTTAGAAGTCTAATTAACAGATTATTACTTTTAAAAGACTTGTTCGTTTTAGAAATAAACGTTACGGCTCATTTATAGCACAGAGTGGTTTTTTCATTGACAAGATGTTATGAAAGAGCTGATTTCTCTCCTTTTTTTAAAAAATAAGTGTATGATAGATTATTAGCATTGCTATCCAATTTATTTTAATTTTATAATATTCCCCAATAACGTAACTATTTAATTAAAGAAATTTTTTTTTTTAGATTAAGCAAAATTGACTTTTTTCATACCTTTTTAAAACTGGCTCTTTCATACACAACGTATGTAAAAACATCGCAAAAAGTTGATTGTTTTTACGATCTAAACCCAACGTTGATCCAATGTATATAACCCAACGTTGATTCAATATGCATAAATCAACGTTGACCCAACGTATGTAAAAAGATCGCAAAGGTTTGATTTTTTTACGATCTAAACCCAACGTTGAAAAATGTGTATAAACCAACATTGATTTAATGTATATACATACATTGGAACAACGCTGGATTTTATACAGTGGATCAACGTTGAGTTTGCATCGAGAAAAAGTAGATAATTTTTTTTTTTTATTTCGTCACTATATATTTTGCATACAATTAACTTTAATTCATGTATACATTTATAAATAAAATAAAAATTAAAATAATGACAGGAGCAAGTAGAAGACTGCAGTCTTATCATGAAGCCCCTTTCATTTGTGACTTTGCAATAAGTTTCACGCGAAATTAACGTGACATTAAAAATAAATTAGAAGAAATAAAGCAAATGCTTAGCTTTGTACGTAAAAAACAAAGTCTTGTACGTAACGATTTGATAGATGAGTATAGAAAAGAAAAACTATTTATATTGTGATATAATCATCGTTTGTGGTCATCTAAAAGGAATAAGTTCGTTTTAGTTATTAATTTGATCTTTAAAAATAGGAGAGTATGTTGACGTCACTTAAGTTAAATGGGTGCAGTTTGACAGCTGCTTTAAAGAGATTTGATGAGTTCATATTTTTTATTTATTTGATGATATACAAATATACCTTTGTATAATTTATGAGAATTTTTTTTCTTTAAAATATTTCAGGAAATATATTTTGCGAATATATTTTTCTCTTTTTTATGTTGTGAAATATCAAGCCACAAGCAAAACAAACATCAACAAAATATTCATCATCAAAATGGCGGTAACAATAATTCATATATACAACTTTATGCGCAAAAATTTATAATATTTTATGTTTACATGTATATGCTTTACACGGGAAATGTCATTAACGTTAAAAAAAATTAGAAAAATCCATCCGAAAACCCTCTTCCTTGCTACCAAAACGTTGATGGGCTTACTCTCAGGTACAAACATGTGGGTCAAGCTGAGAATAGTACCCAAAAAGTGAACACAATAATTTCACCAAAACTAAACGAACTAACGGAGATAAACAAAAAAAACAAAAAATGATGAAAGAGAAGCCATAGAAAGTGAAAACATAGATAAAATCGTTTGCAAGGTTGACATCAATGTCAACGTATCCTCGGAAAAAAATGAAGTTACTTGTACTGAAATAAAAACTTTACCAAAAACTGGTACTCATTCAACTAGGAAAAGACTTGGGCAGTCAGAAGGTGAAACCCCTAAAAAAGTTACAAACAACGCAGTGTTAGTGTTTCTCATTAAAAAATGAATGGCACATATTTGTTCAAGCGCATAAGCTGTTTTGTTGTAGTTCGCGCTTTTTTGTGGAATATTATGGTTCAGTGCGTCCATGTGTTCGTAATACGTCAAGTCAATCGAAAACTCGTGCTGTGAGGTTAAGGAAAATTATAGAACCAAATCAAAATTGCGGAATTCCAGGTAGAACAATATTCTCAAATTTACATTTAGTCCGTGATCTGATAGATTACGCGGAATTTAAAAATCTACCTAGTTTTATTTTGTCAATAGATCAAGAAAAGGCGTTTGACAAAGTCGATCGTGCGTTTCTGCTGCAGATTCTCTAAAAATTTAACCTCGGAAAAAATTTTGTATCCTTCATTGACACTCTATATTCAGAAGTTTTGGTATCTGCTCTGAATTGCGGTTTCATGTCGGCCTCTTTCCCTACGGAAAGGGGAGTTAGACAAGGCAACCCTCTCTCTCTTTTGCAGTATGTTTTTGTCGCTGAAGCTCTCGCTTCGGTGATCAGAGCAGACAGCAGAATAGAGGGTTTCCCACTACCAGGAACATCAAAACCTCTTAAAATACAGCAGTACGCAGACGTTTGAACTTTTTTGCCCGGACGTAAAATCTGTCCGCTATTTTTTCGAAAAAGTAAAACTGTTTGAAAAAGCAAGTGGTTCTGTGATCAATGCCTCAAAAACCAAGGGTCTTGCTCTTGGGGGTTTTGATCCTAAAATGTACCCAGAATTGGGCAACATAGAGTGGACCAATAACACCGGTTTCAAAATATTGGGTGTTACTTTTTACCCCAGACTGAGTGATACTACCAATTTCAACTGGCTAGTAACTCTAAACAAAGTAGAGAAAAAACTAAAGTTTCTGGGACAACGTACTTAATCACTTAGGGAAAAGACTATGTTGATAAATACGCTAGCATTGTCAAAAGTGTGGTTTCTGGCAAATGTGCTGTCCATTCCTGAATGGGTAATATAACATTTGCACAGCGCCATTTTCGAAAATCTGTGGCAAAAGACCAATTTCAATCCAGTCAAAAGAGAGAAGCTTTTCTTACCCGTCAAAAACGGTGGTCTCGGAATTTTATAACCAAAAGAGCAAAGTCTAGCACTTCGCCTCAAAATACTCTTTCAACTGAAAGAATGCGGAGAGGATGACGCTCATAATTACTACTACTTTACAAAGTACTGGTTGGCAAGTTCACTCATAAAATTTACGAACTAAAACCAAAGCTGAAACTTTTTAAAACAGAACAGTTTTCCAAAACACTGGGACAACAAAACGTCTCAGTACTCTAAAACAACAATTAATATATTAGGCAAATATGGGTCCCTTTTTAACATCCCCCTAAAATCAACAAAATTTTTTATTTAGAAGTGGCAAAAAACAAAAAGACAGTCAAACCAGCAAAACTTTTCTGGAATGGTTCAACAAAAACAACAATGCCGTGGACCCAAATTTGGAAAAGAAACTTCACCTCCCACGCATGCAGACCGGGACAAAATATCCTCTTTCAATTTTTACACAACATTTTACCTTCTGCGGCCTTGCTAGCCAAAAGCACAAGGCAACAGATTGTAAGAAACAACAAATGTAAAACTTGCGGTAAAATCAAGGACAGCATCCACATTTGCCTACTGTCCTCCTTCTATTGAAATATGGGAGTATTTTAAACATGTATATAACTCCTTGACATCCCAAAAAAACTTTTCTCCGATAAATTCGATTTTCTCGATTGGGATAGCGAATCTGTCGGAAAAGAACCCTGTTTCGCAACTGCTGTTGACACTCACTCAAACCATCATGAGTGCAATATGGAGCAGCAGATGCCACCACATGTTTAGTAACATAAAATTTGATCCAATGGCAGTGATCAGGGTAATAATCAGAAACGTCAGAAATAATATTACTTTAAAATATAATTATCATGTCCGTATAGAAACTGCTGACATTTTCTGAAAATATTTTTGTTTTAAGAATATAATTTTCCAAGTAGAGAACGGAAAACTAAAACTAAACATATGAGCTAAAAAAGGCTCAAAGAAAAATCAACACGTTTAGTAAGGTTTTCCTCCTGTTTACGAATATCATTATATTTTTGTACAACAAAATTATACTTATTTATCATTAGACAATCACTGCCAGCCCTTATGTTATCGCATATGATGTAAACTTATAAGAACAATTTATCTGAAATAAATAGTATTTTATTTAAATTGTATTTTAGTTTATCCTCTAATAAAATCTTTTTATCATTA
>NC_061168.1:27331030-27388530 GCF_022113875.1 Hydra vulgaris
AAAAAGAATGGTAATGTTTATGTCTCGCCAAGCTACAATTAAACAAAAACTATTTAAAAATAAATAATAAAAACCTGGCTGTTTTGGTATGCAGTCACGGCAATACATTTTGTTTCTGAAAAGATAAACTCTTTACAACAAGAAATTCGCAGTAACTCAGGTGGATCAATATTCAAAGGAAGGCTGCCATCCCAGTACACAACATAAATTCGAGGTTGATATTTATGCATTGAATGCATGAGAATCTAAAAAACAAAAACAATTGCGACGATTTTTTTTTATTTCGCCTAATTTTTAGTTTACGCCACAAAAAAACGTAATTTTACCGGTAACCGACAAATAAAAAGAAATACCTAGAAACTTACATGGCCATGGTCGTCAAAAAAATTGTTAGTTAGTTTACATTTAGTAAAATCTACTATATTTTTCATCCAAAGTTCTCCACTAGCCGGAGAATCTGAATGCCAATAAACTCGAGATGGTCGAGACGTAAACTCTTCGCATGCAATCATCCACCTAAATGTCTCATACTCATATTTATATCGATGGTTATCAATCGGCGCAAATTCAACGAGGATAACGTAAAGAGCTTTTGGATGCATTCCAGATATGCGAATTTGTAAGTTAGGGAACATTCTAAAATTGAATTTTAAAACAAACTTTTATTATAATTTAGTGCTAGAATTTTAAGAAATATAAATGTAAATAATAAATAATAATAGCAAATATAAATGTATATTATTTAGTAAAGAAAGGAAATAACATTAAGGCAATGATTTTCACTTGAAAATGATGTGCACTTTTTGTGCTGCCAATTTGTTAAAGTGTGCCGCCAAATTTCTAGGCGAAAGGAGGATCTTTTTTTTTTTTTATGTTGATTTAGGTGCCCCAAGAAGTTCTTACGGTCTTATCACAGAGCACCGCGGAAGAGCATTTAATAGGAAGTTCACGCCTCCTTCCTAACCGATGTCGCAAAACTTGCTCAGAGGTGGGTTTGAACCGCGGATCTTACGTTCCTGAGGCAAGGAACCGCGGATCTTACGTTCCTGAGGCAGGTTTCTGATCTAAAATATCAAGTACTTTTTGGTAACCCTCTAAAATTTGGAGGCACACTTTAAAAAATTGATGGCACATAAAAGTACCGTTGCAAAGTGGTTGAATATTGCTGCATTAAGGTATTCATATAAAATACCTTCCAGCTCTGGTGAGAATCGTTTCTGTTCCAAGTTTGTTGAACTCTTCCCATAGTTTCTTTCCTATTAAATCAACTTTAACCTTATTTATAAACTTCTCAAACCACGGATGCCCTAAAGGGAACGAGCGTAATGATAAACGTAAATAACTTAATTGAGGAGACAATGCGTGTTTTAACAATTCTGATTTTACGCGAGGACTCTCCCTAAAATTGTCGCTAGTAAATAAATGACTTTCTTTAATTAGTTTTGACATAGGTTCATCATTGAAATCGTTTTTAGATAGGTTGTATTCAAAGTGACGCTTTAAATGCATTAATATATGGTACATTATATATATCGGTACATTAATATATACGTTTTTAGAATGCTCTTGTTTGATTGTTTTTTGATACTTTGACGATTTTGAAAAACGTGTTTCTAGATTCGGTGATATACGCTTGACACTCGCTATATCTTCTTTTTGGATATTATTTATTATTTTTCTCTGAGAGCATGAGGCAGAATTCATTGAATAAGACATTCGAACTTTGTTGCAGTAACGAACTGGCTCAAAATTATAATCTTCCATATATATTTGCGCAGCGTTCATTCCGTTATGATCTGATCTGTAAAGAAAAACAGGGTCAGAGTTATTTTTTAAAATTTTCCGGAGTATATTTATTCACAATTGTTGAATCATTTAAAAATTTGGAAACTAAATGCAATGATTGAGGTAAACACACATTTGATCCAAAAGGATATCTAGCTTCCCCACAATTTATATCTTTCATTTGTATAAATCTTGGTTTTGAAATATACAAATCTTTATTTAGGATACTCCTGTACTCTCGTAGGTAAATTAGTTAATAAATTATTACTGGTTATGGTGTTAGTATCTTCATCAGCGTCAGGAGCTAAAGGGTTTGTTAATTCTTTGCCGTTTTTATTTAACCAACGAATAACTTGAATGTGAGGTGAATACGCTTCAGCGATAGAAAGTGACATTTTTTGAACTCCTCGATCTGAAAACAATAAATAAAACGATATTAGATTAGTAAAAAGACTTATCTTTCTTTAGCTTTAAGCTCCTTCTTATCAGTAAATAATCTTTGTTGTGGTTCCTCTGCTTATATAAATTATCAAAAAATTATCAAAAAAAAAATTTATATAAGCATTTTTCTAGTTATTGAGAAAAAATATTATTGAAATACATTGCACAGCTTTGAATTGTAAAGTAAGTTATTATTTTTTTTAAAGCAAAAATCATTCCTTAATTCCATCAAGCTACGCGCCTAATAGTAAAGTCAGTGAAAAGACCAGCACTATTAAAAAAACTTAAAGAAAAACAAACAAGATATCATTATCTTTTACATTTACTTCAACTGTTAAAAATAACTTACCTTGATTCAAAACTATTGAAGAATTTTCGACGTTCGTCATAGTAGCGCCTCCTTGTGACTCATCTAAATAGACCAAAAAATTTAAGATGATGTCACAAGGAGGATGACATCATTAGAAAAAAATCTTAGGATGACATCATTAGAAAAAAAAAAGAGGATTAAACATTTTTACAGTCGAGCTCGAGGATAAAATATGTATTTGCAACCAATGCGTACCAGTTGCGTTTAAAAAGAAACGAAAACTAAACTACAGTAGGAAATTCAGTCGATCAATAATGAAGCGACAGTAAAAAGAAGAAAAAAAAAAAAAAAAAAAAAAAAAAAAAAAAAAAAAAAAAAAAAAGAGAAAAACTCGATTTAATAGTTTGCATCACTTTTTTTACAAAGAAAAAAAAAATATATATATATATAACAAGCGATAAAAAAACATTAGTTTTTTGTAGAATTTATCGATTTCGTGTTCTTACTACTCAGATATGCGTCATTCACAAGCTCTTGCAACGTAAAAATATAATCGTGAATTTTCACCGCCGGCCCAAGTTGGATTCCAAGAATGTGGTGGATTTCTTGTACAGTGAGTAGCAAAAGTGAGTGACCGTCCACATCCTAAAATACGTGTAACCCTAATAGTATTATTATATAAAAGACATTTAATAATAAAATTAAAACAGTATCTCTTACTTGTTGATAAAAGAGGTTAGCGTATTTTTGAAAAGAAGCATTCTTAATAAATTGTACAACTTCGTTCTTTGTCCATATCAAAGGATTGCTAGGCAAATCTTTGCACATCTTTCGAATTTTGTTGCAACGATTTCGCAAAATTTCACTTAAACCTGCCAGCGAATTAAAAAAATGTCTTAAAGTAAACCGCCTTTTATTAAATTTTTTTTTTTTAATTAAAAAAAATTTTTAATAAGAAAAATTAAAGAACGAGCTTATATTCTCACCAGAGTGCGAACGCGCCATATTAGACAACGTATGCATGTCTTCTACACTGGTTCGTGGTGTGCTCGACACACATGGAAAACTCGTATTTTGTTGAGCTACTTGTACAGGAACCTTATTTGCATCTTCCACATTTAACAAACAATCAAAATTTTCTTTTGTTAACGTAACAACAGAACTAAGAGAACGACTGTTTTTTTTATTATTAGTTTTTGACAAATCAATAGGGTCTCCTCGGGTACCATCACTACCATTTTTTTCAATTGATTCAACAACCGCACTTGACTTTTTTGAACCAATAGATGAATGTTCAATATTTTGATTTGTAGATTGATGATCGCTTTTGGAATTGTTTTTATATTGTTCTATTAATTGTGATCGATTGCTACGTCTATTAGAACGCAACATAGCAACAACGTTGCTTAACGAACGGCGGTCCATACCATGCAATGACGAGTTCTCCTCAATGGATGCTCCTTGGTTACCGTCGTTTTCTTTAACTTTTCTATTAAAATCGTCTTCTTCTTTTTTGTTTAAATTATGTGGTTTAAGACGAATATAACTAAAGAAGTCCAAATGTGATTCATTATATGTTGAAAAACATTTTTCATTTGTTATCAAAGTATCTTCATCTTCATCGTCTATTGTTACAATTTGAGCTGGCAGACGTCCTTCTGCGTCAAGATGAAAATATTTTTTTATACTTGTTTCCGAATTATATTCTTCAGCAAGTCGATTTATGCACACGATTGCAATTGATGTATCGACAATTTCACTTTTATTTCCGTCACTGTCATACTTTTCGCGTTTACGTGAAAAACCTCGCTTTCCTTTTAAATAATTTTGTGTTTTTCCTTTTTTTTGATCTTTCTTAATGTCTATCTTTCCTTCATTCGCTTTATATTTTCCTTTTCGCAATACTTCTAAACGCGTTTGTCGTGTTGCTGTTAGCCTAAAAATACGTTGAAAATAAAAAATCAAGTAAAACATTGCTATCGCAATAAAAAGCTAAATGAAAAATGAGAAATAGGGGTTGGTTGAACTAGGCACGAGTTCATATATAATATTTTCGCGGAATCTGGGCATTGTTTAGATTAGGTTAGTTAGGTCTCAATATAACAATTTACATATTCAATGTAAATAAAATAATAAAATAACAAAAATTAAAAAAATCAACATATAAATATATAATTATAGATGTTTTATTCTATTAACTTCGATATATAATGCTGTTTTATCCAAAAATATTTTTATTTGAAATATCTTTACTCAAACGAACATAAATTTTATGTGCGCGCGTGCGCGTTTCTATTGCGTTTTAGCAATAATTTTAAATCTGTAAATAAAGTATTATATATTTAATAATAGCATATTATTTCTTTAATAATACCTTATAAAAAATATGCTTTTTAAACTCAATATTTCATTAAGATTAAAAATTTAAATTCGCTTGAATAAAATAAATAAAAATCTAAACGATCAACTTAAGTAAAGAAATAGAACACGCATGCGTCTGCGCGCTTTAAAACACAAAAGTGAAAACCGTACCTTAAACTTGAAATGCGATTTTTTTGCTCCAAAGCTAAAAGCAGACAAATTTTATGAGCTTTAATTCAAACGTTATTTAATAAGAGATGTAAAACAATAAATTACACTATAAAAATAAAATGAATATTCAATTAAAATATAAAGTTAATCTAATTTAAATTTTTTTTATTCAAGAAGTAACATTTAGTATAACAAAACGCCGTTTGACTAATTTCAATAAAAAACAAATAAACAACAAAAAAAAGCAATTGAACAAACGGTGCTAATTACTTCCCCTATTAAAAACAAACGTCACAGAACAGAAAATAAATAGGATTAGCTTGAAATTGCGCAGCAGTTGACAAACAGCACTTTGTTCACAGTTTGTTTAAATTCAAAGAACTAATTTCTTAAAAGAGAGGGAGAAAATAAAGGTACTGCAGTAGCTAAAACACTTTCCCAGTGTTTTAGCTAATGGTTTTTAATTATTAGGATTTCGCTATCCCAGTAGTCATAAAATATTTGATGAAAAGTAAACTTTGTGCACAAACGAATTTCTTTTGTATATTTTCAAAAATATAATTGTAAAAGCTTACAATAAGAATTATCATCAAATAATTGATTGAAGGCATCCTTTGACTTCCATTTAAAGCAATGCATAATGAAAAATATTAAGTCACCTGGAAACCATAATACAATTAAATAATGATATTCCTCTTGGTTGAGGTTTTAGCAAGCAAGCTCTACGAAGTTGCAATAGTCTTTATAAAAGAGCTTTAATAAGAAATGTCATAAAAGATTAAAACAAAAAAAAAAACCGTTAAAAAAATAGAAAAAAAAGGATTGTACCATTTTAATAAACAATTGATTACAGCACATTCCAAACTATGTAAAATCGATTGTTTATTAAAATGTAATCGATTACAGCACATTCCAAACTATGCAAAATCGATTGTTTATTAAAATGTAATCGATTACAGCACATTCCAAACTATGTAAAAAAAAGAAAAAAGATAGGCATCTTAAATTTCCATTGACGTTTCAAAAAGTATAAAGACATAAAAAAAAAAAAAAAAGACAATTTATAAATAATTGCAATGTTATTCATTTATTTAACAACTAAATAGTAATGGCAAATAATCAAATTAACAGTAAGCAGTATAAACAAAACATTTCAAAATTATTTGAATTATCGAGGCCAGGACCATTATTTTTGACCAATTTTAATGTAAATTTTTAATAGTAAATTAAAAAAGGAATTAGGTAGAAACGTAGACAGAATTTTTTGTTGTTTGAGATAAGTAACTTCCAGACATGGAGCAAACTCCAAATATTTATATTTTTATACTTGCGTCAAATAATGAGGCTTTGCAGAAAAATTGCGATGATTGGAGGCTGGGAACAAAAAAGCCCTAAAATTGCCCCTCCTTCCCCTAACGTGAGAGCAACAAGTTGATAAAGTATTTTTGGTGCTATTCTTAACTAGACTTATATTCATCGATAAATTTTAAGTTTCATAGTAAAACCTCTCAGCGTTTAATAATTATGAACTTACTTAGTTTGAACCCCCCTCAATTTAAGGGGGTTACAAAATTTAAACGGTTATAATTTATGAACGCTGAAAGATTATACTATGAAACTTAAAATTTATCGATGAATATAATATATCTGTTAGAAGGAGAAGCAACTTTTTTTAATTAAAATATTTTTATACACTTTTTGATTAATACTAAATAGAAGCGTTTAGGCCTTATTACAAATTAAAATAAAGCCTATAAGCTCTCTTACAAATTAGTTTAAGCATCTCTTTTTCCTATAAAAATCGTTTTTTTTTTAATATTAAAAAATCTGCAAACTATAAAAATTGCAAACTATAAAAATTGTATATATATAAACTATAAAAACTGCAAACTAAAAATTGTATATATGTATTAATTATTAAAATAATGTAACGTAACTCTGTTAACAAAAATTTAAAATGTTATGAATAATAGTTATAAAATAACTAAATTCAAAAAATTTGAAATTGAAAAACTATTTTAAAAAATATTGTAATTGGCCCTGCCTGCCTATGTCCTACTGCCTTGAAGGATTCACGTTCTAGACAAAGGATACGAGAAGTAAACTTGCTTAAAATACCCTAATGACTTAGGGCTTTTGATCAAGTAAAAGCTAGATAAGATGTAAATAAAATTTACTTATTATCGGCAGATGTTAACCGCATCCAGTTACTGTTTTTTCAGAGGGCTACTAGGTAAAGGCTTTATGGGTAAGCAGAAAAATTCTGTTAACAAGCTTGCATCCTTCCTTTATTTATAAGACTGGAATAGATGCAAACCTGTGTTTTCTGCCTAGAATGATAAATGTTGAATTTTCTTGACTCTACTCATAAGTTTGTGCATGTGGCTCTTGATAGTGGCTATGCAATTCTTCCTGTTATTTCCTAATGAGGGTACAGCTCTAAAACTCAGTTTAATGGTACTGAGGTAAGGTAATGTTTTTGGTAGTAAGGTTTCCCGAACTCTGTGATTGCTTACCAACAGTAACAAAAAAAGGATGAGACTTAATTGAATGACGAGAAACACGAGAATGAATTTTAGTAGATGGCACAAGAGACGCTAGCTCTTTAGAGCAGTGCCCATTATAGTATTTGTAGAAAAGAGAAGCAACATTACGGCGATGTGATAATGGTTGAAAGTTGGCTGCAAGAACAGGTCTAACTATGTTTACAATGCGTTTTTGCACCTTGTCTAAAAGAGAAAGGGCATCATTAGAAGATCCGCTACAGATATGGCAACAGTATTCCATACAAGGTCGGATTTGAGATTTATAGAGATAGAGAAAAGATCCCAGAGTAAAATAGTGTTGAGCTCGATAAAGAGAAGCAACTTTAGCTGATGCTAATTTTGTAATGGATTTAATATATGGTTTCCAAGAAAGATCAGAAGTAAGAGTTAATCCTAGAAGATGAAGGGTAGATGACTCATCAAGTACATTACTGTTCATAAAAATAGGAAGATCTAAATTATTGTGATAACGATTGGTTGAAAAAAATTGAGTTTTATCTGAATTAAACCAGCCACTGTGAGCCCCATGCTGTAGCAGAAGTGAGATCCTTTTCAAGCTCAAATACCCCCTCCAAGCAATCAGAGAGAGTTGGCTTCTTATCATGACAAGAATAAATGGTAGTATCATCAGCGAACATTGCCACCTTAGATGTGAGAAAATCTGGAAAATCATTAATGTAAATTAAAAAGAGTATAGGGCCAAGGATTGAACCTTGAGGAAACCCTAAGGTTACAGAACAAAAAGAAGAGTGCTGTCCATCAAAGACAACTTTTATACTACAATTGAAAAGAAAGGCTTCAATAATCTTAAAGATGTTTCCAGATACACCGTAAGAAGAAAGCTTATGGAGAAGACTACCATGCCAAACTTTATCAAACACTTTAGAAATGTCAAGAGCGATGGCCATCTTCCTGTAATTCCAGAAAAACAGGTTAATCTATTGTTAGAAATCTAAATCACTCTGGCTTTCATTGCTAAACTTAATTCTCTTTTAAACTCTTCTACTAATTGTGGTCCAGGCAACATTGCTGTCATAGTTACAGTCTTACAAAAGTTTTTTCTAAAACTCTCTTTAATAGTCTCTAAACTCTTTAATTTATGCTTTGCTTTTTTAATTTATGCTTTACTTTTTAATTTATGTTTAACTCTTGTTTTTCTGCCTGCTGGAAAATAGCATCTGTGGTTCCAATTTTAAAAGAACACAGAGAACACTATGACCTCTCTAATTATTCTCCAATCTTCTCTCTAAAAAAAATCTTTGATTCTTTAATGAATAAACTCCAAAGACCTCATTTTGAGTCTGATAACACTTTCTCAAACTGTGGTTATAACCGTCACTCAACTTGTTTCTCCCTGATTAGAGAAACAATTTGAGCGCGGTACTACCAGGGATGTGGTGAGGATCGAACTCAGAACCTCTTGCTTATGAAGCAAGCGCTCTACCACTACACTACTACCGCATGTCAATCAATAGTCTTCAGTCATCTTTTTCTACAGCTGACTTGTTATAACAGAAAGGTTATATCGTGCATGGTTCTATCTAAAGGTGCTATCGATGAAGGTGGCGAGTTAAAGGCTAATGCTCTTGACATATCAAAGGTCTTCAATAAAGCCTGGCATGTTGGTCTTTTCCATAAGATCTCTTCATATAGTGTAGTCTAAAAAAGTGTTTCTAAAATTTTTGAATTGTTTCTACTAATCTCATTAAAGTTGTAATTCATTGATTCTCCGTTGCTCTTAGTTACCTGTAAAGTACTACAAGATTTCATTCTTATTCTGTGTTCTTTTTCATTTATTTAAACATAAATCACCATCCTACTAAATAAGCACTAAGGTGGCTCTAATTGTTTATGACACTATTAAATACTCCAGTCTGTAATCTGATTTCTTTTCTGTGACAACTTGGGTCTTGTAGTAGCTTGTGAATTCAAACCCATTTGTTTAAACCCACAAAGCTCGGTTGTTAGCAAATAATTATTGTCATGTAATTGATATTGATGAATAGCCACACTCTAACTAGTTTTACTTGGCATCTTTTCAGATTATCATTCACTTCATACCGCTCATACAAACTTTATAGGTTGCTTTTCTTGATAATGCTTGTCATTTTCTTTCTACTGATTCCATTTTCTACAAATCTCTCATTCATTCCTGTATAAAATATTGTTGTCATATTAGGATGCTCCTAATGATGCTCTTTCTCTTTTAAACAAGGTCAAAAAATGTATTTAAATGTAGTTGTGTCTGCTCAATCTACTAAGCTTAAGCCACTGTCTCATTTGATAAGGTTCTCTTTCTCTTTTCTACAAATATTATCATGGTTGTTGCTCAAATGAACTATCATCTGTAGTACCGTCAACCAAAACTCATTCTTGCTTGACTCGCCATTCAGTCAAATTGCATCATTTTACTGTAATGCTCTTTCATTCTCAAAAAACTTTTATTTAACTAAACTCTTTCCTCACACACCGCACAATGCTTTGGAACTCTCCATCTTAGTATTGTCTATATTCATACTCATATATCTATATTTTCCTATCTTCATAGTGTCCAGACTCAAACAGGTTATAGTTTTTAAAGCCTTCTATCAACTGTTTTCATGCTCTTTAACAATATTCTTTGTTTTCTGTAAACTCCTCTTATATGGTGGTTGCTTGCAACCTTGTTGCAAGTGAATCGGTTTAAAAAAAAAAAAAACTTTTGACAGCAAACATAAAAGATTAAAATGCATTTAAAATTTTTTGTTTTTAACAAAGTTACTTTTTCAATCAGACAAAATATGTTATACTCTGTTATTGCAGTTGCTCATAAAAATTAAAATTTTCGATTCATAACAACAACTCCTGAAACCCAAGAGAAAAGTACTTAAACAATGATTTATTAAGCTGACAGCAAACAAGTAAAAATATTTTTACATATAAAAGCAAGTAAACAACTGATTGATTTTGTTAAAATTGAATACAAAATAAATCAAGACAATTCCAAAAAAAATATTGAAAAAGTAGTAATAGTACATATTTTAAAAAGACTTTTTTAAAAACATTCTTTCCTTTTTGAACACTCTAGTTGTAAATCCCCCCTCCTTCTCTAATATCAATACTCTAGGCCTAAATTTGTTTTTCTTGGTCTAGTACACTCATGTGTAAATTAATTCAAAAAAGTATTTTTAATTATAACTAAAACCTACTGTTGGGACGCGGCCATTGCAACTCATGCCCAGTTCTTTCGCACCAACCAACAGGGAAAATATCATGACTATCATAGCTAAATATTTGATCGGTACGTGTGTCACCATCTATATTTAACCATAGATAAGTGCCTACTATCTTTGATATGGTGCATACACAAATATTAGAGAGATTTTTTTGATCAACAGCTTCTAATTTCATTCCAACTTTAATACTATCTGGTAATGGTTTTTCCTTAAAAAAAATAAATAACAACAATTAATAAAATCAATTAATAAAACAAAATAATCGAACCATAATAATGATATACCTCAAGAAAAAAATCTGACGGTACTGGAGCTGCTTTTGAATATTTAAAATACGCCTCCCAAGTAAATTTTCCATTATAACCTTATAAATAAAAAAAAAAAACCTTTCATAAATTTTTATAAACTTTTTAAATTATCAAAAAACTCATTTTATTCTGAACTTAGTTTTTATCTTTAAAACTAATGTTGTGTAAAAAAAAAATTGAGGAGCAAGAGAAGAAGCATTCAACTTGTTCCCTCATAGTAACACATAATTAATTTTTTTTTAGCAGCTAATGTTCAGTTTTCATTCATCTCTCATCCAAATGTCTTTTAGCAATAAATACCAATATTAAATGTTTTAAATGAAAATGTTAAGAAAAAAGACAAGCATAAAGATGGAGTAATTTTCAAAATCAATTGATGTTTTTTTATTACAATTTAAACTATTTATTATTATACAAGTTAGAAGTTATATTTGTTTCTAGTAGTTAAAAAAAAAACAAGAAAAACTAGAATTGCTTAAATGTTAACACAACAAATAGCTTTATGAAAGGTCACAATTTTAGATACTTTTATGGTAAAGAGAAAATCCAGATATTTATGGTAAAATAAGAAAGTAAAAAACTAAAAAAAAATAACACCAACCTGCATGTTAAGTAAAAAGCGTTGTAAAAAACAGGTGTATAACAACCTTTTTCCTTAAACAATGAAATTTATTAAGTCATCGAAAATGGACCCTATGGCCGGTCATTGAAAATGGAGCTTAGTTTGAAAAAGTGAGAGTTCAAAGACTTCATCAAACAACAACCTCAAACAACATCACAACACTGTTCGTGCCAACTCAGGTTAGGGTTTTTTACTATACGCAGGGGCATATATAATTAACTTCAACGATTTTTGTTTAAAAACTTATTTCTTCTAAATGAACTCTTTATTTTTTTAAATTTCTAACAACCCTTTAACTTTTTTTATAGCCTTCATAATAAAAGTAACACCAATTTGGATGTTTTTACTACAATTATTGAAAAAAAAAGATCAATTTTTATTTTTTTTATTTTTTATTTCAATTCACCTCCTCAAGGCCGAGAAGGCCACTACAGACGAGGAGGGTACTTATTTGTGGCTATAACCCTCTCTCAACTCTATAACTCCGAAACACAAACCTTGACAAACAAGGCCGCTGCGCGGAGAAACAAGTTGAGCGCGGTACTACCAGGAACGTGGTGGGGATCGAACTCGGAACCACTCGCTTATGAAGCGAGCGCTCTACCACTACACCACTACCGCATTTATAACACACAAATTTTTAAAATTACTCTGAAGAAAATATACAAGATTTTAATTTTTTCTATCTAAGTAGATATAACATAGCAAAGCAGTAGTTCACACTGGTGAAGCAAACAACCTACTAAATAAATACTGCATTTCAAAAGCTTTTCTAGTTAGATATGTTAGACCATTATTCACACAACCTACTAAATAAATACTACGTTCCAAAAGCTTTTCTAGTTAGATAACTAAACCACACATCCACACAAGTGTTAGAACATGTATTGTCAAGAACTTCTAGACTTTTTAGAAGCTTCTAGAAGCTTCTAGAAGCTTCTAAACTTTTAACACCATCATATTCAGTTAGGACATCTAACGCTGCAGAAGCTATTGTACTATCTTTACCAGTTTCTATTATAACATGTGTCAAATAATTACCAGAAAAAGGATCATTTTCACAAATAAAAGTGAGATGATGTTCGTCTTTGGTGATTTGATACAATACAGGCTTCCATTACACTTGTATTTTGTTGCATGAACTAATGAATTTTTGTCTTTTTTTCCATCCATACCAATTACTTTTAATTGTAAAATTTCTTGACAGTGCTTAGTGTCAATTGAATTGGACACTTTTCACAAAAAATGTAAGGTGTTTTTTCACAAAATACCTTATATTCAGCTATTGTCTAACATCTTTTTGTTATCTAAGATCTAAGATAAAGAATGTTCATGTTGATATCTCTGATATCAACACGAGCATTGTTGAGCTCATGTTGATATCACAATATGAATTCATTATATAATTAAAAAAAAAAAGAAAGAAGCTATTCTTAAATGTAACTTACGAAAGTAAAATATTTTTCTGAAATTTAAACATGATATAAACAATTAATATTAATATAAATTTATGTAAAATACTTGATATAATCAACTCAATACAATATTTCCATGATCAGTTATTTATCACACAATTAGTTATCCAGTTAAGCAGCATAAAATAAATTTATTTCTAAGCTTTCTACGATCTCATCTGTAGAGACTTTTTAATGTTTTATGAAACATGTTTAAAAAATGCTAATAAAATTCTTATAAAACGTTTCTTTTAATAATATTTTAAATTCTATGTTTAATTACTTTTAGAAATGATGTTTACAGTTAACTACTTTTTGTTTCAATGTTTTCAATTTCATTTCATCACCACAGAGTTTATTCTCTATTAATAAATGAACCCTTTACTGGCCAAATTATGATAATTTATTGTAAAAAATATTATTTTTTGTTATAATACCAATTTGAATCAGCAAAATATATGGTTGAAAAAAAAAATTCAAAATTTTGTCATTTAAGTCAAATTTGGGTTTATTGCCATATGGCATCATTGATCAATTAAGATAATATGGGAAAACAAAGTTATAAAACATTTCATTGAAATATACACAGATGTATATAAACACAGCAAACAAAAAAGGTCTTGTTTAAAAAGCATGCTTATTCTAACATAGGTAAGCACTAAAAAAAACTTTAAATGCAATTTTATTCAGTTGTGGAAATTTACATTGCAGTCGTATTTGGCTAGCAAGCAAAGGAAAACATTACATCATTTGGCTAAAACTATGACATTCTGCATTATTTTTTTTATCTTTATGTGGTTTTGGCCAGTATCCAATATGTTCATATCTAATATAATCAATAGGGATTGGTATGCCCGGTTTCTTTCTATTCTTTTGTTGAACTTGCTTGATACTGCTAAGTTTAGCCAGCTTCCCCTACCCTGGATTGCCTTGAAAATATACAAGATTTTAATTAAAATCTTGTATATTTTCATCTGCATTTGCACGGATACAAGCATTTGAAATATCTACTGTAAATTTTTTTTTTTTGCTGCACCAGCGGTATATGGTACTCATAAGTGATATGCCAAGAGTTGAATACTAAATTAAAAATACTGTTACCTAACCGTTTCGCTACAATTAGTGCAGAATTATAAATATGATAATCAAGTGAACCTTGTATTTATCTTGTTTCTTAAGTTCTTTTGATGGTATTATTAAGCCCCAGGTAAACAATTGTGTCTGATGGTACCTGCAGCTTATATTCCAATATATTTGAGGTATTGGATCAAACCAAGGGTGGAAAATCAATTATTGAAAAAAACAATTTATCTTCATGTTTAGTTAATTCCTTGCACAAATAGGCCACTGATTAAACATTTGCAGATAAATAACCATACTCTGTTGGTACTGTATTTTTCTTTCTAGCGTAAAGGTAAAAATGGTACATCATTCCAGACCATCCAGATCTAACCATGTTTTTAAAACCCTATTTACATGTTGTTTTTTTTAGATTATATTGCTTTTTTGGATTATCTTTTGGATTATATATCTTTAAGTATTTAATTTTTGAAGGTATAATTTGTTTATCAGTAGCATGGAAACATTCAGATTCTAAATTAATGAATTGTTTCCAGATTGACTCAATAACAGGTGCAATTTTGTACAACTCTTATCAGACTCTATATCAGTTTATTTTTATCAGATTTTGCCACAACAGTTTATATTAGTTTATTGACAAATTGTCAGCAATTAAAGTAGATTGAAAAGAATTAGACCAATAGCTACTGCAGGCAGTTAGTTTAACTAACCCTATCAACATTTGCATCCCAATAAACATAGAAATTTCTTCAAGAGTGATATTTATACACTTCCCTGATTTTTGTGTATACTGTTTTGTTTTCAGCAACTAACTGCAATAACTCATTAGTTAAAAATCTTTTGAAATATTGAAGAGGTCAGCTTATCTTTATCTAACATTTTATTTGGTCCTTAAACTGATGATCATTTGAACTCTCATTAAACTGATGTTCATTTGAACTCTCATTAAACTGATGTTCATTTGAACTCTCATTAAACTGATGTTCATTTGAACTCTCAAGATTTCTGAATTCTTTTTTTTATCCATTGGTACTTTGTTTTTTTAAAAACAACTAGCGGTATATCATCATAATCTTTATCATCATCATCATCATCATGATCATGATCATCATCATGATCATGATCATCATCATCATCATTGTCATCATTAACACCATCATCATCAGCAGTATGATGATGGTGTTGTCATTTTTATTGACTAAAAACTCTTCATCATCTGATAAATCTCATCTATCAGAGACATCTCCATTAGTTAAAATTAGAAAATAGATCTAAAACTCAACCTTTTGCTACATATAATTGTTTTTGATTTATGCATAAAATGTTCTGAGGAATATATATATATATATATATATATATATATATATATATATATATATATATATATATATATATATATATATATATATATATATATATATATATATATATATATATATATATATATATATATATATATATATTTCTGGAATATGTAATATATATATATTCCATATTCCAGATATTGTAGAAGATGCATTGTATTTTCCAAAACACCATTTTTTACTATCTCATATTTTGAAATATATATTTTATTTATATATATATATATACTTATTATATCCATATTACTTTAGGTAACAATATTTTTTACCTAAAGTAATATGGATATCAACACAGAGATGCATAAATTATTTCGTATAAAATACAGAACTAAATATATTATATAAGCTATATAATTAGTTACATATACCAATTTTTTCTTTGACTCGAAACTTAAACTAGTGACAAGTTTCAAACACAACTTTGCTTCCAAATATACAATTCATGTAAAACAACAAAGAAAGAAAACACAATAAAATAACTTTATATAATAAAAATTTAACTATGTATAAATACAATATGAAAATTTTGAAAGTAAAAAACAGTTTTATTAAACTTACCTAATGGTTGAACAAGGTTTAAATTGTTTTTACTGCAAAAACCAACTGGAAAAACTTTTTTTGACCCTTTGTATGCAACAAAAGAGTCGATAACTTCATCTTGGGCAGATATCAAGTTATCAATCTTTACTAGAAACATATATTCATCAAATATACGTGAAACTGATGCAACACAAATTGATGTTGGATCATGAGGATGGATTGCTTCAAGCTTCATACCAAGATAAACACCATGAGGCATAAGATTCTCTAATCCCTTAGAAATTTTTAGTATAAATATTTGATTAGTAAGATTTCTTCTTCACTGTGAAATTTCTAATTATATTAATTATATAAACATTTTTATTATTTTTATACAAATTTTTTTTTTAACTTATTATTTTTCATTTAATTATTTACTGTTATATACTTTTCTTTTCTTAAAAGGTTTATTGCACTTGGTATCTATTTTTTTATTTTCTAAGCTAGATATTTTTCTGATTAACTTTTTAAGTTGCTTTTAATTTTATATTATTTATTTTAAAGTCAAACATAGTTTAACACTTATGTGGTGAACTATGTTTGACTAACATGAGATTATCATCTTGATCATAATGTTAAAGTGATTCTAATTTTGGCAAATTTGGCTCCTTAGGTATAGTTAAAAAAACTTACCTAAAAGAAAAATCAAAAACTCTAATACTTTGAATTCACTGATGTTTATTTTATAATCATGATATAAATACAAACAACATAGTTATTGATTCACAATTTTTGTTACCTGATTTTTCATTAAAGTAAAATTTATTATATGTAAATAAGAAACTCTGTTTAATATATTATAAATATATATTTTAATATATTTAATTTTATTCATTATAGCAACATATATAATAACATACTTGATAAAAAAAATTATTTTAAACAAGGCTGCAAAAAAATTAACTCTTTGTTGATTAAAATTAAAAAAATTTAATATTGTTATATATGAATGTTATTATTTATTAAAATTACAAAAATGTGTTGATCAAGAATCTTAAATAAACAGTACATGAAGTCCAACCAAACGCCACTTAAATCTTAACTGAAAAAGGCAACAAAGCATTTTATCAGACAAAATAACCAGTGGTTATTTGCTTCAAAATTTATACGAAAAAAATTAAATTAAATATTTACTTATTGATTAAATACCTGAATTCATTATTTAGAACATCTTTTTCTATTTTTCAACTCTTTAGCTCCATGCAAAAATATTGAAATAAAGAAGTTAGTAACTCTTTAAAAACTGAATTTTTAAAGAGCTACTAACAACTTTATTTCAATCTTTTTTCAAACCATCTACCAATTCTTTATTTCAATATTATTTTAAGATTTGTTGATGGAACTAAAGAGCCACATCTTGAAATCAAAAAAACCACACCAGGCTTGTAAGCTGCAGGTTGCTGACCCCTGGTATAAACATTTAAATAATTTAGACCACATACTTACATAAATCTTTTTTTGTTTGTACAGCAGACTAAAACTTTTTTTCTATGCTTTTTATTTTTATTCTCTTTTTGTTTAGAGCGTTAGTAATCTTAAATGTTATTTTATTTGTAATTTAAATGATATTTGTAATTTATTTAAAATATGTTCATAAGTTAAAGATTAAATAAACTTTTTCCTCTTCAAAACAATTTACTTTTAACCACTTTTTTTGTTTTAGTTGTAACCTAGTCTATTTAAAACATTGTTTTGTATTTTTTCTATTTAAATTTGATTTTTTTTTTTCTTTTGCGTGTGTGTGTGGAGGGAGGGGGAGGGGGGTTGGGTTGGGGGGTGGGGGTTGGGAAAGAGGGAGGGAGGGGGAGGGGATGTAAAATTTCCAGAAAATTGTTGAGGCAATTTATGGACAGTCCCTAAGCTATTAATTGGAAACTTTCCTAAATAAAACCATAAATACTCATACTTAATGTAACTCAGTTTTACAATCTATTCTGTCAAACTTGTCTACTTCTCATTAAACTGGTCTACTTCTCATTGAACTATCTACATATAAAAATAATTATGCTTAAATTTTTTCAATTGCTTTAGAAAATAAGTAATTAATAAAAAAAAGATTTTTTTTTTATCAATTGTGGACTGTGGATCTACAATTACATAAAGAAACTTGTAGTATTACTCAATATTGGTAATAACTTAATGACAAACATGTAACACAACACAACAAACAATTAGGATAAAAAGCTTACATTACTGTAACTCTTAAGTTAACTTAACTTTTGAGTTATAAAAAATGAATCATGTTTTTGGCTGCATACAAATTACACAGTTGTAAGCTAAAAGGTGTCTTTTAAGGACAATGAAAAAAAAACACAGGTATTTTAACAGAAATTGTACTAACTAATCAAGACTTCGAACTTACACCTAACTTTCTTGTTTATTTCATAATCTCAACTTTGCATTAAATAGATTATAAAACTTAGTCTAAGTGTCATAAGTACTTTAAAAATTTAAAAAAAAAGTAACTTCTACCTAATTCCTCCCATTTCTGATTTACTGCAGCCATGTTATAAGCTAAATTTGATTAAAATAAACAAAAACATGAAGAGCTAATATCTTCAGATCAAGCACAATGTGCTTAAACAAATCTTATAAAAAGGTATATATATATACATATTTTATATATATATATATATATATATATATATATATATATATATATATATATATATATATATTTATATACATATAATATATATATATATATATATATATATATATATATATATATATATATATATATATATATATATATATATATATATATATTATATGTATATATATATATATATATATATATATATATATATATATATATATATATATATATATATATATATATATATATATATATATACATACATACATATACATATAATCGTATATATATATATAAATTGTAGTTTTAAAGAGCGCGTTAATAAACCAGACCAGAAAAAGTTTTAAAAATTAAATTTTTTTTTTTAATTGATAGACTGCCTGGCCAAACCAAACCTCAGTCGATGTAGCAGCATTCCCTTGCGAGTCAGGCTATTTGTCAGTCGATGTAGCAGCACTTCGTTGCGAGTCAGGCTATTTGTCAGTCGATGTAGCAGCACTCCGTTGCAAGTCAGGCTATTTGTCAGTCGATGTAGCAGCACTCCGTTGCGAGTCAGGCTATAAGATAGTCGATGTAGCAACATTTACGCATGTTTTAAAAATGTTTTTTATTAAATCAATAACAAAAACACCACTAATTAAAAAAAACTTTCTAGTCGTTATAATTGCGGTTTTTTAAAAATTTTTTAAAAAACAATTAAATTTAATGTACTTCCGCATAAATTAATTGCTTTGACATTTCAATGACAATCAAAAACAGCTTAAGAGACGAGGTAATTAAAATTGTGGTCGAAAGAGACATTTTTTACATTAAACGACTCTTTCGACTACACTATAAGGATATATATATATATATATATATATATATATATATATATATATATATATATATATATATATATATATATATATATATATATATATATATGTGTGTGTGTGTGTGTATTAGGGTGGCCCTTAAAACAAATTTTTTGAGAAAAACCTGCTCCCACCCCCTAAATGTGTTCTATCTAATGCAAAAACACTAGGTTTAAAATTTTTTTGAATAAAAAATTCTTTAAGGGGTCCCCAAGACCCTTGAATATTTAATGGGTCCCTAATATTTTGAAAAGAAAAAGTTTTTTAAAAATATGTCAACCTGGTACTCAACACGGCTGTTTCACTCAATATAAATGCGAGCCTGACGTCACGAGTTTATCAAAAAAAAAAGTATTTCCGCATAAAAAGTATAAAAATTCATTAAATTTAAAATAACAGTATTTTTTTTCTATAAATGCTTTCATCTTCAAATAAAAAAAATATAAAAGATCTATCTTTCCTTGTTAAATAAACATTTACATTAAAAGGAATAAAAATGAAAGCTGTAAAAATATTGTTAATAATTTGGCATCACTTTTCTGATTTTTGCGATTTTTACGCAAAACCTGTCTTAGGCCAACTAAGATTTGATAACATAGCTACATGGTCGATGGTTGAAATTTAGAACAGTTATTAATGAATGTCTGTTCTATCTAGATTTCCACAGACTTTGCAAGTTTTTATATAGAAAGTTAGTTTTTAATGCATTTATATTTTTGTTTTTATTCGTTTTGAATAAAAAACATAACATTTTTGAAAAGTCTGTGGATTTAGTAATACTTCAACCTTATATGAATAAGAAAATCAAAAAATTATTTTCTGTACCTCTAGCTATGTTATCAAATATGTTTTCAAACTTGGCATGTTTAGCGACATTTTTTTTAGTTTTTTTTGCATAAATTCTTGTTTACATTTTAAAGCGGTGACGCAAACTCTGATCGTTACGTCCCCAACGATTATCGGATGCATTTTAAGAAAACAAACAAAACAAACGAGACACATTTTATAGAATAAATAACAAAGTTTCGCGGATTAATTTCTCTTGGATATTTGACTAATTTCAGATAAGTTGATTAATCCGATTTTATCTAGTGCATCTATTTGTCAATATTATTCTATTTAAGTTGTTTGTATTATAATTTTATTACTATATCAATAAAGATTATAAAGCAAAGTTTCGTGGATTATTTCCTCGTGGATATTCGACTAATCTCAGATAAGTTGCTTAATTCTTTTATTTTTAGTGTATTTATTTGTAAATATTATTTTATTTAATTTCTTTTATTATATTATTATTATAATATCATTATCATTATTTATGTGATGTATGCAACTGAGAGGGAAATTTTGAAACTGTACATCGGTTGGGAAGATGGTTGGGAAAATGAGTATAACTTTAATTTTGTAAAGCGAGTAATTGACACTAGTAAGATTACTAACAATGTGATTTCAATTTTATTAACAGTTTTTCATCCAAAAGCGTTGTTTACTTTTTTAAGTTTTCTTTTGCCAATTGAGTTTAATATGCCTAATATTGATGTGTTAAATAAAATGTGCCGAAAAATAAAACAAAGAAAAAAAGATTCTAAAAAGTATTTTGAAGCTTCAAAAAACAAAGCATTTTTTAAAATGCAACTGTCTCCAGCTCCACAAACAAAAAAACAAAAAAAATCAGCAGATGCAGATAATTTTTATATTTTAAATAGGAATAAAGAACTAAGTAGTCAAGTTGAACAATTAATTTCTAAAGAAAAAAATAATGTGGAGCAAATAGATAATTTAAAAATACAGGTATCAAAGTTGGAAACTGAAGTTATATATTTAAATTCTAAAAACAAGGCTCTCAACGCACATTGTAACTCATTAAGTTCTCAATTAGAGACTATGAGTATTAGGCTAAAACAGGAGGAGCAGTTCCAACTTTTAAAAAAAAAAAAATTAAAAACAGCACACCGTAAATTTGCATCTGCTCGTGCCGAAAATGTAAGATTGCTAAAAAAATTTAAATTTGAAAAAAAAAATGCAAAAATCAGTGATATAAACAAGAACAGTTGCCAAATTTGCAAATATTTTGCTAGCAGTGATAAGGATTTAGTTGTCGTTGATTCTTATTTAGACTATGACAACATTGGTTCCTCTGAATTATTCTGTGGGTTTAAATTAAGTAATCCACAGACTATATCAGTTAAAAAGCCAATAGTTGGTAAGAAATATACTTACATTAAGTTAGGAGATGGTAAATCTTATTCTAAGTTAGGTAGGCATGCTGCAGCTAGACGATCTAAACTTGCTTTTATATTCCTTCGATTATTAGCTTGTTCAGATTTGGAAAGTGATTTGTCTATGTTGTTTTGTGATTCTGTGTCTTGTGAAAAGTCTATGTTTCATTGTGTTGCAAATAAGTTGGGTTTAGTTAGGCAGTTAAGTGTTTCTGATGCTGTAGAGCTGCAGAGCCAATTAAGGATGCCCACGGCTGAATTCCGTAGGCTAAGACGTATTCTGTGTAATCTTGGTGCAAGGATTCTCCCATCTGAGCCCAAGATAAGACAAGAACAAGAAATGCGGACAATGCATGTTAGTAAAGAACATGTTACTGTAAAGTCCATGTTGCTTTATCCATCTGCGAATGAAGCACCTTGTTTAGTACCTGTATTGATGGTCAAGAATTTGATAACTTATATTGAAGAGGTTTTCAATAGTCTGCACGTTCGTGACCACTTCAATTCTGATGTCGGTTTTTGCGAAGAGGTATGGCTCCTTTTTGCTGGGGATAAGGGTGGGAAGTATATGAAATTCCATTTTGAAGTTGTCAATTCTAAATCATCAGGGTCTGTATATGATGTTCATTTATTTTGTATGTATCAGGGTTCAGACTGTCGTGAGAATATTGCCTTAGTTCTCGGGCATTATGCCAACGACATTAAAAGAATTCAGTCGTCAGATTTTAAGCTAAAAGGCAAAATAGTCAGGTTGTTCTTAGGTGGAGATTTTCATTTTATCGATGATGTTCTGGGACACCAGGGTTCAGCTGCTAGCTTTCCTAGTTCTACAGACCTAGTTAAGTTGAATTCTCTAAGAAACCATGCTTCTATGCCTCACACACCTGCTAATTGTAACATCTTAAGGAGGACAATACAATCTCTGGAAAGTGCTTACAATGAGAACTTGTGTGAAGATAGACAAGGTGGAAACCTAAGAGCTCTAGGTAAGTTTCATAATTCAATTATTGCTCCTGTGATTTTCCCCATAATAACTTTAGATAATGTAGTGCCACCTGTTTTGCATATTATGTTAGGAGTTGTGTTAAAACTTTATAAGTTATTGTTGAAGGAGTGTAAGACTTTGGATTGTCAAGCTGTTTCGTCTTTGTCGCATAATGAGAATGTGAGAACGAATGAATTGTGGGCTGCTAAAAGCTTTGAATGTTCTAAAACAGCAGACTCTTTACGTTTATTAGGAAATCAATTTGTAGACGTTGCAAATCTACAGACTCGTTGGTTAGCTTTTGATAAAAATATTTCTGAATTGAAATGCATATCTCTAAACTCCTCCAATAAAAAAAAAACCTGTAAACAGCAAGAAAAGTGTGCTAGTATCAGGTGTTTAATTACTAAATATGATTGTAACATTGATTGGGTGCAGTGTGGTACGTGCCAAAAATTGTTCCATCAATTTTGTGAAATTATTGGTGGTTCGGAAAAGAATGTATTGTGTGATATAGAGAAGTATGAGTGTTTAGCATGTCAGGGTGAAGATTTAGAATGTCTTGACCTTTATATTTCTGAAAAAATTTCTTTTATACGCGCACAGCGCGAAGTTTTAGACGTTGAGTATATTCGATTGCAGATAGAGTGTGAAGACCTAGAAAAAATATCTATAAGTAGCATGGGGACTCATGAGAGGTCTCTTTATAAGGCCCTTGAAGATATGAAAGTTGAGCGACAAGCTTACCATGGTAATGTATTTGTAGGTAATCATTGTAAAATAGTATTAAGAAACCACTATAAACTTTGTAGTGTTATTGATGATGAAGCAATTAAAAATAGATTTGTACGTGTGTTTAGTGTTTTTAATAACTTGCAACCTATTCTTTTTAAGCGAAAATTTCTTTCTGATGCCGAAATTTCTGAGCTTCATCAATATATAAATTTATTTGCTATTGAGTTTCATGCTTGCTTTCCAAAAGAAAGTATCACGCGAAAAATGCATGAACTCATTTTCAATGTGCCACTATTTGTAAAATTGCATAAAACTATTGGGTTGCTGAGTAAAGAGGAGGGAGAGTGTTTGCATAATAGCGTAAATAAGGAATTAAGGCAGTTGCATTCAGTTAGAAATCAGGAGCAAAAGCTGCATCTTGTTTTAAAACGCTTTGAATTGCACAGCAAAGCTGATAGGAAGCTTCAAGCCTCTAAGGTGAGAAAGTGTGTTGTGTGTTCAGAGCGTGGCGAAAATTCATTTTATAGACAAGGTCTTTGTCTTGTTTGTGGTCATCAAATTTAGTTTAAATGTTTGAAAAGTTAAAAAAAAAATTAAACTTTTTACATCTAAGATAAATTATATAAGATCCTTAATTTACAAATAAAAGAATTCTATTCTGTTTTAATGCCTGTAATGTTTGTTCAAAATAATAATAATTTTTTATTACAATGATTTTATATATTAGGTAGATGCCCATTCTGTTCCTATTTTCAAAAGTTTATTATATCTATGCAATGCCTTTGCTCAGGTTAAAGAATGGAATAAAAGTCTAGCATCAAATGTATAGCTAACTATTTTAATTTGTGATCAGAGCAACTGGTATGTTTGTTGGATATGATTTTGTATGTTTATGTAGTTAAATCAAAAAACGTTTTATCCTTTGTTATGTAATATGTAACATTTTTTATATATATTAGATCTCCGTTCAATTTTTATCATCAAAAGTTAGTTCTACCTTCGCAGGACCTCTGCTCTACATACCTCCTCTCTAGTTAAAGAATGAAATATAAGTCTCATTTATCAAGTTGGTGTAAAAATTTAGCTTGATAAATTAAGAAGTTGTAAACTTTATTATCACAATTGCCAAGTTGACCAAATGTTCTTCTGGTTTTAAATGAATTATGTATGAGTCTAGTATCATCTGGGTGTTCAAAGATAGTTTACTGCTTGAAGAACTTATCAATGGACCAACTAATTATAAAACAGTTTTTAATGAAAATAAAAACGAATTATCAAAAGATTTAAATCAGCTATTTGTGTATATTTAAACACTTTATTTTTTGTGAGAAGAGATTATTGATACAAGTACCATAAAATAATTCTACTACCAAAAGCTAGGTTAATTCAAAACCTTTAACTCAATTTTGGTCATGAATTATTTTATTAGAATTGATGAGTTTTTATTTATTAACTACCTAACACCATATTATTAGAACTTTATTTTGTAATGTAATGATTTTATCAGCGTTCCAAAATAATTTTCTAAATCAAGAACTTCTATATTAAAAAAAGTACTCATTTAACAACTAATCCCCCCTTATAACAACGTTTTTCATAATTTTGCGAAAAATGTGGTTTGCTTTCACAATTCGATTAAGGCTGTTTTAGTTAACCTTAAATAATTAAGTAAGGTTTTTTTGTTTTCATTATTGTCAAACAATAAGTGTATTTGATAATAACTATTAGGAATATATTTTTCTAATTTTTTTTTGATAAAAAGTAACATCAAATTACAAAAATTTAGCCAAATTCAATATATGTCATATTTATTCTAAACTAAAAGAAGTTTTTCTACTAATGCATTAAATGTTATAAGGTAAAACATTTTATTGATGTCTTAATTGTTTTTACAAAACAAAATTACCTCTTATGTTTCAAAAGTTATAAAAGTTTTAGTAACACCCCTTTAGTCAATATTTTCAAAAATTAACAAGAAGCCGTTAAGCTCGGTTTGAAACAGCCGTGTCAAATGAAGGAAAATCATATAAAAATTTCAAAAACTACATTTATTTTGAAAAAAATTGTTATTTTTAACTTTTACCCAAAAAATTATCTTTTTTAACAAAAAATGAAAAAAATGCATTTTTTATGTTTTTTTTATGATAATTTTGATAAGTTATTATTTTTATATGATTTCGCTTCATTTGAGTACCAGGTTGACATATTTTTTAAATACTTTTTTTTGAAAATATTAGGGACCCATTAAATATTCGAGGGTCTTGAGGAACCCCTTAAAATATTTTTTATTCCAAAAAATTTTAAACCAAGTGTTTTTGTATAAGATAGAACACATTTAGGGGGTGGGAGCAGGTTTTTCTCAAAAAAGTTGTTTTAAGGGCCACCCTAATATATATATATATATATATATATATATATATATATATATATATATATATATATATATATATATATATATATATATATATATATATATATATATATGTATATATATATATATATATATATATATATATATATATATATATATATATATATATATATATATATATATATATATATATATATATATATATATATATATATATATATATATATATATATATATATATATATATATATATATATATATATATATATATATATATATATATATATATATATATATATATATATATATATATATATATATATGAATCCTAAAGTTTCAAATAGGAAAACTTAATCTTTAACTATCATGTGGTTCGTTTTTATATTTCTTTAGGCATAAGGTATCTAGATTAGCAATCGTAGCTATGGTAGCAGAACCATTAATTTTGGAACTAAATTTTTGAAATATATACATTAATTTTGGAACACTTATAAAATGCAGTTAAATTAAATAATAACAATTCTTGAAATAAATAGATTAACAATTAAATAATGAAAAATATAAAAATTGATATAGTAAGCAAAAAATATTTAATTATTTAAAGGATAAGTTACTACTGTATTATTTATTACTATTATTATTATCATTGTTATTACTATTATTTATTATTACTATTGTTATAATCATTTAGGGGCTATTCTAGACCATTTTGGACAGTGTCGACCGCATTTGGGTGCCACCAAATTAAAATTTGACGACCTTTTTTTTTTAAATCCTTTTTATGGCAAATATGGTTTTTTTTTGCAAAAAAACGCCAATTTTCTGCTAAGTTTAATCAGGAAAAGAGGGGTACCGTTGCCCAAATTTTTTTGCTAGAATAGGCCCTGTCATTATTAGAACATTCTACAAGATGACTTATAAAAAGTTCACAACAAAATAAAGCGCTACACAACACATGACACTTTTTATCTAAAAAATCTAGTTAAAAAACAAAGAGAAATATACCTTGAACAATGTTTTAAATACTGAGTTGTCACTCCGACTGGAAAGTACAAGAAGCTTCTCAACAACTTTACTTATTTGTTGCTGCGTGAGATTTTGACAACCTAGGTAATTTTTACTATTGTTTGAGACAAAATGCCATTAAGAAAAATAAAAGTTATAAAAACTATATGCAAGAAAAATAATATACATATATACAAATATATATATATATATATATATATATATATATATATATATATATATATATATATATATATATATATATATATATATATATATATATATATATATATATATATATATATATATATATATATATATATATATATACACACAAATATATATATATA
Organism: Hydra vulgaris; assembly: GCF_022113875.1. NCBI lineage: Eukaryota > Metazoa > Cnidaria > Hydrozoa > Anthoathecata > Hydridae > Hydra > Hydra vulgaris. The sequence goes on from NC_061168.1 coordinate 27,358,388, forward strand.
TATATATATATATATATATATATATATATGTATGTACATATATATATATATATATATATATATATATATATATATATATATATATATATATATATATATATATCGGGTGGACACGGAAAAATTTGGTCAACTTTAAATTGAGATTTCTCTAAAACCATGAATGCTTTTTATTTCAATTTTAAATTATTAAATGTGCTTACATCAAAGTTTTAACTTAATTTTAAGGGGCTTAATGGGTTGTTTGGCAAGAAATCGAACTTTATAGCGGGTTGATGCCATCATTTCACAGATTTTTCTTTTTTTCACCATATTGGTGGCATTTATCCACTTTTTTTGGAAGTCCTTTTTATTATTTGTTACTCCACCTGTGTTACAAAGAACTCCTTTAACTATTGCCCAAAAATCTTCAATCTTGCGCTCTTCAGGATGATTTGGAGGATTCGCATCTTTAGGAACAATTTTTACATTATTATCTTTGCACCACTGTAGAACTTTTTTAGAATAGTGAGAGGCAGCAAGATTGGGCCAAAAGAGACATCGGTATTTGTGTTTTTTTATAAAAGGCAAAAGTCTTTTTTGGAGGCATTCTTTGATGTAGAGATTGGCAGTCAAGGTCTTTTTAGTGACAAAATAAGAGGACTGCATACCACAGCTACAAATTGCTTGCAACACAAGGAACTTGGATGCAAATTTTTCTCATTGAATATATTTAAATTCATCATCAACAGGTTTATCTTTGTTTTCATAGTAAAACTGTTGACCAGAAAGTTGTGAAAAATCCGCCTTGCAATACGTTTCGTCGTCTTCAATTATGCACATATTTTTATCCGCCATTATTTTAACCAACTTCTTTGCGCGTCAAATTCCTTTAATTTCACACTTTAAGCTTCTCTTAGGTGTATTTTTTTTATGAAATGCTTTAATTCCAGCATTTCTAAGTACTTTTTTGATATAAGAACGAGAAGTCTTGAATTTTCTTGCTAGATCTCGCTGTGACTTTGTTGGATTTCTTGCTATTGAACGTAAAATCGACTTTACCTTTTTGGATCTATGGAAAGTTTTTTTCTTCCACTTCCAAGTTTTCTTTCGAAGCTTTGAGTAGTCTTGAACTTGTTTATAATATCTAAGACTGTAGATTTTAGGACATTTTTGCATTTAGCAATCAAGAGATTGAAGTGGATAGATTTTTGCAAAAAAAATTCAAAATTTTTTTACGCACCTCAATTTGTTTACAAAACATTTTGCAAATCATTAATTTGTAAACAAAAATTTATCAACACCATTTAAGATAAGGAAGTAAAGTTTAATTAAAAAAAGAAATTAAATAAAAAGCATTTGTGGTTTTGGAGAAATCTCAAATAAAAGTTGACCGGATTTTTCCATGTCCACCCGATATATATATATATATATATATATATATATATATATATATATATATATATATATATATATATATATATATATATATATATATATATATATATATATATATATTTATATATATATATATATATATATATATATATATATATATATATATATATATATATATATATATATATATATATATATATATATATATAATGTGGCAGTCGTGTAGCATTAGAGCTTGTTGCTTTTTAAGCAACAAGCTTCAAGTTTGATCCTCACCATGGTGAGGTGCATATGGTGATATGGTGAGGTGCATATCACGCATATGGTGAGGATCAAACTTGAAGCTTGTTGTACCGTGCTCAACTTGTTTCTCCGTGCAGGTGCATTGTTTAGCAAGGTTTGTGTTTTGGAGTTGTTTTTTTTTTTAAACGAAGTAAATTTACAAATCACAAAGAATTTGAAGATCATGTAAACTTATTGATCTATTAGAAAAAACTTTTATCTTTTTTATTTTATTCTATGAAATTACCCTCTTATAAAACAAAGAGCTTTCAGAGTTTTGACATCCATTCCGCATTGAAATTTGCTCAGAATTGCACAGACAATGGAAAGCGTCTTTTTAGATTCAGTGTTAGTATCTGAACAGTTAAAAGAATATTGTAAACCTGTTAGAGATATTTTCCTTGCACACCTTTATCTTAAAAGAGGCTTATTTTCTTTTTTAGACACTTCATTATATGGCCACGTTCATGTTGTTTTCAAGAATATTGATTGTGTCGTTCAAAATTTATAGCAAAATAAGTAACTGCCCTTAAACTGTATATATTTGTGCATAATATATACAGTATCATATAATATATAATAACTGTATATAAATGTGTAAATTTAAATGTACTTCACATATAGAATAAACATACAAATGTACACATATACACAAACAGAACTATCCAAATATACACATATAGAACTATTTATTTATACACTACACATGTATACACATATAATTATGTTTTAATAATTTATTTCACTTAATTATTATTTTTAGTAAAACTGAAAAAATTTTGAAAAGTGAATGGGATTTATTTTTATAATTAAAATTATAGCATTGTATCATCAAAATAAACTCAGGTCTGATAACTTTTTTTTACTTTTATAAAGCCTTTGTTATGGTTAAGTGTTTGTAGGGAAATTTGTTATGCAAAAATATATATATATATATTTTGCAAGAAAACAAGCGCACAAAAAAAAGCAATTATGCTAAGGTGCGCTTGCTAGCAAGCTATCTGTTGACCAGGCTTGTTACTCTTTTATATTTATTTTACTGGCATATATGTAAACCTTGTTTGAAACATTGTTTTATGCCTAAAAGCAATTTATGTAACAAATTTTTTTGTACACAAATTTCTACTTTTTTTTTGAAGCAGATGTTACATAATGGTTGCATTTTATTATGAAAAATGCTAATATCTAAAAGTGCCTAAAGTTTATAAGTTAACATTTTAATCAGACAATTAATTAAAGAATTTAATTTGAGAAACCATAAAGTAAATAAAAAATTATAGTGTGGAATTTTCAAAATATAGTGAAAAAAATCATTTTTTCTCGAAAAGGTCTTTCTAAGATAAATGCCATTTCATATGTTCCTTTTGAACATGATATATTTCACCTTTATAAAGAATATTATAAATAAAATATTTTTTAACAAAACTCAAAACACAAATTTAATTATAAAAATACCTTTAGGTGGATAAAGGGTTAAGCCATTTGAAAAACCATGACCTACAGGCCTTATATTGGGATTTAAGTAATAACACCATAATTCTCCTTCTTTATCAACAACACCTTCATATTGTAAACTCAAACGACCAGAAAAAGCTTCAGTAATTCTAGCTAACCAGTAACAATTTGGGTTGATTAAATCAAGTACTTCTACATATTGCCCAGCACACAAATAATGAGCTGGATGCGATTTCTAAAATACATTTAAATATATAAACTAGTAATAGTATTAACAAATTTTTTAATTGTGTTTAAAGTTACTAAAACATAGATATATTGTAAAAATGGAAAATATTTTGACCAAAATACAAGTATCTATTTAAAATTACTAATTATAACCTTTGTTTTATTCTTAATAACTAACAAAAAAGCCTAAAATGAGGGATGTATGTATTCCAGAGTACAGTAGTAATTAAAAAATATTTTTATTTTTAAATAAGATAAAAAAAATTACTTAAAAATTTCAAGACAATTTTTTTTTTCCAAATTTCAAAAAGGTTTTACAAACATACAATACTTTAATAATTATAATAACAATATAACTTAAGTTAAAAAAAAAAAAGTTATAACATGTATGGAAAGAGATAAAAAAGTTAGAGAAGGAAAATTTTTTTTGCAAACTACAAGAAATTTGATGCCATTTCAAGTAAGTTCTTTTTTTATATATTAAGTTGAAAAAAATAAGTTCTACAAATTGTTAGCCGAGAACCAAGAGGCCGTATGTCCACATTTTGTGTTATTTCTGTTATTATTAATAAATACTCAACAATCAACGTAGTATGTGTCCAATAAATCTAGTCTCAAGAATAATACAACTTTTATAAATATTTAAAAAAAAAGTCAAGCATTCTGGCAGAAATTCTTTAGAAATTAAATTTTAAAACTTAATTTTCTTGGAAACACAAAAAATTGACATATGGCCACTTGGTTCTAAACTGACGAAATGTCTTCCTCAGTAAGTTAATAAATAATAAGTACAAAAAAGCAATATATTCTAAGACACTATATACAAAGCAGCTGATTGCTGTAAAAAAAAATAAGCTACTTAAGAGCATATTGAAGTGCAAAACCTATTATAATAAATGTGCATTATGTCAATAAAGGCCATTGCAATATTAATATCCTTTAAATGTATAACAACTTTATGATGAAAAAGTTTTTACAACCTTATGATGAAAAAGTTATTAATATAAAATAATACATAAAAATAAAAATACAGTGAAGGACTTAAGTTTCTTAAAAAATAAACACTTTCTCACTTTATTAAAAAATCATACTACAATTATGATAAAACATATAAATATAGTATTTTTAAACAGAAAGTTCTCATTAATATTTATAACAATTATATATTATAACAAATAAACCACCTTTTAGTAATTAAGAGAAATCTTTTTTTAAACATTTTGTTGGGGCAACTATTTAAGTGCAAAATAAATCTGCATAAGTGCGAACTGGTGTAAGTGTGCTGAAAGAATTTGAAAACATTGGTATAAGTGGTATAAATGCAAACTAGCATAAGTGGGCTGAAAGAAGTTGAAAATATTGGCATAAGTGTGAACTATCATAAGCGCGAAGCAGTTGTAAAAACTGGCATAAGTGCAAATTGTCATAAATGTGCTGAAAAATTTTTCAAAGATTGGCAAGATTGATAAGTGCGCATTGACATTAATAATGTGTGTGTGTATATATATATATATATATATATATATATATATATATATATATATATATATATATATATATATATATATATATATATATATATATATATATATACATTATTAATTCATCTCTTCAAGGCTTAGGAGGGAATCACTACTATATTTATTATCACTTTATTTGTAACTTTGTCAACCCTAACCTCCGAAAAACAAACCTTGCTAAACAAGGCTGCTGCATTAAGAAACAGATTTTGAGTGGTATTTCCAGAGGCATAGGGTGAAGTTCGAACCTCAAACCTCTGGATTATGTGCCAACAGTTTTACCACTAGTTTACTACCTCTTCGAGATACCACTTATTGAGACCAGCACTAAAGATAATATTGAGACCAGCACTAAAGATACATATTAAAACTAAGAAATAAGAAATATTGAGAAAAGAACTTTAATTTTTCATTTAATAACCTAAGTTTTCATTAACAAAAAGAGATAAATAATATTACTTTGAAAAGATCATACTTTGTGAAAAAGATGATCAGCAGCTTTGCGTGCGCCAGTAAGATTTTTAATGAGATATTGATACCAGTTACTTTCTTTATGTTGAATAGCTGGAAAAAAAAAATCTACATATAACAAAAAACTAATCTCCTTGTCCATTAAATTAATCTTCTAAAAAATAATCAACTTATAATTTATTCTACTCATTTAACTTAAACTACCTGTACTTAATTAAATTAAAAAAAAACTACCTGTACTTAATTAAACAGTTTTTTAATTGTCTGAGTGACAATGAAAATAACAATAAACAAAATAACTCTTCTAGCACTAGTAGAGTTATTTTGCCATCATACCTTTCTGCACAAAAGCAACTGCTCTGGTCAAAAGGTAATGCTTTAATTTGATGAATATTTTAACGATTGTATAAATATTCAAATGATTGGGCAAAAATTGGTTATACAAACAACTGGTTGATATAGGGTCATGCCTACTAATAGGTAAACCAAGCAGCTGCCTGGGGCCCCTGATGTCCAAGGGCCTCCGAAGAAGCTTCAAAATTTTTAAAAATTTTGAAATAAAAAAACATTTAAAAATTTGAAATTTAATTTACGAAATATTCGTCCAATTTTACAGTAAATGTGTTCGAAGCAGAGACCATTACAGCATTGCTCAATGTAATACTATGCTTGTGCTCTTCTTTGTGCATCAATGCTGCTCACTCTTGGTAAAATTAGAGAGACTAACACAAAGTTTATTACTCTCAGTATGCCTATGATACAGTCAATGATACAGAACATGTCGAAAATTGTGTAATGTAATATCTTGTGCTAAAAACTGTAGACTTTGAGAATGAGTCAAAATTTTGCAAGTGGATTTAGCAAACATAAGAAAAAGCAAGAGGATGAGAAAAAGGTTAAACTTTTGCCAAAAATTAGTTCATTTTTAACACAACCACAACATGAAAACCAAGTTTTGCCTATTTAAAAATCTCTAACATGGGCAGTTAATGATGCAGCAGCAGGAATTAATGAAAATGGCGAAGACAATATTTTTGTGCCAAACCCTTCGACAGAACCTGCATCAATTAAAACATCAAGGGAACTGATTCCAACAAAAATTGCTGAGGTTGAGCTTCAAGAGATTTCTTCAGATCCTGAAAACTGGCCTGATTATTTGTCTCATCTCCGAAAACAATTAGTTCTATCAGGACCAATTTTGAGTTGCTTTTCCTATTCCAAAGCAAAACAAAAATTTTGTACTTCAAACTACAATAGATTCCTGACAAATGATCAAACCATAACAAGATCATGGCTTGTATACTCAAAAAATGCAGATGCTGTATACTGTTTCTGCTGCAAGTTGTTTAGTGTCGATAAACAAAAACTTAGTACCAGTGGCCTTCATGATTGGAAAAACATTTATTCCATGTTAAGTAAGCATGATTGTTCACAAGAGCACAACAATTCCTGGATAAAATGGAAGGAGCTGGAAAGTCGCTTGAAAGCAAACAGTACAATCGATAAACAGAATCAGAGTATCTTTCAGCAAAAAAAGCAATACTGGCGATCAGGAATTGAGAGAATTGTGGGAATTATTCAATATTTGGCAAAAAACAATTTGGTTTTTCTTGGCAATGCAGAAACGCTTTTTGCCCATGGGAATGAAAACTTTCTTCGCCTAGTGGAGTTATTGGCAAAGTTTGATAGCATAAGACATATGGTATGAACTCCTGCTGTAGATTATTATTGCAAGCAAGTACTTGCAGTCTGAAAAAATGGACCTTCAATTAGCTATGCAATATATCAATAACTGTAGCTATCAGTGCTCTAATAATTTTGACAGTTTGTTACTTGAAGCTCAGAAAATTGCAGTGAAATTGATACTGAACTGCCTCAATTTTGAATGAGAAAGAACAAAAAACAATCTCTCTACGAATCAACTGAACAAATACACCAATGGAAAATTTACGGATTAACTTCTTCAATGAGGAAATAGAAGTAGCCATACATAGGTTGGATTAACAATTCACTGAACTGAATCATTTGTGCAGAACATTTGGATTTCTTTTTAATATTAAGACTGTTGATAAAGAAGGGTTAAGGACTAGTTGTGAAGAATTGAAAACAAAACTCGATAGAAAGGGAAGAGGTGATATTGACAGCCAAGAACTTTTCACAGAAATTTTGAATATTATCAACTTACTACCAGTTGATGTGACATCACCAATTGAAGTACTTCAATATAATTACCAAGAAAAACATTACAGAGTTATACCCTTACCTTTGTATAGCAATTCGAATTCTACTGAAAAGATCTTTCTTCAAACTGAAATTGATTGAGACATATTTGAGGACCACCATGTTATAAAAGCGACTCAATGGGCTAGCATTACTGAGCAATGAGCATGAGATAAGCACTAGTCTAAAGTATGAGGATATGATAAAAGAGTTTGCAATAATTATAGCCAGAAAGATTGCATTGTAAAGTTGGAAGAATATGTCAAGTTGTAAAAGTTTTTCTTAAATACAATAATAATACTACATTATAATAATATACATTAAAATCGGTAAAAAAAATTGTGGTTCGAGGCCCCACAAAAAAGTCTGCCAGGGGCCCCAAATAGGTCTGCACGGCACTAGGTTAAAATAACTAGATGAGTTTTAGAAAGATTATATAAATAACTAGTTAATATACTTATGTCAAAAGTAAATTAGGAAGATGCTGAGTTTTTAATAATACTTTTAGAAAATCTGGAAGAAAACAAACAACAAAAATACCATGCTTTTGAAAAAACTTTAAGCATACCTTAAGTACTTTAAAATGCATAAAATGCCCTTGTTTGGTTTATTTTTAAGTTCTCCAAACCAAATATTCTAAGTATATGTAATAGTTTGAATTAGATAATCTTTAAAAATAATAAATTTTTAATAACTATTATACCATTAGTAATTATTGTTAATTGCTATTAATGAATTCTAAAATATAAGTCTTCCAAATATAAGTTAACAATTATTTTAGACGTGTTAAACAACACATGTTGCAACTCATTTAAAAAAGGTTTAATACTGTTTTACCTAGCATGTATTGAGCGGAAAACTGTTATTAAACCTTTTTTAAATGAGTTTCAAAGTTTGAAACACGCCTAAAAAACATATTAAAACGTACTTATAAGTTTTTTAGACGTTTAAAACAGGTATTGTATTTACTGGGAAATAATTTTCTTCTAAATCATTTGGTTCATAATACTTAATTTAATACTTAAGTTAATTAAGTGTAAAAAATTTAGGTTTATTAAGCTAATTTAAGGAGTTTGTAAATATACAGTGTCTCAAAAAATTATCTGACCAAACAACTTTTTTCAAAAAGCAAATGTTTACCCTCTAAATTATACTACAAACAATAAATAAGGGTAATTACTCTGTCTGTCATTTTAGTTCTATTGGAAATAGGATATTATTTAGTGTGCATATTTTTTGATTCATGCTTCAATTGTTTTATTATTTTTCCTAAAAGAAACTAAGTATTGCATTGTAAAAAAATTATCAGACCAAACAATATTTGGGTAAGTTTAAATAATTTTATGCGAAATTTGTTGAAATTTTTAAACAAATTTTTATACAAATAATAAAATAGCATAATAAAAAACTCAAATTATTTTTTTTTAGTAAAATAACTGGAGGTAAACATTACTGACTCAAATAAATTTAGCTCTCGATCTAGTTAATCAGGGTAAACCTTTTGTCAGGTGCAGCGAGAGACTGGAATTCATCATAACACAGTATCTGACATAATGAAGAAGTATAATTTGATCGGAATAACAGCCACAATAGACAGGCAGGGTCATAAAGAGAAGACTTCTAAGAGTTTTGATAGAAACTTAATTATACAAATAAAAAAAAAAAAAACATTTTATTTTATTTCGAAAACTGGCTAAGCAAGCTGAAGAGGATATGGAATCAAATTATCCCACCAGACAATCAGAAATCATATTCAAGACCATCGATTTCAAGGACGACTTGTGCGTAATAAACCATATTTGAGTAAGAAACACAGGAAAAGAAAATTGGAGTTTGCTAAGAAGTTCAAAAACATGCCGATAAGTTTCTGGAAAAAGATCCTGTGGAGCAGCAAATCCAAATTCCACATGAAATCATCAGAAGCCTAAAAATTAGGCTGTGTGCAAGGAACTGTCAAGCATAGTGAATGTGGTTCACATGATGGTATGCGGTTCAAGGGCTTAAAAGGGTGTTGGAAAACTCCAGTTTATTGATACTACAACGGATCAGGTTTAATACAGAAACATTAAAGTCATCTGCTAAAAACTTGGGCTAGGATCTGATTTTACATTTCAGCAAGATAATGATACTAAGCATACGGCCACTAAAACTAAGGAATGGTTTGCTGAAAATAATGTTGAGGTCTTGGAATAGCCCACGCAATCACTGGACTTTAATCCCATAGAGCATTTTTAGGAAATTTTAGACCAAAAAATTTGAGATCAGTCATTTTCAAAAAATGAGAACATCAAAGTGATTATTAAAGAAGAATGTGGAAAAGATTCAACCAGAAGAAGCAAAATCTTTAGTTGAATTAATGTCTAGACGTCTAGAAGCTGTAATCCAATCAAAAGGAGGCTGTGTCCAAGCAAAAGGAGACCCTACAAAATAATAGAATAATTGTTTTGTTATTTAATAATTTATTATGAAACAAAAAATGTATTTGGCCAAATATTTTTTTGACAAAAAAACAACTTAAGTTTCTTTATTTTAAGACTGAAAACTTTGTGATATTTGATACCAAAATAAATAAAATTTATTTTGTTCTTTTGTTCTGTTCTTTTATTATTTATCTTGAGTTTGTGTTCTTTTATTATTTAACTTGAGTTTAACAAAAGTCTAAAATTACAAAAATATAGCACTTTTTTTTTAGTAAAAATATTTTAAAAATTGTCTGGTCAAATATTTTTGAGACACTGTATAAAATGGTTTACTTTCAATAAACTAGTTAAATCTTCCACTAAAACTGTATCCTTTATTGATGAGATAAAAGTTGATAATATTTTATAAAATGTACGATACAATATACTATAACTAATAACCTAATACAAGCGAAAACTAATACTCTAAAAAAATTATTTTAAACTGCAAACTATACTTGAAGTGAACTTTTTTTCTAAAGTTTTTTTTTTTTATAAATTAGTAGTAAACATATGCTATAGAATTTATAAAACACATGCCTTTCGGAGGTTTTAAAGCTTGTTTATTTCTTGCACACCATCCTACAGGATGAATGTCATCTGACAAAGTATTTAGCCAAAAATCTGATTTGCTATCATCAAATCCTTCATAACGAACTAGTATTAAAGGTGCTGCTTTTCTGATCACAAATGCTAACCAATATGTCTTGAGATAGTCTCTGTTAGGAACTTCTAATTTCATGCCAGGTTGAAAACCACAAATGCATTCTGGGATGACCTGAAGATAAGTAAGAATTAAAATTAAAAAAAATAAATATTCAAACAACTAAAAAATAAAGTTAGTAGTGATAAGAAGTTGATAGAAGTCAAAGCTGTGACTGCTTTTAAAAGTAAGAAAGTGGGATTAAACACATGGAGATAGCATTGTTAACTCTAGGTAAGTTTGGATTATCCTACTATCACAGGTAAAGCCTTGAAAAAATATAACGATTCTGCTGTTTCTTTTTTGCAAGGTAATATATTTCAAACAAGAGTAACTCTGTTGAATAAGAAACTGTGTCAAGGAGAATATTTTTTTATTTCACAATCATACCTAAAAATATTTCCTTTGCTGAATTAATATTCTTGCAGCTTAAATTAAATGCCCTTTGTTGTTTGTTTGTTCTTTTGGTATGAAGACCATTAACAAAGTTCCAATTGAAATTCATCAACAAAGGAACTCTGGTTGCACCATATTTTATTACTTTTTCTAGAACTTTAACTTCTCCTTTAAAATAAGGAGAGGTTGAAATATACCGGCACTAAACGAATAAAAAGATTGAACAAATGTGTTTTATAATAATCTGAGCATATGAACATTGGGTTAAGCTTTTACCATCTTTTTATATTTACAGGTAAATATTAGTAAAATCTGTAAAAAATATAACAATCATATTAAATACCATGGCCTACTATAATTACACGGCCAGATATCTTGCTGTTCGCAGCAAAAAATTAGAAGGGTAACTTTTCAAAACATAAATATATCGCATAGCATGATTGGCCACACTTACCGCAATTAAAAATAAAATCTTTATATGGATTTTGTTTACAAAAGTGTGTATATAATATAAAATTTGTTAGACAAATATAACTTAAGTCTCAAAAATTAGACATTTTCCTTTGCCTGATAATAATGTTTCTAAAAACTTAAGAATAAGAGAATATTATATTGTACTTTGTTTATCAATATAAAATTGTAATAATTTTATTAATAATAAAGTATTTAAATTTGTAATGACTTTATATATATATATATTTATATATATATATATATATATATATATATATATATATATATATATATATATATATATATATATATAATATATACATATATATACACACACACACATATATTTCTCATAATAAAATCTCAATAATGTTAACAAGATATATAAAATGATAAACAAAAACCTAACAATAAAGGAAGAGTATACATTAAAAGTATAATAGTTCAGCTGTATAATTTAGCATTAGCTACTTCAATTCAGTTCAGCTTATTTGATTATTAACTTAACTAGTTCAGCTTTAATCTTTTTCTTTGTCTGCATTTAAAATCCTATACACTGTTCTTTCAAATTTCACCAAAAATGTGTTTCTGTTCATTGTTAAAATAAATATTTACAACGACACGATTTACAAATTTTACACCAATAATTTGATGTTCATCGCATAAGAATGAAGAAGCAAATCATTTAATCTAAGTACCCAGTATCTAATATTGCAAATGCTTTGGCAACATAATGTGTAAGATCAATAGCTGGTAAAATTAATCCACCACGAGAAAGTTTTTCTAAATATTGACATTGTAGCTCACCAGATTCAGCTAATAGAAAAGTTTTGCTAACACCGTATTTGATCTTTTTATTAAACTTTTTAACAACATAACCAGAAATAACTGTAGCAACTTCAAAGCTCTCTGAATCTAAACTGGGTTCTTCAATATCTGGTAAAATTTCTTACAATTTATCATTAAATAATTTAAGTAAAGATATATTACAACTCTCTTTTCTAACATCTTCCTCCCAGATATTGACTGACTTTTTAATTAAAGTTTTCAAAGCTAATATGCACTCAGATGTCTCAAGCTCACGCAAACCAATTAAAAATCTGCCACCACTCATTTGACGATACTTTGAAAATCTTAGTTCTAATGGATCAGTTTGCAAGCTTGATACTAAAAAATAATGATACCCTTCTTGAATTAAATCATCAATAAGTGAAGCTGTGCATCTTAAAGTAGTCCTTAACGCTTCTGATGTTTGTTTACTTAATATAAACTTTTAAGAGTTTGAAACTTGAGATAATTGCCAATTCTCAATCCATTTGGCTAGTTTCCTCAAAAATAAAGGTTTCATGTCACCCATAACAGCTGCATTTCCAATACAAAAATTGTTGTTATATATTTGCTTTCTTTTATTTATTGTCCACCATACATTTATCAACATTAAAAAGCTTGAGGCATCAGTCCTATCTGGAAAATAACTTTCAATAGATGCAGAAGTTAAAGGATCAAATATTGCAAGAGCAAGTGGTACACTTTGTTTATTATCTCCTGGATGAAGTGATTTATAAAATAATTTGAAACCTTTTTTTAAATTTGACTGAAGTAATAGGTCTTTATCATATACATCATGAAGTAACTTCCATGATATTTCACCAGCATGTACATCAATAACATCATGAAACAAAATGAAAAGCAGGGAATATACATTTAGAATTCAGTAAATTGATATACTGATGGTGGTATTTTTTCAGTTAAGCAATAAATAGTTGGAGCGGGATTTACATCCCAAACTAATGTTAGTCTTTTGTCAATTTTTAAATATTTTTCTTCAAAATGTTTAGCACAAATAGCCGAATTTTTTACTGGGCTTCCATAACTTTCGATTGACAAATGCTACCCACTGTTTAAATAAGTCAGGATTATTTTCCTGAAGTCCAAAAAGTGGATGCTTTTCAGGAATGACATCAATTTGATTCTCTCTCTTTTTATATCCAGTTTTACAATAAACTACAGCACATGTATTAATCATATTATGAATATTTAAATAAACAATTTTAAAAGACACTTAAGAAAGTCTAAAGGTTACCCTTCTAATTTTTCGCTCCGAAAAGCAAGATATCTGGCCGTGTAATTATAGTAGGCCATGTAAATACTCATATTAACTTTTTTCTTAAGTATACCTAAGCTTTGAGGAAACAAAGTGTATCAAGTAAGTCATCATTCATTCTGGATCAAATATTTGTCACAAGTAACTTAGCAACAGAAAAGATCTGATCAAACTCAATACTTGCTGGAGAGATTTTCAGTGTATTGAACTAAAGTTCAAGATTGGCAGTTTTCTTTTCAATAACTTCATAGAACATTTCTTATGAAATGGCTTTGAATTTGTCATTTGAATTGTGGCACTGTTTTTTGCCTGAATGCTGAATTGCATCTTGAAATTTGACTTTAAGTGAAAGTGGATTTTTGTCAAGATTCTATGAGCCACACACAATTCTTGAATGAATTCATCTGGATTCATTGGTAAGTATAGAATTTGAAGGTATTTTAAAAATTTGATATCTGTACAAGCTTACAAGATTGCTTTACTTTCATTTTTGGAATAAGAATGTTTTCATCAACTGACTTTGTCAGTTTTCTTGGTGATTCCACTGATGTCAACATGCATCAGATTCAGATTTGTCATTGCTGACTTAATCTTCATTACTTGTTACTTGCAATGTATTGATTTTTTGGAAAGATTTCTTTTACAGCACTTTTTAAACTGCCAAATGTTGTTTAAGAATGGGAGCTACACGTTTAATGCTAATGGCAACTATACGTTTAATGCTCAGTTAGGGACAGTTTTCCAACTTCACCATAACGAAAGATGATTACACTTCTTTTTTTAAAGAAGTGTAATCATCCAGTATAATTGAAAAGCATTTTCAAATGTTTAATAATAATTCAAAATTGTTTTAACGGTTCTCACACCAAACTGCAAACTTTTTAACTGGATATTTACTTTTTTTTTGGAAAATTTTTTGGAAAATTGAACCTATTTTTACTTTTTGCAGATTGAATGGAAGAATTAATAATGACATGAAAACTAAATTCATTCAGTACTGTAAGTCTTTTGTTGTCAACTTTTCCGTTTGTTATAGTAAAAAGTTATATAGTTAATAGTATTGTAAAAATTATTTACCGAAAACTTTTTTTTTAATATTCGTGCACAAAAAACAAGTAATTTCTGATAAATTAGATTTCCAATAAGTAAATTTTAGCTTTTCCACATGTCTATATATAGATTTAATTAAAAAAAAAATTCATTCAAAAATCTAATGGTAGATGCCCTTGGGTGCACACTCAGAAAACTTTAAAGGTTCTTAACCTGACTGATAAATCCAAATTTCATCATTAATAAAAATAATTCAAGAGTGTTATCAGGGTTTTTACTATTCTGAAAAGTTGGAATAAAAGGTTAAGGTATTAGTTGCTGACAACTTTGTAAAACTTATTTTCAATTGAGTTTTTATTTCTGTACATCAATTGTACATAACTGTTTTATCAATTATAAACAGAAAATTAAAACAACTCATATTTTATTATCATATTTTTATATAAATTTTGTTATATATATTATCAAGTGAAATTAAGTTCTACAATCTCTTTATTTTCCTTGAAGATTGAACTTTGTTCTTTTTTGAACTTGAGGATTTGATTTACACTAATTATATATCAAAAGAGGGAGCTAGGGCCCTAGCTATTATCAAGTTAGTACCTTTTCTTGCTGAGAACAAAGCCCAATAATCTCTTTTTTTAAATCAGGACGCAAGTACTTATTTTAGAAAAACAAGTTTAAAATTTAAATACTACTAATATATATTTTAAATTAAAACATATAAAATAAATAATTATAATATAATAAAAATATATATTAAAAATATTATCATAAAAAATATTTAAAAAGTAATGAATATTTTTACATGTTTAAAGATTGTACTTGGAACCGCTGTTGAGTTAGTCTTTTGTAAATAAACTTGCCAGTCAAATACCTCATCAATAACAGGGTCATTTGGATCTAAATTAACACGTGTAACATATGTTTTACTCCATATATCGTATATACTTATATAAAAATATATATAAAAACAATAAAATCTAGTAAAAATAAATTTAGTGTTAAACTTTCTTTTTTTTTTTAAAAAAAACGAATAAAAAAATGTTTTAAGACTAATTCAAAAGATTTTTGAATATTACAAAAAAACTGACAACTAACGACACGACTAAAATTTAAATTAGGTGTAATAACTTATGAATTTATATATATATATATATATATATATATATATATATATATATATATATATATATATATATATATATATATATATATATATAATATATGCTCTATAAACTTTATCTTTTCTCTTCCAGTAACCTCCAACTCTAATAGTGGTTACTTACAGTCTTGTTGGAAGTGAAAATGTTAAAAAAATGTATTTATATTCAGGCTTTGGCGGGAGTATATGATTGCATAAGGGCAGTGAAATCCCCTTACTAAAACAGACTTTGTGGGCTACACAAGCTATCAGCTAAGTTTGTTCTAGTTAAGCTCATTATGATCAGTTCCATTTTTTTTTTGTTTCGCTCTGCTGTGGTTCCAATAAATTTTTGTTATAAGTTGCTTCTTCACTCTAAGAGTTCTTTTTGTTTCATGTACAGGCCACACCAATGAATTTGCAAATAAAAAAAAATAGAAGAAAGGCAATTTTTTTTTTCTTGTGTAAAGCATGAGATCAAAAAAAATGAAAAATGTAAACCACTTTCAAAATAAATTACTAACACATTTTAAAAAATCAACAATAATCAAGTAATGATATTAGTTGTCAAAAAACATAATAAAAAAGAAATTTAAATTATAATTTATTAAAATCTCATCTCATGACAAATATTATACTTTAATTGTTCATGGCAGTGAAAGCAACCATTCAAAAAAGTGAAAGCATAAATTCAAAATTGTGGACAAATATGGCAAAATATTGCTCTTATGGCAAGCAATTTGTAGTTGTGGAAAAAAGAGTAGATGTTATTAACTTTGACATCAAAAATTTATATTAAGAGTGCCTTCAAAAGCGATTTTTGTCACTCATTTGATCGCATGCTAGACCTTGTTTGTTTTGGCCTGATTTAGCTTTGTGCCACTATACTAAAAAAACTTTATAGTGGTATAAATTGAGAAAGGTTAATTTTGTACCAAAAAAGCTTAACTTACCAAATTGCTGACAACTTTGGCCCATCGAAAATATTGCGGTATTAGCAAAGGATATTTACATAAAACAGGCAAGAGTATTAATTCAATACAGAAATTGTTAAAGTTATGATCAACCATGAGCAAGAATTGCTGAAGGCATGGTTAACCATAAGCAAGAACTGCTGAAGGTATGGTCAACCATAAGCAAGAAAAAGACAATAACAGTTATTAATGGGCACCATCACCAGTAATGTTCAATTATTTTTTAGAAATAGAAAAAAAATTTTGTAACTAAAAGTATTTCTATATTTTTTAATTTCTTAACTTTAAATAAAAATAAAGAAATTTATAAAAAACAATTATTTTAAATGTTTTTGAAAAGATTTTTTTTGATCTCCTGCTTTATTTAAATGTGTGTGTTTATCATGTAATAAATCTTACTTATGCTATTTAAGTTCATTTTTTAAAATGAAAAAAAAAAAAAGCGTAAAAGATTTTTGTCTTGAAAATTTTTGGTTCTGCTTTGATGGTTTCTTGAAATTTTTTTAGTTTCAATAATTGTAACTAAATTATTTATTGTTAATCCAACCAATATTGTTTTTATTGTTAACATCTATTCATGTTTACATCATATTAAATCTAACCGAAATTGTTAACACTGTTAACATCTGTTAATGTTAACATCATGTTAAATGTAAAGAATATAGTTCACATTGTTATCCTTCAATAACAAAAATGAGAACTTACATTTTTGTGGTAAAAACAATACTTAAAATAGAATCTTTAATTAAAACTCCTAAAAATAGAAAATGATCATTTTTTTTTAATTCTGATTCCAACAAAGCTGCAAGCATCCACTATTAAGTTGGGAGTTACTAGAAAAAAATGCATAGAGTCATAGAGCAAAGAAATGGTTGACAGAAGACATAAAAATTTATAAGTTGTAAGAGTCAGAAAAACATGAAGATAAGAGAAAGTTCCAAAGGATTGAAGTGCCAGAAAAAAAAACTAAATGAGAAAAGTTTTTAGAGCATGTAGGGTTACATACAGTAAACGAATGAGACTTTGCTGAATGATGAGTCAAGCGAGAATAAGTTTTAGTTGATGGAACTAAAGATTATAGCTCAGGATTTTGTACACTGAGAATAATGGAGCTTAGCATCAGACAGCACCTTTTTACATTAATTTTTTGCAATAATAAATAGCTGTTTATTGTCAAGAGAGTTCTTTGCAACATAGGCGTTACATGGCCTCGATAATGCACACCAAAAGCATTAACAGGACTCTCTGAAAGCTGCCGAAGAGTTGGGGGAACCTTACTACCAACCATCATCAGTATCATTAAACTGAGTTTTGGAGCTGTAGCCTCATTAGGAGATGACAGGAAGAGTTACAAAGATACTATCAAGGCAGCTTAAGTAAAAATCTACAAGTAAAGTCAAAAAGATCCAGCATTCACCATCCTAGGCAGGAAACAATGTAACAGGTTTACATCTATGCCAGCCTAATAGATGAAGAAAGAGTTTGAGGCTGATTAGCAGAATTATTATGCTTACCACTTAAGTCTTTGCCTAGGAGGCTTTTTACAAGACTATAGCTGGATGCAGTTAATATCTGCCCAAGATAAGTATTTTTATCAAGACACATTTCTAGCCTTCACTTAACCAAGAGCCCCATGCCAGGGGATTTTTAAATTGAAGTTTGTTTCTCCTAGCCTTTGTCAAAAAATACACACTCAAAAAAGCAGCAGGGTATGGGATAGGTAGTAATGGTTTACATGATACCTATAGCAGGGTGATTGTGATGATTTTGAACCTGACCTGACCTAGAGTAGTTAAAAGGAGTTACTTCCAGTAAACAGTACTTTAAAACATCAGGCAAGATATCTTGGAAATGATATAGGAAAAACATTACATCTAACAAAATACTAGAGGTGAGCATAGGTTTTTTAGTTAGAGTCACTAGTAAGTTACTGAGCTCACACTGCATCAGAGATTTAAACAGAACACAAACATACATTAATTAACTAACTGGTAAATAAACACCGCGCCAAAGGTTCAAACACCAGGTCAAGAGCTTTAGACAGAATACAAACATACATATAAAGTAAATTACAGGTGAGCTAACACAGTAACTAAGGCACTTCCAACTATATAAAAGACACACACACAAAACAAAACAACAAATTTACTATAAGCATGACTGATATTAGATAGTACTGATGACAGGAAGCACACTCTTTCCAGCCTTTGCTTAGAGAGCGAATCCCAGGTAGGAGAACATGGAACAGGTTGCACTGGGTTACATGTTACCAGTAGCAGGGTGATCATAAAGACCATACACCTGACCTGACAAAAAAAAATTAAAATTTATCAAATTAATTAGTCACATTATCTGTTTTAAAACTTTTAATTAGTAACTAGGAAAATAGGTCATTCAGAATGCATGACCTATTTTCTATGAATATTTGAAAAAAACTTTGTATGTATAAAATATATACATGCTATATAAAAGCTAGCATTAAGTCTAGATAATATAATAAAACTGTCTAATCACTTTCTAATCAAACCTTAAAAGATATTCATGTACTTATAGCAGTGAAGCCAGAAAATAAGTTTGTTAACAAAACAGTCATTTGTTATAAAAAGAAACAGGAATTTGACTCTTGTCAAAAAACAATGAACCAGTGTTGAAAAATATTTAATGACAACCAGTGCTGAAAAATATCATTTAGTCTAATGACAAACTAACTACTTGAAACTTTAAAATTAGTTTGTTCTCTGACAAGTACAATTATTGTCTAGCAAAGCTTTTTTTATAAAATATATATATACATATATATATAGATATGTTTTATTAGTTTTTTGTTTCTTTTTAAAATGTTTTGATTTTTACTTTTGAAAACCTTTGTGCCAACCTAATGTTGATCAAAAACAGGGAAAGGTTGTCAATAAATGGATGCCTTTTTCTTGATTCCAAGGACTGTGATAGTATCACATTAGAAATAAAAAATGCATTTATAATATTCTTTTTATATTATATTTTATAATATAAAGTAAATTACAGGTGATATTTTATAATATAAAGTAAATTACAGGTGAGCTAACACAGTAACTAAGGCACTTCCAACTATATAAAAGACACACACACAAAACAAAACAACAAATTTACTATAAGCATGACTGATATTAGATAGTACTGATGACAGGAAGCACACTCTTTCCAGCCTTTGCTTAGAGAGCGAATCCCAGGTAGGAGAACATGGAACAGGTTGCACTGGGTTACATGTTACCAGTAGCAGGGTGATCATAAAGACCATACACCTGACCTGACAAAAAAAAATTAAAATTTATCAAATTAATTAGTCACATTATCTGTTTTAAAACTTTTAATTAGTAACTAGGAAAATAGGTCATTCAGAATGCATGACCTATTTTCTATGAATATTTGAAAAAAACTTTGTATGTATAAAATATATACATGCTATATAAAAGCTAGCATTAAGTCTAGATAATATAATAAAACTGTCTAATCACTTTCTAATCAAACCTTAAAAGATATTCATGTACTTATAGCAGTGAAGCCAGAAAATAAGTTTGTTAACAAAACAGTCATTTGTTATAAAAAGAAACAGGAATTTGACTCTTGTCAAAAAACAATGAACCAGTGTTGAAAAATATTTAATGACAACCAGTGCTGAAAAATATCATTTAGTCTAATGACAAACTAACTACTTGAAACTTTAAAATTAGTTTGTTCTCTGACAAGTACAATTATTGTCTAGCAAAGCTTTTTTTATAAAATATATATATACATATATATATAGATATGTTTTATTAGTTTTTTGTTTCTTTTTAAAATGTTTTGATTTTTACTTTTGAAAACCTTTGTGCCAACCTAATGTTGATCAAAAACAGGGAAAGGTTGTCAATAAATGGATGCCTTTTTCTTGATTCCAAGGACTGTGATAGTATCACATTAGAAATAAAAAATGCATTTATAATATTCTTTTTATATTATATTTTATAATATAAAGTAAATTACAGGTGATATTTTATAATATAAAGTAAATTACAGGTGAGCTAACACAGTAACTAAGGCACTTCCAACTATATAAAAGACACACACACAAAACAAAACAACAAATTTACTATAAGCATGACTGATATTAGATAGTACTGATGACAGGAAGCACACTCTTTCCAGCCTTTGCTTAGAGAGCGAATCCCAGGTAGGAGAACATGGAACAGGTTGCACTGGGTTACATGTTACCAGTAGCAGGGTGATCATAAAGACCATACACCTGACCTGACAAAAAAAAATTAAAATTTATCAAATTAATTAGTCACATTATCTGTTTTAAAACTTTTAATTAGTAACTAGGAAAATAGGTCATTCAGAATGCATGACCTATTTTCTATGAATATTTGAAAAAAACTTTGTATGTATAAAATATATACATGCTATATAAAAGCTAGCATTAAGTCTAGATAATATAATAAAACTGTCTAATCACTTTCTAATCAAACCTTAAAAGATATTCATGTACTTATAGCAGTGAAGCCAGAAAATAAGTTTGTTAACAAAACAGTCATTTGTTATAAAAAGAAACAGGAATTTGACTCTTGTCAAAAAACAATGAACCAGTGTTGAAAAATATTTAATGACAACCAGTGCTGAAAAATATCATTTAGTCTAATGACAAACTAACTACTTGAAACTTTAAAATTAGTTTGTTCTCTGACAAGTACAATTATTGTCTAGCAAAGCTTTTTTTATAAAATATATATATACATATATATATAGATATGTTTTATTAGTTTTTTGTTTCTTTTTAAAATGTTTTGATTTTTACTTTTGAAAACCTTTGTGCCAACCTAATGTTGATCAAAAACAGGGAAAGGTTGTCAATAAATGGATGCCTTTTTCTTGATTCCAAGGACTGTGATAGTATCACATTAGAAATAAAAAATGCATTTATAATATTCTTTTTATATTATATTTTATAATATAAAGTAAATTACAGGTGATATTTTATAATATAAAGTAAATTACAGGTGAGCTAACACAGTAACTAAGGCACTTCCAACTATATAAAAGACACACACACAAAACAAAACAACAAATTTACTATAAGCATGACTGATATTAGATAGTACTGATGACAGGAAGCACACTCTTTCCAGCCTTTGCTTAGAGAGCGAATCCCAGGTAGGAGAACATGGAACAGGTTGCACTGGGTTACATGTTACCAGTAGCAGGGTGATCATAAAGACCATACACCTGACCTGACAAAAAAAAATTAAAATTTATCAAATTAATTAGTCACATTATCTGTTTTAAAACTTTTAATTAGTAACTAGGAAAATAGGTCATTCAGAATGCATGACCTATTTTCTATGAATATTTGAAAAAAACTTTGTATGTATAAAATATATACATGCTATATAAAAGCTAGCATTAAGTCTAGATAATATAATAAAACTGTCTAATCACTTTCTAATCAAACCTTAAAAGATATTCATGTACTTATAGCAGTGAAGCCAGAAAATAAGTTTGTTAACAAAACAGTCATTTGTTATAAAAAGAAACAGGAATTTGACTCTTGTCAAAAAACAATGAACCAGTGTTGAAAAATATTTAATGACAACCAGTGCTGAAAAATATCATTTAGTCTAATGACAAACTAACTACTTGAAACTTTAAAATTAGTTTGTTCTCTGACAAGTACAATTATTGTCTAGCAAAGCTTTTTTTATAAAATATATATATACATATATATATAGATATGTTTTATTAGTTTTTTGTTTCTTTTTAAAATGTTTTGATTTTTACTTTTGAAAACCTTTGTGCCAACCTAATGTTGATCAAAAACAGGGAAAGGTTGTCAATAAATGGATGCCTTTTTCTTGATTCCAAGGACTGTGATAGTATCACATTAGAAATAAAAAATGCATTTATAATATTCTTATATATATATTATAATATTCTTATATATATATATTTTATAATATTCTTATATATATATATTTTATAATATTCTTATATATATATATTTTATAATATTCTTATATATATATATATATATATATATATATATATATATATATATATATATATATATATATTATATATATATATATATATATATATATATATATATATAAAACCATCTTAACCATAAACAACAACGTAATAAAAAAATAAAATTAAAAAGAAAACAACAAGTTAATAAAAAAAGCAGTCCAATCATCAAAAGTAAACATTTAAAAAACATTTAATAAAATTTTATTAAAAAGTTGTTTACCATTATCAGGTTTTATTCTTTTATTACCGTTTAGATTTGCACCATCTAATTTACGCTTTTTCTTTTCATTTTCAAAACTAAAAGAAAAAACTGTGTACTTAAATCAGAATGCAACAATAAAAGCAACAAATAAATTATATGTGAAAATATTTGTATTTAATCGCATTTAAAAAAAAAATGCTTTTGTTTATTTGGCATAAAAGAACTAAATAAGCTTTATATCTATTACCTAAGTTTTAAATAATTTATTTCTCTTTTTTTATTTTCTTGGATTTGTATAATCAACTAAACTACTTTTGAATCAGAGATAAAGCAAATATGTTTTGATGTTGTTAGATCAAGTTTAAAAAAGGAGAAAAATAAACAAAGAATTTTATTTCATGGTATAAGATAAAGCAAAAAAACATATGCTATTTTTTTAAAACACGTGCATAGGATATAATTAATGATGAAATAAACCATGATATATTGCTTTAAGACAATATTGCATTAATTTGAATATGTCTCTAATAAGTCTACTTTAGTGTTTAAATCAACTTTAACCTATTAACATTTAATGAAAGCTGCTTCATGTGATAGTGTAAAGGAGGCTGTGACAGAGATTAGGAAAAATGTTTATCCTACTGTAACTGAAAATAATATCGCAGATAAAAATTGAAATTGTTAGTTTATGGCAAAAGTGTGGTCATTCAGCACTAAATGGTAAGCATTTAATGCTAAATTAACAAAAAAAATGCCAATGGATTTTTATTTGAGCATCTTTTTAATTATATAAAGCAGCAGCAGCAGCAGTAGTAGTAGTAGTAGTAGTAGTAGTAGTAGTAGTAGTAGTAGTAGTAGTAGTAGTAGTAGTAGTAGTAGTAGTAGTAGTAGTAGTAGTAGTAGTAGTAGCAGTATATATTTGTTACAACAAAAGTAAAAATAATTGGTAAAACACTTAAATTCTTAAAAATTATTAAATTATCATGTGCAACTTCCACTAAGGAAAGCTGTAGTAACATTGGAGCCTATAGAAGCTCACTTTGAAGCTATTGACAGTGGGAGAATCGACTACTTCATCTAGTAAGATGTTACATGCATTGACAATGTGGTTGTTAAAAAAGTTAAAACAAGCTAAACTGTTGCTATATTTTTCATGGTGAAGTCTCTCTCTGTGATTTACTTTTGGTGGAATTGTGATAAGACATAAGTGCCAGTTGCCATGTTGATGTTATTATTATTCTTACATTTTTGAATAAGGTCACCTTGTTTACAATGATGGACTAGAGAAGTTAGGCCAAGTTGTAAACATCTGGACTTTTAGTCCAGATGTTTTTCAGTTTTGTCTGGTATCTTTGTGGCTCTGCGCTGTATTAGTTCAATAATTTGTAAAACCTTAAACCTTCATGAAATGAGGGTTTAAGCTAGAAGCAGTAGTATTCCTTGAACCTGATTTTAGTATGTAATGAAATTGGATTAAATTATTCAATAAATATACACAAAAAACAGAACGGAAGACCTGAGAACCTATGAATGAAGACAAAAACTTCAATCTTTGAACTCAAACTTTGAAACTAAAATTTGAATTAAACGAAACAATTTTTAAAAGTATTGTTAAGTAAATATTCTTGTAGTTTATTAGGTAAGTTTATAACACACTGCCAATTTTGGTGATGTGTTATAAACTTATTTTTGACTAATTTTTAAAAATATTACCTGCTTATTGGCTAAAAAAGCTAAAACCTGGCAAAGCATAGTTAAGTGCGAGTTTAATTCATTTTTTAAAATTTTTATGTTATATTTATACATGTTTTTGTTTTATGCTACTTTATGTGTTATGTACATCTTGTATAATATATGTTATGATAAATTTGTTTCGTGATGCAGTTGTTGAGATAGAGTTCTCGATCAGAACCACGAGG
This sequence comes from Hydra vulgaris, assembly GCF_022113875.1. Classification (NCBI taxonomy): domain Eukaryota; kingdom Metazoa; phylum Cnidaria; class Hydrozoa; order Anthoathecata; family Hydridae; genus Hydra; species Hydra vulgaris. The sequence goes on from NC_061168.1 coordinate 27,383,387, forward strand.
TCCAAGTTTTGATGCCAGCTCTAACCCAATAAATAACATTAGTACGAAAGGAAGCATGAACTTTCTAGTTAAATGCTTTTCCGCTGGGTTCTATGATAAGACTGTAAGGACTTCTGGCAGCATCCTTATAACCACACACACACACACACACACACACACACACACACACACACACACACACACACACACACACACACACACACACACACACACACACAAATATTAAAATTAACTTTATTAACTCCTTAAGTCTTAATACAAAAAGTACTACAAGCAGCCCTAGATAATACAAGATTTATTATACTTTCATTTTACTCATGTATCAGTTTCATTTTTCATGTTTCATTATCAGTCATCATTTCATTTCATTTTACTCATGTATTAGTATCAGTTGAGAAAATGAAGTTTGTTGAAGAATGGAGAAATTAGTTAGATAAAATATGTATATTATATTTTATGGAGGCTTTTTTGACTTATTATTATTTTAACAATAATTTATTATTTATTTTGCTATACAGAAACATTCCATACGCTGTAGATTAATTTAAATATTCAGTAATGATAGAAACTGTTATTATACCTGGACATTTCATAAATGAAACAAATATTTTAGATAAGAAAAAAGTCAACATCAGCTCACCTTTTTGAATAATAAAAGTTCTGTTAAGAAGTCAGTGTGCAAGACATTTTTTCTCAAAACACTGGAATTTAACAAAAATAATGATAAAGAAGTATTTGAAATACTCAACAAAACTCCAAATAACCCTGTTAAATGATAGACATGGCAGACAGGTGGCTTTAGAAATGACATGACATTTTGATTAAAACTTATTTAACTTTTTAATCCAAATATTTCACACTATAGAAAAAAACATGCATCAAATTTAAAAGATTTTTATTTTGAATTTAATTTGCAGTCATAAAAACAGTCATACTAACTCTTAAAGAAGAATTTCTAAGTTTATCTAAGAGCTTATCAGATATCAGAACTTTTTCTGTTGATTTAAATAAAATTATTATATTACTACACTTAAATTACTTTAAAATTTTCATTAGCTGGGTTTTAAGATACTAGATTACAAAGTTGGGTTATATAAACTAGTTATTTTATTAACTTTTAGGCATGTTCCCTTCATATTTCATCATTTTTTACATTTATTTAATTCAGCATCAAAAAAGCATTTTAAATGTTTATTATCATATTTTTGCCTTTGTTATTTCTCATTTTTTTAGGCAAAATAATTTTTCAAAACTAGGTAAAAATTGAAAATGAAATATCTTGGAAACTTTTTAACATTTTAGGCCAAATTTTTGAATGAGCTTTTTTTGTAGAAATTATAAGGACCCATGGTTCAAAATTTTCTATTTTTTAGGTGATTTCATGTGGAGTTACCCTATAATTAAATTAAATGGTTTTTAATTTGCTTAAAGGGTAACTCCACATTTAAAAAAATTTAAATAGTTTTTTAAAAAGTATTATGATGTTGTTGTTGGTTTTTTTTTACAGTTTTTTAATATAGTTTTTAACGAACTTCTTATACTGGTCATTTAAACTTATCAAGTTAATTTAAAATAGTCATAATAATAAAAAATTTAAAAAAATGAGCACTAAAAAAAAAAAAATCTTCAATAACAAACTTTTTATTTACCTTAAAGTAAACAAAAACATATTCAAGAATATTCATTTTTTTGCTTATTTTATTATTGCATAAATACATTATAATTTGTAAAACAATGATTTATTTAAAAGCTGTTTTTTATTATTTTTGTTTATGTAAGTAAAACACAACTTAATTTAAAACAAAATTACTTACACAGGTGTGCAAGCAGGTATGGGCAATCAACTATTTGCACACCTGTGTAACTGGTTGATTGCTCATACCCACTTGCACACATATAAATAAATAAATAAATAAATAAATATATATATATATATATATATATATATATATATATATATATATATATATATATATATATATATATATATATATATATATATATGTATATATGTATATATATATATATATATATATATATATATATATATATATATATATATATATATATATATATATATATATATATATATATATATATATATATATATATATAGGTCATGTCTTAAAGAGTGGCGCATAGAGCAATTTACATATGCCTTAAACGATTTTACTTAAGCAGTAAGCAATTTTGGCTAAGCAACTTTTTATCATAGTTAACTTTTAAATTACTCTATAAGCAGTAAGATAAAAGAAGTAATTAATTTTTAAAAAAGTCAAATTAACTTTTGAATGATGTTTATGTAAAAATATTTATTACAAAAGTTTGAATGACAATTATGTTTAATATAACCACTATTTACTATTAAAAAAAAACTCAAATAAATTTAAAAGTTTATTTTTATTGTTTTTATTTTATTGTAATGATTGATTTTTTAAGCTTGAAGCAAAGATTATAAAAACAGTTTAATTCTGATTAAAAAAATATATAATTTAATTTTAATTTAAAAAGTATATTTAAGTTTATTAAAATTAAAGTTAATGTTTGGGTTTAACTTAACTGTTAAATTTATTTAAAAATATTAAATATTTTTAATAAATATTGAAATTTTATTTGTTCTTAAAAAAAAATTATATATATATATATATATATATATATATATATATATATATATATATATATATATATATATATATATATATATATATATATATATATATAGATAGATATAGATATACACATATATGTATATATATATATACATATATATATATATATATATATATATATATACATATATATATATATATATATATATATATATATATATATATATATATATATATATATATATATATATATATATATATATATATATATATATATATATATGTACATATATATATATATATATATATATATATATATATATATATATATATATATATATATATATATATATATATATATATATATATATATATATATATATATATATATATATATATATACATATATCAAGCCTTCTCAGAAAACATCTGCAGTTGCACATCTTATATTACCACGCATATAATATTTTGTACAAAATGTCAGCTGCATATAATATTTTTTATACAAAATGTCAGCTGAAAGTCATGACAAACTGATGAACGAAAATGTTACAAAAACCTACAAAAAAGCACCCACAAATTTAGAAAAATCAATCAACTTAGAAACCAACCAAATAGCCTTAAAACTAAATTTGAGTAACAGAATAGAACACCTAGCAAAATCTCCTGCATTTATAACCCTAAAAGACCATAAAGAAAATCAAAACCAACATGCCGCCTCATTAACCCGGCAAAAAGCGAAATCGGAATAATAAGCAAAAAAAATTTAGACACAGTAAACAGTAACTTAAGAATTAGGCTTAAAGTAAACCAATGGAGAAACACAACCGATGTTATCAATTGGTTTAATAACATTCCAGACAAAAATAATTGTTTCTTCATTCAATTCGATATAAATGAATTTTACCCATCAATAACAACCGAAATATTTAACAAAGCCATTTCCTTTGCAAAACAACACACTCCCATAACAGACCACCAACTTAGAATAATAAAACACAGCCGAAAATCGATCCTCTTCTACAACAATAATACGTGAATAAAAAACAGACCCGTGAGAGTTTCGACGTCACAATGGGCAGCTATGATGGCGCCGAAATTTGCGAACTCGTAGGAATCCACATACTTAATGAAATATCCGATATTATTATAAAAACCGATATAGGGCTATACCGCGATGACGGTTTATTAATAATACGTAGTTCTAACAGCCAAGAAACTGAACGAACTCGAAAAAACATTATTCAAAAATTTTAAAAACATAGGCTTTCAAATAGATATAAAAACAAATCTTAAATCAGTTGACTTCCTTGATGTTAATCAAGGAAGTCAACTGATCCCAAAACACCTATAAACCATTCAAAAAACCTAACGATAATCTTCAATACATTCATACATCCTCTAACCACCCATCACAAATCCTTAAGCAATTACCTACTTCAATAAGCAACAGACTTTCACAAAATTCCTCAAATGAAGCTATATTTAACCAATCCAAAAACAAATATAAACAAGCACTAAAAAATAGTGGATATAAAAACAACTCACTAAAATATCATATTAAACAAAATCCACCCCAAAGAAATCGTAAACGCAATATCATATGGTTTAACCCCCCATTCAACAAAAACGTCTCCACTAACGTCGCAAAAATATTTTTGAAATTACTTGACGAAAATTTTCCTAAAACACACAAACTACATAAAGTCTTTAACAGAAACACTGTAAAAGTAAGCTACAGCTCTACTGAAAATATCGAAAAAATTATTAAAAACCATAACAAAAAAATTATTTTTCCAAAAAATGAAAATAATGACAAAAAATGCAATTGTCGAAAGGAAGCAGAATGCCCCATGAATGGAAAGTGTTACAAACGTTATATATAAATGTATATAAATACCACAAACGTTATATATAAATGTATCATCGCAGCTAAAAATCAGCCCAACAAAGTGTATATTGGATTAACGGAAGGCGAGTGGAAAAACAGATACAACAATCACAAATCATCATTCAATAATGTTAAATACAAAAAGTCCACCGCCTTATTAAACTACGTCTGGGATTTGAAAAACAATTTTAACAAAACCCCAATATTTACATGGTCTATTCTGAAATCTGTACCCCCCTACTCAAATATTTCCAAAAGGTGCCCACTATGTCTATACGAGAAATTCGCAATTATATCCTATCCTAAACCTGATGAACTCCTAAATAAACGAAACGAAATCATATCAAAGTGCCGCCACGAAAACAGGTTTTTATTAAAAAACTACAAAGCTCGCTACAAACATAACTAACCACTAACATTAACTACACAACCCTATTTCGTACACCTCTAAGCTAACCAATAAATTATTCACATACACAGCTTTTGTAATATATTTTGTAATATAATTTATATTCTTATACCCACTTTTGAAACTTATTTTTATATTCATTTATTTTTAATACAATAATTTTTAAAAACAATTCACATTATTATCAAATCGTATTTTTATAACAAACATTAAAACATACAACAACTTCAAATAT